>JAJAGP010001249.1:0-214824 GCA_025084515.1 Ancistrus triradiatus
TTACTTGCATTGTAAGACCGTGTCAGTTGTAAGTTGCTCTTCATAAAATGACATAAATGTAAATATGGCAAATGTTCATGGCTATGAAGTGATTTTCACAAATTCCCTGATTAACGCTAAAGATTAATTGCGATTAAGTATTGAAATTATCTGCAAGTGCTACTATAAAGTCAACAAATTGTCTTCTTATTATTGCAGTCTGTAAGGTTCCTCTGGTACTATCAGACATTAAAGGGGCTGTTGGGAAGGCCAAAGGGAGAAGCCACAGGGCACGTATCAGTGAAACCACCAGGTCTGAGCGCATAGCATCTCACGGGCCTCCTCTAACCAAGTGATGGTGCCAAAAAAATCTAATATTAAAACTTGAGTAATGTTCCCGAGCTTAATATCATTGGCATTCGCTGCATAACAAGGAACACATTAGACAGCTCCTGGCAGATATTCTGATTAATTTTACGGTAGACTTATGGTGGAATCGAATTACTGGGCGTGCTGCGGTTGCAGAAAACAAGCCCTTGCGGATTGCTCGGTTGTTTCATCTCTATTGCAAGTTTTTACAGTTTGGGTATATATTAGGAAGATGTTTTGCTAAGATGAATGATTTTCGAGGTTGTTGAATCACCGTGAGGACGTTCTGAAGACATTTCTGTGGTGATTTGTGTTATATTGAGGCCACTTTGTAAGATTCATATTATTTTCATCAATCCTTCTGTGTAACTTTATTTACATATTTCCCTCTGAGCTATATTTAGTGCCTGTGTGAAGCGCCTGCCCAACTTAAGCAGACCACATTAACTGTTGTGTTTTCCCCTGTTCTCTTTTGTGGTTTTTCTCTTGGGGAACGTGTTAAGCTGTTATGTACATATATACTTAGTAACAGGCCTGCTCTAGCTAGTTTGATTTTGATGTGGATTAAATGTGCCACTACAATTGTGCTTCTTTCTCCAATTGAGTGAAGTTTAATAACATCCGTTTTTTTCCCCCCTCTCTGGGATATTTTAGTTGCAAAAGTTCCCAGGAGTGTCATAACTCATGTGGATCTCAACATACCTTATATGGTAGAAACTCTGAATAAGGCAAATGCTGGAAATGCTGTGGGTGACTTCCCAACCATATTGTTACCATTCCAGATGTGCACTGGAGGGATTTAATAGGCCTGTGTGTACAATACGGAGCCGGGAAACTACACTTCACCCCCTTCTTATTAAAAGATTTGATCCTTAAGCAGGGAGTTTAGTTTTTCTTTGTAATAGTGTTTCCAAACAAGCTGTATTGTTTTGCGTCATGTTAATGTCGGTGTCAGTGACCTCGGTGTTCAGAATAATGTGGTCTGTATTCAACAGGCAGAATTCACAGAGAAGCTGTGTATTCAAGAGGACATCTATACGGCCAGGTTAGAGAGTCTCAAGCAAGCGGCACCCAAATAGCACTGAAGAACTGGGAAATCATCGAGAACCCTGTTGTTTTATTTATGTTTTTCTCGTTTTTTATTCTACTACTAATTACTATAATAATAATAATAATAATAACAATAATAGTAATAAAAATAACTAAATACTGTTTTATTTACAAAGGGCTGTCAAATTAATATTAAAGTATATACATACATATATACATTTTATAGTTATTATTATTACTACTACTTATTATTAATAAGATGAAGTAGATTTCATCTACAAGAACATTCATTTCAAGAACATTGTGTTCAGAGACTTTGTCATCTACAGAATGGTGTGTGGGAATTTAGAAGTTGAAATATAAGAAAAATACAATTTATTGTTTAATATTTCTATAGTGATAGTAGTTGTATTAGAACCCTATAAAATAAGTAAATAAATAGTGAAAAAAAAAAATTTAAGCATAAGTGTTTTGTTCGCTTATTAGCCTGAGGTATCTGCATATTACTTTTCGAAACTCTCAGAAATCTCAAAATTGTTAGATGATATAAATATTACCTAAATTTCTCCGCATACCACATTTTCAAAGGAAAAATTGTATTACTATTATTAATTTTTTTAATGAACTTGTTCCAGTAAATTAGGAAATTAAAGCACAAGAAAGAACTTTGAAAATATAGACAGATATAAAATGTATAAAGGTTTTGATTATCTTTTGATTAGTCTTTCTGAAAGTGATCAGGTATGTTAGCTTGGACTGGAAAAAAAATATATACATTTTTCTTACTTTTTTATTGTTTCTACCTTTTGGATAAAAGTACTACAAAAATTGTCAGCATGAGTACCGTATTTTCCGGACCATAAAGCACACCGGGATTATAAGGGCGCCGTCATATCAAACGATCGGCTGCTAACGGGTCCTATTTTTCATTACATAAAAGCGCACTGGGTTTTAAAGGCACATGAAATGAAACAAAACTCTTAAGTTCCGTCAGAAGCTCAGTTTGGTCTTTACCTGGTGCAGGGCGTCTTCTTGCTTCCTCCACCTTCCGTACATTGATTCGTTAAATGTTGAATTTCTCTCGCAGCTGCTCTATGTCCATGTTGTACTGCGTGACTGATAGCGTTGAGTTTTTTGAAATCCGCTTTCGAAAAAATAAATGAATGAATGCACGTACCCTAATGCTGAAGCACATACTGTATTCACTTCCGTGATGGCTGCGCACTACGGTGGCCGTGAGCTTCGGTAACTTACCAAGGCCCGTGCTAAAACATTTTGACAGATTTATGAGCGCCGTGTACCATCTACAATCGGTTCTAGGTCAGGAAGCACAACCAGAATTAATTCATACATTAGGCGCACCGCATTTTTAGGCGCACTGTCGATTTTTGAGAAAGTTAAAGGATTTTAAGTGCGCCTTATGGTCCGAAAAATACGGTACCACTAATCATTTCTAAAAGCGTTACACACACTCTGGTATGATAGCTTGAGCAAAGAAAACCAGCCTTTTCCTTTTTTAAACATTTTTTTTGCTATTATTGTTAGTATTAGTAGTAGTAGGGTAAAATATTGTCTACTTTCTCTCACTTTTTTTTTCTTTCTAAATAGCAGAAAATATAAACTATAAATAGATACAACTGAATATTACAGTTTATAAGTACTTGATTGTTTGGAGTCTTTCTAATAGTTTAGGTCTAATAGTCTTAAAGTAGTTTTTTTTATTACTTTGTTTATATAATTATCATAATTATATAATGTACATTATAACAATATAGAAATGACTGTTGTCAGCTGTAGTAGTAATAATAAGTTGCAGAGAAGTTAGAAAATTAAATTACAGCAATGATGTTGAAGTGCTCAGCATACTATATGACCCAATGTCTTAGCCAAAATTTTAAAGATGTTTTATTGCTACTTCTACAGCTGTAATAATATTTCAATTTACAAAGTGCTGTGCAGAGAAAATACCCTTTAAATAGAAGGGGAAGTTTTTCTTAAAGTGGTAAGCGGGCTGTACTTGGGTCTAACAGCCTGGACTGATGTCATCTACTTTTTTCCTTACTTTTGTCAAATTTCTTGATAATACTGCTCCTATCACTAACAGTTATAATGTTTCATTAATGCTGTGTAGAAAGCTAATTCCAATACAAGAAAAAAAGATGTTTTTGGATTGTTTTGCATCTTTATAAAAGTGCTAAGCATACTTGAGTCTCGTAGCTTGGGGCTGTAGTAATAAAAACCAGTCTTCTCTCTCGTTTGTTTGGCTTTCTTGGACGGCCAACAAATTGCTAAGCGGTGATTTTGGAACAACACAACAGCCATTTAGCTGAGATTAATTAATACATTAAAGAAAGTATGCAGGTTCTTTATACTGCAATTCCCCATGGTCATGGGTCCTGTCTTTTGAACTCTTATTCAACTCAGTAGAATTGATTTCAGAGGACTGGGGTGGCTATGTCCGAAGTTTGATTTTGTAGTAATTTAATCATTTTGTATGAATTTGAACATGGTTTGAATCGTTATCCTGCTGAAAGGTACAGCATTGGCCCACTTGTAGTGGCAGAGGCAGCCAGATGTTAATTTACAGCCTCATGATACTTCAAAGAGTCTGTGACACAAGGTTCCTTTGGTGTTTGGAAGAAAATCAGGCACAACATCACAGATCCTCTACCATTCCTAAGAGTACAGGCTAGGGTATATTCTGTATGCCCGTCCTTATTTTTACGCCAGGATCATGGTCTTGCCTCGATTGGTGTCTAGAGTAAAGAAATAGCTTTCTTCTGACACACCTTTCAAATAGATGGTTGACATGGTGGAGGTGGTGTCTATTTGTGGATTTGGACTTGGTGATCCTAAAATGCTGCCAATATCTGTACATGTCCTAATATGGTCATTTGCCTTTTTATCCATCCTGCTCACTGGGGCAAAACAGAATTGCATCCACTTCCAGACAGGTTCATTACAGCTCTGGTTTGTTTTTTGCCATTTTTAATAGGTTAGCACACTTTTGTCCATTGTCGCTGATGAATGACTAAAGAAATTTGACTCACCTTTTGTTTCTACCCCAGTGAAACTGGAGTCATGGATGCAGATCATCTTTAACACACACGCACTCACTCACCATACCCACTTAATCCAGTCCATTGCTGGGCATGTACACACACGGACACTTTAGAGATGCCAGTTGATTTAACCCTAGGAATGTGTTAGGAAATCTTAGTGCTCAAATGTAGGCAGAACATGCAAACTCCACACAGTAACTGTCTGTACTTTTTAATCAGATGCCCTTATCCAGGCCTTGCTCAAGGACCTTAAGGGTGGGTGGGATTTGAACCCTGGACCTTCTAATCCATAGTCCAGAGCCTTAACCTCTAGGCCACCACGATCCCCCTACTTGTTCTGACTTGTTCAGGGTTGCTGGGGGGTCCAGAGTCTATTACATATCTTGCACGGGACACCAGTCTGTCGGAAGAAGAGCCGACCCCTCCCTCATGCTACCAAGTGGCACCAGATGTTTTTCATGGTTAACCCCAATTCGCTTGGTCAGGATTGTGTGGGCTGTGGCATTTATCCCCAAAGAACACTTGGCGCATGTGTAACCGTGGCCTCCGTGGAACGCCTGTTCATCGCATATCCATCTGGGGTCAGTGTTGCAGCTCTACGGGTGATTATCCAATTGGACTCCAGATTCCATTGTTGCCAGAATATGGCGCCCAATTCAGGCATTAGCACTAGCATGTATGTATTTTTAAACAGAAATAAGAAAATTCTTGAGGTACATTTTGCGAAGCCCTGTTGGATCTTCTAATGTGTTTACTTCAACTAGAGGTTTTATTGCCTTTGGCGTGCGATTAAGCTAATTATCTACAGACATTTTCTCATAAGCTTGTTTCTTTTTTTAATCCATCTTTACCAATGGTGCCAGTAATTCTGGCGCTTACTGTAACATTACTGAGCGCTGAAAGCACCTACATTCCTGAGTTGTTATGCAATCATAAGAGGGTGTTGATATGCTGGGAAGGTTTTTCATGTTACATATTTGAATGATTATTATCAGCGATAGCAGGTTTTGAATGCTTTTAGAAAGACGTCCATTTTGGAGTCATTAAGGTGAATTGCCGAGTGGTGCGTCCTTTAACGGGTCGTGAGGGAAATGGACGATACGATGTGATGTTTTGCAGATTTTCCCACAAGTCCTTAGCTGTGTGAAGGAAGCTGTGCTATGTAACTCTTGGCTTAAATAGCTGACTGGCTATATAAAGTGAGCTATTTTTAAAGCTCAACACTGGGATTTCCACAGCATTTAAAAGAGCAGTCATATATATATGGACTGTGGTGTGTAATAAATGAATTGCTATCTCATTTGGTCTGGAAGTGTGCACTCAATTTATGGAGCAAATCAACTTTAACGTGTGTTTAGTCAGCACAATATCAGATTACATTAATATTCGCCCATGCCTGCGCCACGCTGCTTTTCCTATCCGGTTGATTTAGTTGTTCATTAGCCCGCGGCCCTTTGTGTTGACACAGCGGGGTAAGCTGAGATACTTAGGCTGAATTCCTGAAGAACATGTTCATGCAGCCTGTTGTTTGGAAACCTTCTTTTCTTGTTCCCCTACTGCCTGTTCAGGTCGTTTCCGAGCCAAGAGCTCCGTGACCTTAGCCTCAGTTCACAGAGCAGATGATAAACGGGCCCTCTACCGGTCCTGTGAGTGCATTACACACACCTCAAGAGTGTTCACCTGCCCTGAAAGGTTGCTTGTGCTCGTTGTCTTATATTTAAGCAAATACGGTATTTTTTAACAGTAATGCCCTGCTCTTTTGTGGTGGCTTAAACGTGCGACGTGTTTACCTTTCGCTCTGTACAGTCCTGCCTGATCTCCAGGCCGCTGGGGTTTGACATGGAGCTGAAATGCGAACTAGCCGGCGCTGTTTACGTTTACTGTAACAGACAGATTTGTGGTTAACCATCAAACTTATATAAAGTACACTCTGTTGCTCAAGCGCTCTTAAATGCAATTTGACGTTGATGATTTACGGTTTTAATCAAGACCAGACCGTCTTGTCAATAAGCCAGCGTGAATCAAAGGCAGCCATGATTTCCATCGAAAATGTTTCACAACTGGCTCACTTGAAGCGGCTTTCTGTTACTGACACTGCAATACTTAATCTGTCAAGAGAAGTGATTCAGTGTCTTAAGCAATAGGACGAGGTGGAAACATAAAAAGGTCAAATAGCAGAATAACATTGTGTTTATCTTGTAGTGAATTGCCATGTCTCTGCACCTCCTCTCTCTCTCTCTCTGAAATTCACCCCCCCCCAATCCTGATCTCATTCTGAACGCTATTAATTGCCATCAAATGCCTTTGTGAATACTTCCTGCTACACATGAGAGCATATCTCCGCTGCCTGGAGAAATCTAATCCGCCCGTTTCTGAAGTGCCCGGCTGAGACGGGTTCAGGTTTTCCTGCAGAATGAGGCCTTGTTTAAACTATGAGATGGCAGATACGCAGTGTGTGCTTTGAATGGCAAAACTTTAGTTGCCTTCAGGTTGCGCTGGTGAATTCGAAGCGTTTAGCTGCTTCTTCCCTGTGCCTAAGTTTAATCGTTTTAAAAACCTTCTCCTGATCTAATTGTGAGTCACAGCCTTTTGCGAAAGTGCATGACTTCAGCCATCTGGCAGTCGTAACGCGATGAATGCGGAATTGTCTTAATTCCACTCGGTGACAACTTGGATGTTGCAAACAAATGAGAAAGCATCGAGCTCATCGTTTGCCCGCAGCATGACGAAGTCTTAACATTTTAATACGCTTAGACAATAGAATGGAAAGGACCTGAAAATCCAGCCTTGGTCCTGATCCCAGGACCAGATGTTAGATTTTCCTTGAGCACAGGAAAGTTAGGAGAGTAATCCAGAATCCTTGACTGGTAGGCTCTCGGCTTTCCACACATTCCTAAATTACCATGTAATTTAAGGGCCTGTTTTGGTTGCAAAACACTGCAGTCCGCTGCTGTTACAGTCCTGTTATAGAAGGCGAAAAAAAATCATGTTTGCATTGGTGGAGAAACGCTTGCCCTTGTGAGCTCGTAATGAAAAAGTGGCGACAATCGTTGTCTCATATGAACCCTTTTAAAGGGATCAGGTTTAGCAGTTTGCCTCCATTATTGCGTGGCTCTCATATCCATGCAAATCCTACGCTTAGCTTCGTTTCCATGGCGCTCGTGATATTTTAACCGTTGCTCCCTATATCATTTACATAAAAAGACCTCTAAAAAGCTTCCTCCGTAGAAAGTTGACATTTTACCACTGTGTCGTCTGGTTGTGTATATAGTTCAGCATGTCTTTTATCGTAGTTGATATCATTGTCGTTAAGTGACATGAAGGCTGCTTACATAATCCGATTTCATTGCCGGTTGAATTGTGGCCATAACTCCTCCCTGTGCCTGCGTGCTCTCGTTTTCCACCGAATTGTTTGGCAGCCTTGGTGTTTTAGTGCCAGCCTTATCAAGGCTTATCGCGTTTACCTTTACCGAATATAATCTGCTGAAAGAGCGAGAACGAGAGCTGCGGAAGTCGAGCTCTTATTGACATAATGACTCTCTTAATGATTTATCTATATGAGTGGAATGCGGTCCGACCAAGTGTGACACAAAGCAGAAATGTCCTCGTACACGTGAAAAAAACAGGCCGTTCCCCGACGTTGCTGCTGTGGGAACGACCCGATAGGGCGCTGTTTGCTAGTGGATCACTGCCGGGGTTTCCCGAGGTCAGGATCTCGCAAGCAACACTTGGTGACGCTGATAAACCCAGGCGTTGTGTTTGAGAGCATCTAGTGGATGTGTCAGTTTCTTTGGAGCTGAACATACATTTTGTGCTTCCTGTCAATAAACCAGGCACGTAAAGAGGTCACTTAATTTCTTCTGTATGTGATTAGAAACACGGAGTCGGTGCCAGAGCACATAAATCGGACCTCTAATTAAAGAAGATGTATCCTATGAGGAAAAATAATGCTCATCCAATTACTGAAATTGCTGCATTTAGTACTCAATGCAACCTTTATGTACCACCAGTATTGAATATTGTGCTAGAATTCGTACAGACATTGTTCAGTCTAACTGTCCTCTGCAGTGTGCATAGGTGCGAAAACATTTGACATTTACAGCATTTAGCAGACGCCCTTATCCAGAGCGACTTACAGTTGATACAGTCTTACAATCCAAGCAAGTGTGGGTTAAGGGCCTTGCTCAAGGACACATCAGCGGCAGCTTGGCAGAGGTGGGATTTGAAACCTGGATCTTTTGGTCCGTAGTCCAGTACCTTAACCGCTAGGCTACCAAAGTCCCGCTTTTTTCTTCAGACCTCCAGTTCTGATGTTTATTATTATTGCAGTTATAGTGGATATGGGTGTATTTTTATAACATTTATGAAGGTCAGCCCATTACTGTCTCTGATTTGTTTATTCTGTAATATTGATGAGAGACTTGAGGAAATTTGGCCCCTGTCAGGGCATATTAGTACCAGAGCTAGTAATGATGCACTCTGCCCTGAGTTCACAATTTCATTTTCTTATTTTTTTCTGAAGTATAAACGATGCATATTTTCTTGAAGTTTTTGAACGAGGGCAAAAACAACTTTAGTCGCCTGCAGTTAAGTTTTTCATTTTGAACTTATTTAAGTCATTGTCAGTGCATTGCAAGCGCATGTTCGCATCTTGGAAAGTTCGTTAGTCCAAGGTTCGCATCTAGGGGACTTGAGGCATTTTCACGCCAAAGCCGAGTTTTATGTAAGAAAAAAACGAATGCGATTTTGAATGTATTGGGATCTTCACACCAAGTCACACCACTTTTTTTTTTTTTTTTTTTGTATAATCACTCCACTTTTGCTTTTTTATGTCAAGGAGATTTCGCCATGTCTTTTTCACATTGTCAACTTACAAAAAGCAAAGACACGATGGATGATCAGTGCAGAAAATAAATAAACAAGAAAATGGTTCCATCCAGTCCCTGTGAGGTTTATCACCATCATTCTCCAGCCTTTCAGTTATATTCCACCAAATATTTTCTTTAATATCCATGTTTTCATAGTCGGTGTGTTGCTTGTCCTATAAGCTCTTGTGCTCTGCTACTAGCAGGATGAGCTGTTCTGCCTGACAACCGAGCTCTGATTGGTCAGCCTGATTTTAACGCATCCGAACAACGCAGAAATTAGAACAGGCTCCGATAAAAAAAAATTTACGCAGCTTAGCAGTCCGTTAGTGTTGGACTCAGTGTGAACTACAGCATTAATATACACTTGTTCTTTTTCAATACTTGACGCGTGTTTTTCGTCGGTGTACAAAGGCCTTAACTGTATTCATTTTATTGGGCCCTTTTACAGAGATCCCCAGTTTGATCTTGACCTTGGACACCGCCTGTGTGGAGTTTGTTTGTATTCCCTGTGCTGTGTGGATTTACTCTGGGTGCTCTGTTTTCCTCATACATTCCAAAGATGTGTAGGGTTAATTGGTAGCTCTATGTTGGCTCGGTATGAATGTGTCTGAGTGCAGAAACAGCACTGTGACAGCTACTGTCACACAGCAATGAGAAAAGTGTACTAGACCAATTCGTTTACAACCCTCACCAAGTCGGTTGTTAGGCTAATAATGCTGTGAAGGATGTAGGGAATCGTTGAGCATTTTGGTTACAGCCCAAAAGTCCTGGTCCTTCACAGGGTCAAGGAGCAAAAAAATTTTAAACAGCGTTTAAATGTTCAAATGTTATCATGTTAACTTTGACAGCCCTCCCTCAAGTTAGGGAGCACTGCTTAAACACTGAGGAAAGTGAAACAGAAGTGTTAACTTTGCTCATTTGCATTTTGTTCATAAGACTTTGCAGGGGGGCATTAATGGTGAATCACGGTTTTCATAAAAGCTGTTATTTTTGAGAGTATTACGATAAATTGACTTGAGTTAAAGGTTGGATTTCTCTGCGTGAGACTATGCTAATTAATCACTGCAACGTTTTGTAGGACATTTCTACCCATTTTAACTAAGGGTGTCGATAATTCTGTCACAGTTCGCCGTGCGATAAAAGAATGAGTCATTACAGGAAAGCTTTATACAAAGAACACTTCCCGGTGTCGGTACGCAAGTGTGCTGTACGGCTAGTGTGGCTTTAGGTGTAGTAACACCTCTCATATTGAGACTCTGGCTTGTGAGAACACACTGACAGTATTAAGCTTTTACATCTGTATTGAGAAATCAGTGTATGTGTTTGTTCAAGCCATGTCCTGAGGCACCGAACGGGGGTGGTTGCGTTAGAGGAAAGAGGAACAGTTGGGCTGGGAGAAGCGAGCGTGAAACCTGAGCAGGTAGAGTAGATAAAATAAACAATTCAGAAATCTTTAACCACAATAAGCAAGCCCTGACTGCACTGAGCGGCGCTGCACTTAGGCGCCGCCGAACGTGCGTTGTATAACAAGGCGAATGATGCATTTTTAATCTCAATCCTTAAAGAGTGGGGCCTCCTCTGTAATGAATTGCGTTATTACACGCTGGAGTTTGAATTATGCAGAGGCTCGACTCGGCCCTCGCGCTCTATGGTAATGACTTTATCCAGCGCCCGCTCCGTTAGCATATTCATCCCCGCGCACGGAGCACAATCAATCACGGCCATATCATAAAAAAATAAAACAATGGCTCCAATTAGCTCCGTTTCAAAGGAAGGGCCTTTAAGCAGTAATAGGATAAAATCCAATATTGTGCCTGGATGATGGAGAACGAGTGCAGTCGCATGGGTAGACGTGGATATTGATCTAATATTAGCAGGCCAGTGTCATGTTCTCCATGCTTTTTCTGATGCCTGTCAGCAAATAGATTCAGTGAGAAAGCAGTTCGCTTTAACGACCAAGGTCTTGACAATTGTAATTATAATAAGACATAAAAACTCCGGACATTGCAGCTGCAAACAGCTGGTCAAATTAAAAAAGGTTTCACGTGTATTTTGTGTACATATGTTTTTATTTAATTTGTTGTCATGAATATTGATTTACTTTGCATTAGCTACGTGCATGAGAAGGAGCTACAACATGGACACAAGTAGTGACGTGAAATGGAAAAGTTTGTACTTTGCATAACTCTACAGGCCGGCTTCACCTATATATACAGTACGTGTCAAAAGTTTGGACACACCTTGGACTCATTCAATGATTTTTCTTTATTTTTTATTATTTCCTACATTTAATATTAATATCAAAGACATCAAAGCTATGAAGGGCCACGTATGGAATTATGTAGTAAACAAAAGTGTTAAATGAACTACAATAGGTTTTATACTTCAGATTTTTCAAAGTAGTCACCTTTTGCTTTGATGACAGCTTCGCCCACTCTTGGCATTCTCTCAAATCAGCTTTACAAGGTAATCACCTGGAAAGGGTTTCAGTTAACAGGTGGGCATTGTCAGGGAGTTAACCTGAGGACTTCCATTCCTTCTTAATGTGTTTGTGACCATCAGCTTTGTTGTGCAGAGGTATGGTTGAAACACAGAATTTAAAGTATAAAACTTATTCTGGTATGTTTAACAGTTTTTTGTTTACTACATGATTCAGTGTGTGTCCCCTCATAGTTTTGATGTCTTCTAAATTAATCTACAACATAGAGAACGTTAAAAAATAAGGAAAAACACTGGGTGAGAAGGTGTGTCCAAACTTTTGACTGGTAATGTACCTAGGAGTGCTGCTCTGACTTTCTAGTAGCGCCGTGCTGGATCAGCTTTGCTTGAAGTGGCGCTTGAAAGTTTGTGAACCCTTTAGATTTTTCTATATTTCTGCATAAATATGACCTAAAACCTTAAGTAGATATAGAGAACCCAGTCAAACAAATGAGACCAAAGGAGGAGTTCAGAAAAAGAGTTATTAATGCTCATCAGGCTGGAAAAGGTTACAAAACCAACAATAAAAAGTTTGGACTCCACCAATCCACAGTCAGACAGATTGTGTACAAATGGAGGAAATTGAAGACCATTTTTACCCTCCCCAGGAGTGGTCGACCAACAAAGATCACTCCAAGAGCAAGGCATGTAATAGTTGGTGAGGTCACAAAGGACCCCAGGGTAACTTCTAAGCAACTGAAGGCCTCTCTCACACTGGCTAATGTTTGTTCATGAGTCCACCATCAGAAGAACACTGAACAACAATGGTGTTGCATGGCAGGGTTGCAAGGAGAAAGCCACTGCTCTCCAAAAAGAACATTGCTGCTCGTCTGCAGTTTGCTAAAGATCATGTGGACAAGCCAGAAGGCTATTGGAAGAATGTTTTGTGAATGGATGAGACTTTGGTTTAAAAGAAAGCTGTTATGTTTGGAGAAAGGAAAACACTGCTTTTCAGTATAAGAACATTAATCCATCTGCGAAACATGGTGGTGGTAGTATCATGCCTTGAGTGTTGGTGTAACTTTGTTTGTTGTTGAATGGCCATTGGTGCTGAAGAGCGTGGTTAAGTAAACTAAATAAAGAACAAACAAACCTGCCTTTTTGGGCATTTAGTGACTACCAGTGAACCTCGCAATTCGAACACCTTTTTACTTACACAATTCGGACTTCAGGTGGTCCATTTGCATTTTCTTGCCCCCAAATTTGAACAATAATTTGGACCTCGAACATCAGCACCCTAAATCGAACACCAGTTGGTGGTGAAAATGCCCCAATATGGTATGCCAATTGCCATAAAACCCAATAGACGACAATCATAAGATTGATATGTGTATGTATGTATGTGTGTGTGTGTGTGTGTGTGTGTGTGTGTGTGTGTGTGTATATATATATATATTTATTTTGTAATGTTATATTTTGTACATATATATGATATCAGTCTCTGCGCTGCTCTCCCAGTGATAAGACGTGCCGAAACGGTGTTCGCCTCAGTGACTATACAGTTTCACTTTATTTAAAAATCATTTGGGTGTCAGGAACGGATTAATCTTATTTCCATTATTTCTCATGTGGAAATTTGACTCTGACTTTGAACAAATCAGAGTTCAAACCGTCTTCCAGAACCAATTAAGTTTAAATTCTGAGGTTCCACTCTATACTGTAAAGTTGACTTGATTTTCCGCTGTACCACATGAGCACCTTAACCACCGACTGCTCGGCTTAATTGTAAGATGCTTTGAGTGTGTAATAAAAATGCCTGATAGTTCTGCATCATCAGTTTTAACAGCCAATTGTAATTAGGCTATGTAACTAAACTATTATGTTCAGCGTGCTTGGCAGTGTCTTGCCAAAATGTTCCTTTCTATCTTTCTAGAAACATAAATAAAAAAACTACATGCTGTATTAAGGAGTGGACAGAATTGTACTTGTTTGTTCAGGTCGATACAAGCCAGTGTGTTCACTGTGCACCAAGAGCTTATGTGTGATCAACTTGTGGAAGCATTTCAAGTTCAAGACAAGTCGCCTTCCTACACAAACGTTCCACTATGCTCTTATACACGCGATCAGGAATTCAGGGGCTCTACTCATGTTCTCCTCATCTGGTCTCGTTTTTGTAATCCGTCCACTACTCTGAACTAGGCTGCTATTATGACCGGTCCCTTGAAACATTAAGTAATTATCCCGTTTTCCTGACTGATGCACCTGCACTTTGCGCACCCACTATTTGGAACCCTGTTAGGTGCCTCGTGTGGCTTTGAAATCTCGCATAGCAAAGCGCTTGTTGTCAGATTTTCTTTTAAAGCTTATACACACGCTGTTGATTGGGAATTAAACTAATCCACATGTGCAGCTGTGTTTGCAAATGTGATTCGTCAGTTCAAAGTCAAGGTCTCCATTTTCATGTGGTGTGTCTTTTGTAAATAAGCCGCAACAGTATGCAACCAACCGAGTGTTCTTTGTAGAGAACAAACTTAAATATTTGAGTCCTGATCCGTTTTGTGCCTGTGTGCAGTTTGCATGTTCTCACCAGGTTTCCTCCGGTATTCCAGTTTCACATTTCAAAGAGGTGTTAGGTCAGCTGGCATGTCTAAAGTGTCCTGGCGTGAGTGAGTAAATATTTCCATGTCCATGCATGTGCCCTGCGACAGACTGTTACCCTGTTTAGGTTGGGTTCCCATGTTCTCCCATCGTTCTCCATGTTGCTATATTTGCCCCTGCTCCTCGTGACCCTGCAATGGACTAAGTAGGCACTGCTATTCATATTGTATAGAACAGTACTAGCCTCTTGCACATGCAGCTTTTTATGAAAGCACCTAATGGTGTAAGGTGTGTCTCACCCGCAGAGGGTGGCTGAGGCTCGCATCTCGAGCCAGCATGTCTTGAACTACGTTTCCTAGAATACTTTTGCCTCAATATTAACTGCACCTGACTGCCATGGTATAAAAGGCCACACAGTTGCTCAGTTCCTTGCTGTGCCTTTGTAGAGGTGCAGACGGTACGGTACTCTAGGGCAGTCTTTATCCCTTTGTGTTTCTGATCAAACTATAACTGTGAGTACAGAGAAAAGATACAAGCTGTGAGAAGAAAGACTGTAAAGGGAGAGAACTTGAATGAAAGGCAGCCGAAGACGATGTTTTATTTTGTTATAGAGGTATTTTTAGTTTACATAAAACTATTCCTTTAAGTCACCTTGGCATCTCCATTGTTATAGTTTCCCACCTTTTTTCTGTGTGTTATTTGCATTGGGGTAGCGTACATCTAGCCACAATAAGATCCCCAGTTCCAAACACAGCATGAGAAAAATAATGTTATTAAATTGTTAATTAGTAAAAACTGCTTTCTGTTGAAGCTAATACTGTTCACTCGTATTTACGTATAATGCTTTTTGCATGGATTTATTTGGTAGCAAATAGTAGGGGTGTGCCATATTTGACATAAAATGATACCTCGGTATTTTCTGGGATTTTGTCCATAATAATTCAACGAGAATTCAAAAGTTGTTTGATCCCATCTCTGTCAGTCGCTTGAATGGACACCGTGTCTTTAGCGCTTTGTAATTGGTGACATTTATGTCTTGCCAGCTGTTGCTTTTCTGTTGTAAGGTACTTATTTCCAGAATGATTCGGCTGTGGTTACCTTGGCTGGTTTACGCCTGTCATGGACACTTGACTCACAAAGTTTGTCATAATCCTCATATTCTGATAGGGTTGAGCATTGTTTGTATTTTATTCATTTAAATTCTGATTCTGCTTATCGATGCCATGTTTCGAATCCAAAATGATGACAAAAAGCTGCCAAATGTTTAGGAATAAAGGTGCTAGCTCTGTCTGTGGAGCTGGCTAATGCAGTATTTGGGCTAGGAGAGCGCAGTCGGTCGAACCTGGAACACTGCTGAAGCTCAATTTCTTGCTGGTGCCTGGGATGGTTTGCCATGTTGGCGGTGCAACCTCCTTTATAACAGATCATCTTTCCACACGCATTGCATTTTGCCTTTTTGTTTTCTCTAACAAAGTGGAGCCAAACGTTTGAGCATTATCCAAGGTCCATCTTCTGCTTACGCTGTAGCGTATCAAAACAAAACTACATGATGACTTATTACATGACTCTTTGGCTCCTGTCAACTAGGTGCCCACTTACAGATACATTTCTGCTGTAATTGTGGCTGTGTATTTTAATAGGGACCGATAAGTGGAATTGAAATTCTATTATTAATGGGGACCTGGTTCTTGGAATTTGGATATGTGATCTCTTAAGGCGTGTTTTTGATGTTTTTGTAAAGTGAGCGACATGCTCTAATGTCAACTTGCACATAGTTAAAACAACAATGAAGATATTATCGTAGACTATTACTGTGACTCTTAACTATTACTTATAACTAGTTACATATTTACTTATAACTTTTTTTATGAATGTAAATTTTGACTGAACATTTCCATTTCTTTGTCTTTTTATTTTAACACAGTATTTTGCTCATTTCAGTTGCATAAGGCAGCCGTCACACAAATAATTCCCACATAGAGGCTTAAAAAACTCTCATGATGTAGCTCTGTAATTGTAATAATGTTATCCTGAAGGGAGCTGCTATAAAGGAACTTTAAAACATTATGTAAGTGCTCCAGCCAGGCAAAATTTTCCCTCCAAATTTCCCTGTCGTTCCACAAATTAAAGCCATCCATCCATGTGTTAATGATAGCCCTCTGTCAAGTTCAAGCTGATGACTATTGCTTTCCAGAGCCTCATAGATAGGCCGAGCTCCATTAACAACAGTATTTATGATCTACTTATGGGTGCGCTTGCATTCTCCAGCCATATTGTCTCAGGTTGAGGTGTTCCTCCCGAGCAAGCAGCAACCTGCAATTGATTTCGGAGAAACCTGCGAGGCAAATCATTTTCGAGAGAGAGCAGATACAGAAGAGTTGCTGGTTGTAATATCCTGCCTCTCGCTTCTCTGGGAAGAAGATGAAGTGCAAGGAGGGCATGTGGTTCTCATCATAATTGAACGGAGAGTAGCACGAGTGCCAAATCGTGACATAGAACTGTTTAAATTAGAAAGACTTTATCTGGAGAGGAGAAATTAGTCTTTCTGCTTAATGACCAAGAACAAGGGGAAAATTAATACAAACCACGTGTGTCCTCCTTGACATGAAACAGGATCGCCGTTCGCTGGAGGAGCTTGGATTTCCAGTGCTCGCATTCATTTGTGCTTTAGTTTATGTTGAAGATAATGGGAAGATAAGAGTCACTCTAGGCTTCCTTTAAGGAATGTAATGTCGGTTCTATTTTTAGGCCAAACTGATCTATTGCGCTCACTGGCTATTATCGTTACGCTCACCAGTTCCATAGATCATCCTGTTTACTTGTGTCATTGCATCCAAAAACAAAAAAAGGGAGGAACAGATGGTGCTATAAGATGAATTGATAAACGCCGTTAATTTCTCGAGCTGTCTTTTAACACTAAATTGGTGCAGTGAGAGATTAGGAAAAGATTTTTCCCATAGCTAATAAATAAATAAACAACACGAAGATGAAGGCAGACCAGGCAAGCTGTTCTCATCTGATCTTTCCCTTATATGGTTTTTCTGTGGTCTGGCAACGCTGCTTTGCACATGTGCTTTAAGCATATATTCATCTGTTCCTGTGATCTGGCAGGCTTTATTCCCCTTTATTTTTTCCCTTTTTTTGGCCCAGTTAATGACTGCTCAGTGGCCCCGTTTCTATAACCAATTGTTTGTGGGTACGCTGCCGAAAATGGCCGTTATTCCTTTCAAATGATCTATGCACACAGCCTCTTAAATGTAATCTCAAAAAGAGAATACCAAACCCTAGTGACTCTCTTGCTGCCCTTAAGAATGTAAGTCGACATGGTTCTAAAAGATAAAATATCATTACCCCCTATTTTTACACTACGATAAGCAAACCTTTAGTGTCTAACCTGCAGTCCATCATAATCAGAAAGTGGCTGAGGGTGTAGATTGTTTACAGATCTCCCGTCTGTGGGTAGAAACGGCTTGATGGGAAATGCGTGGTGGGGAGAGAAAGGGGTGGAGGTTGCAGTGTGTGATTTCCTGCCCATCTGCAGCACGTAGAGCTTGGAGTGAGTTGTCATTAGGTTTATGTGTGGGTTGCGGTCGGGGGGGGGTCCAAGGCAGAGTGGAAAAAAAAACTGCGTGACATGTTTTTTGCCCGCCATCCTGGTGAGTTATGAACGGTTAGGTGAGCAGCGTTTGAATGCCCTGCAGGGATAAACACTTGTAATTCAAAATGGCTCTTTTAAGGCCACGTGTGAAATAAAGACAAGGGTTTAAACTAAATGCTGCAGACCACCCTAATGCTGCCAGCTCCATCCGTCAGGAAACACGCTGACCCGATCTGTGTATGTGAAATGTGCACTATACAGAGCAATAGTTTGTATGCCCAGGTTTAGATTAGCACAACATTTGAAGGTTAAATAGGACATACAGTACTGTGCGAAAGTCTTAGGCCACTATTACATGACCATGTAATATTATTTCTCAGTCTCTGTATTAGAATACAAGTATATAGAAAATACAGGAAATGTGTAAGCAGACAGAAAATATTATCTGTAGGCTACAGTGGCAAGTATTTAGTGGGACCTCCCCTTACACTTGAGCAGCAGTCAGGATGCCAACTTGACCATTATACGGTCTGAAGTAGCTTGATCAGGAATGGCCTTTCTGGAAGGATAGCAGCCAAGAAACACTCATTGGGAAGGGACACGGTGAAAAGGCTAAGCTATGCTAAAGCTCACGAAGATTGGAATGAAGATCGGTGGAAAAGAGTATTATGGAGTGACAAACCCAAGCTGGATGGTGCATATATATACAACAAATCTAAAGGTGGTCTAAGACTTTTGCACAGCACTGTGTTTCTGCAAATTTGAATGCATACAGTGGTGCTTCACACAAGTCCTAAAAGTAGACAAAGAGAACCCAGTTAAACAAAGGAGACAAAAATATTATAGTTGGTCATTTATTTATTGAGGAAAATGATCCAATATTACATATTAGTGAGTGGCAAAAGTATGTGAACCTCTATTATTAACAGTTAATTAGAAGGTGAAATTAGAGTCAGGTGTTTTCAATCAATGGGATGACAATCAGGTGTGAGTGGGCACCCTGTTTTATTTAAAGGACAGGGATCTATCAAAGTCTGCTCTTCACAACGTGTTTGTGGAAGTGTATCATGGCACGAACAAAGGAGATTTCTGAGGAGCTCAGAAAAAGAGTTGTTGATGCTCCATCAGAGGCTTGAAAGGTTACAAAACCTTTGAGAAAGGAAAACCTGCATTCCAGCATAGAACTGTATCCCTCTGTTGAAACATGTGGTTGGTAGTTAATCATGGTTTGGGCCTGTTTTTGCTGCTCTGGGCCAGACGGCAATACCGTCATTGAGAAAACTGAATTCCTGAATTCACACAAATGTTCAGGACATCTGTCCATGAACTGAATCTTCAAGAGAAGGTGGGTCATGGCAGCAATACAACGACCCTAGCACACATCATTCGTTCTACCAAAGAATGGTTAAAGAATAAGTTAAATTTTTGAAATGTCCAAGGTCCAAGTCCTGACCTTAATCCAATCGAAATGGTTGTGGAAGGACCCTGAAAGGGGAGCAGCTAATGTGAGGAAACCCACCAACATCCCCAGAGCTGAAGCTGTTCTGTACGGAGGAATGGGCTAAAATTCCTCCAACCGGTGTGCAGGACTGATCACAACAGTTAGAGGACACACTTAGTTGCAGTTATGGCTGCACAGGGGGGTCACAGCAAGATACTGAAAGCAAAGTTCGACTACTTTTGCCTCACTATATGTAATATTGGATATTTTCCTCATAAATAATGACCAAGAATAATATTTTGTCTCATTTGTTTAAGTGGGTTCTCTTTATCTACTTTTAGGATTTGTGTGAAAATCTCATGATGTTTTGGCTCATATTTATGTTGAAATATAGAAAATTCACTGTATGCTTTAAGACACATTGGTTACTTTACCAGTGTTCAGTAATGTCTTAAAACCTCTGGTTTGTTCTCTGAGAACATTGTGTTTAATTGTTGCTATTTAAGAAAGCAACAAAGCCAAGAATTGTTTGAAACCGTTTTCAAACTTTTTGCACAAAGCTGTTCATCTAGTTTAACTCGATTTAACAAAGAGCAAATGAGAGCTGCTTGATATCATAAATCTAATTTGTTCATGCATAAACACCTGACTAGGAAAGCTAAACCAGTATACACACACAGGTATGGCTTGCTACATCCACAATATGTTCTGTGATATTGCACATAATGTACTGTGTGTTATATAGCAAAGCATTGTGGGATACTGTGGTGTACAGGATATGAACTAAATAGCCAAGATACTGCACTGTTTCCTGTACATTCCTTTATTTATTATCAACGCTGATCTCCTGATGCAGGTATGCGCCGTTTAAGGTCTGCATTATGTTCTGTGAAACAGGATGTTGACCGAAATGGACATTGACCTGACATTACCATGGTCAAATTGTAGTTTAGATACTTTGCACATAGTTTTATTTTAAATATTAGCTTAATTAAAACCCAATATGAAAACATTTAGTACTGTACTGTACAGAACAGTAATTCTTATCTTTGCATATTTTTTTAAAACTTGAAACGGTTACTGAAAACAAAAAAGAAAGTGCCATTTTTTTAACTGTATTTTTAGACTGTGATTCTCTTAACTGTCAGAAGGTTCGTACCAGTTTTCTAGTTTTCATTCGGATGTGAAATATATAAATATATACATATTTTAATTTCCTATTATAATTCTTAAGACCTCTGCTGTCAAACTGAATGGATGTTTGCTCAGATGCACATTAAGCATAAATACCTGTATTGATTTTCTTTCTTTTTTTTTTACTATTTAAGAAGGGTCAAATCATTGAACTGTAAAGCTGCATGCAGTGCATTGATTCACTCAGCCCCTCCTTACCCCACTCTCTCTCTCACACACACAAATATCAAACATGCACACACTTTTGGAATTAGAAACTGTCTTGAAACTGTGACGCCGCAACGTATTTCCTGTTTTACTTACGACATGAGAGTTTGTTTCAGAATAGAGCAGGGAACTGACTAGTGTGCAGGAGCTGTGAGAAACGAGCTTGTGTTATACTGATCAGCCATAACATTAAAGCCACCTGCCTAATATTGAGTATGTTCCGCTCATGCCGCCAAAGCTCTGTCCCTTTAAGGCATGGACCCCAAAAGACCTCCATGTGGTATCAGGCACCAAGGTAGACTAGCAGGTAAGGTACTGGACTACGGAACAAAAGGTCCAGGGTTCAAATCCCACCTCTGCCAAGCTGCCACTGTTGGGTCCTTGAACAAGGCCCTTAACCCACAATTGCTTGGATTGTAAGACCGTATCAATTGTAAGTCGCTCTGGATAAGGGCGTCTGCTAAATGCTGTAAATGTAAATGTAAGGTGTTAGAATTTACATTTAGAGCTACATTTATGTCATTTATCAGATGCAATTATCTAGAGCGACGTGCAATTAATTCAACCTTACAGTCCAAGTAGTTGTGGGAAAGGGGTTCTTGACTCAATTACCCAACAGTGTCCAGCTGAACATAGGTTGGATTTGAACCCGGACACTTCTGGTTCATAGTCCAGTACCTTACTGCTAGGCCACAACAGTCCAGATCCTTTAACTTATTGGGAAGTTTGGCCTCCATGGATTGGACTTGTCCAGCATATCCCACAGATGCTCGATCTGATATCGAATTCTGTTGCTTGTCGCGCCTTAAATGAATTCTCCCTCTGGAATAAATCAGGTTTAGTCCCTTCAGTTCAGTTCTTCCACTGGGGAAACGGCGCATGGGGCAAAACAAAATTAAATAACACCCCACTCCAGGCATATCAATCAAATCGTTTGTATATTCTAAAAGCTGATCAGTAGACCCGGAGAACACTTACTTACACCCAGCACAACATATTGCCAATCTAAGCACACACACAATGAATTCCCAATTTTTTTTTCTTCTCCTCCAGCTTTCAAACTGCAAATGTGCCTCAGAGCTCAGAAAGGATTAGGCCATCAATCTACTCCACTCATATTGTCACCAGGCAGAAGAAACCCATGCGGCACAGCAGACACCGGAGTGCGCAGTCTGTACGGCGAATCCTTCTTAACATTGTTGTCGTCCTCATTTATTATAATGACAGGCCGGGCAATCAGGAGGGAGAACAATATTTAGAGCTCCTATAAAGATGGTGGATCAGCTTTTTTATGCCATAAATAGCACCGGCAGCTCGACTTCCATGGGCAACGTTGAGGAATTTAACATCGGTGACCTGTGGGGAGCCTTGCAGAGGAGAGCTGATATGCATCATGGGATTATGCGGTCAACCTTAAAATCTGACATTGGCCCTCCTGTGTTAGATTCAGTAGGATGTATAAACGCTCCATCAATTTGTGTAGCCCATTTAAATTCCTCGATTGGGCGCTGGGAAAAGTGCACAAAATAAATTGTTGTGCATGCAGTGTCCGAATCTTAGCCAACGAGATGGAAGGCAAACGCCTCAGACAGTCATTGACCTGCCTACTCATTTTGTAATGGTGAGACACTGTGTGCATGTGCCAAATGCCTCAGTGAGGCAGGGCCTGTAAGGACGCAAAGCACTGCAGGAGCCACCTCTTCACCTCTGCTATGTGTGAGCGTGTGTTTGTGTGACAATGCAATGGCTTACCCCGCGCAGGCTGATTGATGGCATCGCTGAATGCTCTTGCCATTACTGCTCACTGTCTCCAATAAAGAAGCTTAATCATTGCTTGACACACAGACTGCACCATGCCATCCTCCAATCGCAGGCCGTCGTGCTATTCTATCTGCTGTTGTTAGGGATCATGTTACACTCATTTGGCATATCGCTATTCTATTGTGCTGCTGCCAAACTTGATACGGAAAGGAGACATCCCCGTTTATTTTGTTTATTCGCTAATTAGTTGTTGTTTGACCTTAATATTTGGACGTCAACGTTGGCACTGTGTAGAGCTCATTATTAGTAAAAGCTGTGAACTATGTTAAGTAACCAGTCTATTAAGCCTCTGCAAGTGTTAATAGACCAAAGTAAATAATACTCAAATCATTTCTGGTAGCTGCCCACGGTCCTAAACAAAACATTTATAGATACCCATCATGTTTTGCCGATTTTATTAACGAAAAAGTAAGTACAGGTATGCGCAGTTTAACATCCGCATTATGTTCTGTGAAACGGGATGTTGATTGAAATGGATATTGACTGGCCATTATCATACTTACAGTGTTTTATTTTCAAGCAGTAATATTAATGAAAACACATTACATTTACAGCATTTAGCAGACGCCCTTATCCAGAGCGATCCAAGCAATTGTGGGTTAAGGGTCTTGCTCAAGGACCCAACCGTGGCAGCTTAGCAGAGGTGGGATTTGAACCCTGGACCTTCTGGTCCAGAGTCCAGTACCTTACCCGCTAGGCTACACACAATATGAAAACATTTATTTGAGTACTGTACAAGACAGTAATTCTTATCTTTGTATCCTTTATAAAATTTGAAGCACTTCTCAAAAACGAAAACAAAAGGAACGTTCCCATGTTGTTTTCTGCATCCAAGACTGCAATTCTCTTTTTTATCAGCAGGTGTCAGACTACTTTTCTGTCATTCAGACTTGAATAAGAAAAAAAAAACATATATATATATATATATATATATATATATGTTGTTGTTTATTTATTTATTTTTTTTGGAAAAGGGAGTTCTGAACGTGCGTGTGTGTGTGAGTGTATGTGTGTGTGTGTGTGTATATATATATATATATATATATATGTTCAAAACGTCCTTTTCAACATGTGACCTGTGGTATGTAAGGGTAACAGGACTGACTGAAACCCTAAGAACATGACTAAAAAATCTATATTATAGTAGAATATTGTGGATTTCTTATGGAAAAAATATTTAAGGCATACAAGGAATGTGGAGTGACACAACAATGTGAAAAACAAGATTTCTGAAGGATTTTAGTTATTATATTTCATTGTAAAGTGTAATGTTGTTAGAGACCAGGGACAGCTAACAAATGCTGTTTTTCAGTGTCCTAGGTTTTTAGTAATGTATTAAATTATATACATTAAATTCGCAATTTAATAATAAAATGCTTAGTGCTTAATAATAAACAATTGCTTAATATAATTACAGTTAACTATAGTAATTATCTATTACATGTAATGTCCTGGGAATGGATATGGGACATATTAAGTGGAATGGCTCATATACGGTATTACATTTATATTATGCGTATTATAGGACAGGATCTATAGGAAAGATGTGCTAATTAATAGTGGTGTGTGTGTGTGTGTGTGTGTGTGTGTGTGTGTGTGTGTGTGTGTGTGTGTGTGATGCTTGTTAACTTTGTTTTGATTTATTAGCCCATTCTGCTTGATCAGTGATCCCCCAAAACACACTGGTACTGTTTTGGCACCCTCCTCCACATACTATTTAGTGTGTTCGTTATAAAGGGAGTGTCTGTATATATTACAAAATGTTCCTTTAATATTAGTACTTATTATAATGTAAGCTCTAAAGGAAAGATCATTAATAATTGACAGTTTGTTGTGTATGCCTGTTTTGTTTTTGTTAAAATGGAAATGTGTGCTAATATAAAATATTCATAGTAAATCGGTTGAACTCTATTATACAACGAGACAGTGTCTTATTAAATGAAATGCCATGTATAATTATTATTTAGCACATTTTTCCGCGTTTGTAACGAGTGGTTATTGGAGTTTCTGTTGCCTTTTTGTCAGCTGGAACCAGACTGGCCATTCTCGTCTGACCTCTGGCATCAAGAAGACATTTTTGCCAAGAGAACTGCCCTTACTGGATATTTTCTCTTTTTCAGACCATTCTCTAGAGATGGCTGTGTGTGAAAATCCCAGTAGATCTGCAGTTTCAGAAATACTCGGACCAGACTGTACAGCACCAGTCACTACATATATAATTAATTATATAGTATTTAATAATAATAATAATAATAATAAGTTACATTTATATGGCGCCTTTCTAGTAACCAAGGTTGCTTAACAGCCTATTATATTATATAATTATTCTAATTATTAATTATTAATATGTTATTAATATTAATAATATTAATATTATATTATTAATATATTGTATTAGTATTATATTAATATTATTAATAGGTAATTAATAATTAATATTGTTAATAGTTGTGTGTGTGTGTGTGTGTGTGTGTATGTGTATATATATATATATATATATATATATATATATATATATATATATATATATATATATATATGCTCTCTCTATATCTCTATAGAGATAGATAGATAGATATAGATCATATATAATTTTTTTCTTATCATGTAAAAATATTCTGTAGAAATATGGAAGTGTTTACCTTCCTTTTCTATATAGTTATTTATAATATATATTATAGATATATATATATTATATAATTCTATAAGTAATTAAAACACTTTTTACATATTTCTACAGAATATTTACATAAGAAAAAAAATTATATATATATCTATCTATCTATCTATCTATATATATATATATATACACACACACACACACACACACACAACTTACGTACGTATACATAACATGCGTGTATATATATATATATATATATATATATATATATATATATATATATATATATATACACACACACATACATACATAAATACATATATATATATATATATAAAAATTTTCTTATCATGAATATTCTGTAGAAATATGTAGAGGTGTTTTAATTATTAATTGCCTATTTTTTATCATTTACATAATTGTTTTAATTACTATTAATTTATTTAATTAATAACATTTAATACCTAAATGCAACAAAATGTTTATTTCGAAAGTAGGTTGCACTTGTATATACTCTCTATACAGAATATACTGTGTGTGTATTACATAAATCAATAGGCTTTAATATATTAACATTTCCTCAGAATCATCATAATATTCATTGTTATTAATAGGCACATATACCAGTTTTATTTATATCTATCTGCACACATGTATATACACGTGTGTGTGTGTGTGTGTGTGTGTGTGTGTGTGTGTGTGTGTGTGCGCGTGAGAGAGAGAGAGAGAGAAATCGGCCCCCTCCCATCCTCACCCGATATTGTTTTGACACCCCCCTCCACATACTGTTTAGTGCGCTAGAATTGAGTATGCGGACTCGGCCGTTGCTATGGCACCGCGCTATTTATATAAGCGCCGGACTATTTTGACACACTGTTTAATAGGGCAGTATGTAGTTTGGATTTGAGCCCTCGTTTATCATTCTATACTGACTTTTTTGTTCCCCAGTGGTTCAGCTTCTGGTCTCGAGTTTCTTGTGACTGCGGTCCAGATCCTTAATTACAAGCCGTTCGCCTCGTGACTTGACATAAAACATTGCATAAGACATTAAAAAAAAAGCTGACGTAAATGTTACATCCTGTAATTTCGCCCTTATGCTCGAGCTGTACGGCTTGTTTTCACGGAGGCGTTTTGAAATCGATCTCTCTTTTAAATGCACGCTGAAAGATTTGGAAATCCATCAATAATATATATGACTGTTATCTAATAGCAGCTCGAGCGCTGCTGCTGCTTTTTCGGGACGATCGAGGCATATTTAAAGGGCTGTGTGTGCATCGCTAATGGAGTTGACGCACAATTTACGCAGAATAGAGGCTTACATGTAGGCGAATTTTAGCGCAAACTCAGCGCGAATCGTTTTATGTAATCCTACAATAAACGTAAATACGGGCGCCATTTCCTTGTTGGGTAGAACACGCTGATTTTTCTGCTTCTGCTCGGCCTTCCGTCAGTTGACCAAAAATGTGCTGAGAGAATTTAAAATAATAACAGCAATAAGGTAAATAGAAAAGGAGAAGCGCTGAATCTCTGCAGGAAATGTTCTTTCTATTACACATCTAAACGACCTCTCCGCAGGTCCTGGAAGGAACATGCATCAGAAAGGTGATGTTTGCGAGTATTAATGGTGTTTTGCCACCTTTAAAAATTGGGTTTGCGGTTATTATTGTGTAATACACACCCTTTAATCGTGGGCAGCTCGAGTTGGTTGGTACATACATACGGAATATTTTCTAAACAACCTCGACGGAGTGAGCGCTAACAAGCGAGGGGCGTCCCTATCGTGTTTTGAATTTAATATGACCAAATCTGCTCTCTTTCCGCTTCGAATCGGCTCCAATCCAAATGTCGACGTTGGGAAAAATATTAGGCGCGTTAAAGGCACATTTTTGTTGCCTTTAATCGCCGTGGCGTCGTTTCCATATTGACGCTGAGCGAAGGACCGGGCGCGCTGATATTTTGTCCTGTCAGGACCTGCGGCAATCCATTCAAGCCAACAAGTTTGGAGAGAATGTAGAGTTTAATCAATTCAGAGCGTCGAGATGGAGCTCAACTCACTCACGGTACATCAGCCGCTGCGCTTTTATTCTCTTTATGAATAACCCACGCCCTGCTTTTTTTCACCTAGGAAAATACGAGTGGCACGTTTTAGTGTTGACCTACCAAATTAAGGCGAGCTTGAAAAAGTTAATATTGACGACCGATCGATTAGCGTCTTATTTATTGATCCTTTTCTCTCTTGCTTGTTTGTCTCTAACGCGCTCGGTTGAATGGGGGGAAAATGGTGCTGAAATTAATGACTTCTCTGCTGTTTCCGCAGTGGGTCGGCTCACCTTGTGGCTTGCACGGACCCTACGTTTTCTACAAGGCGTTCCGCTTCAACGTCGAGGCCAAAACGAGGATTTTGTCGCTCGGCGATTTTTTCTTCGTACGCTGTAAGCCCGGTGAGCCGCTCTGCATAGCCGAGCTCCAGCTGCTCTGGGAAGAAAGGACCAGCAAGCAACTTTTATCCAGCTCCAAACTTTATTTTCTGCCCGAAGATACCCCCCAGGGAAGGACTGTCACTCACGGCGAGGTATTTCTACGCGTTATTATGTCTGTCCTACACGCTCGTCTTGTTTCTTTTCTGTGCGTTTCCCCCCTCATTTCCTGCTTTTGTGCTGCTTTTTCTGTGTGCCCAGATCGCTTGTAATTTCCTTTCATTCAAAGTCATCCCGATCGTCGCTTGTGATCGGTTTGCACACTCGTACATGAGATATAAGCGTACGCCTGCTTATGGATGTGCTTGCTCTGAGTGTGTGTGTGTGTGTGTGTCGGGGCTTCATTCATTAGCGGCGTCAAAGTTGTCAGCGAGATCTGTTTTTGCACGGCTCATCAGATAAACACAAGAGTGCGGAAATTGCGAAAGCTGATGCTTATGCTTGTGTTGTGCTCTGCTCTGCTCACATGAGGTAATACAGTAGGCTATTTGCAGTTCTGAAATATCCCCCTACATATGTGGATCGTGCGAACTCAGCACCGTGGCGTTAATCACGTTGTGGATGAAGCGAATCCGAGGCGTGATGATGATCTAGATTGATCTAGATGATAAATAGGGCGATCGGTGCGTGCAAGCATCCCCCTAGTAGGCTGTGCATTGATTAATAATGGCACATGACATTTCTGAAGGTTAATATCCACGTTCTGCAGCCTCGCTTCGTGTTGCGTTGGGTTTGCTTATCACTTATGGGGCTTTAACCCATACCGTACTAATTCCATCTACTGCGCCCCCTGCAATATGCAGCTGTTATTGTATTTATTATCTAATGCAGCTTCACACAGGCACTGTAACAAAGGTAAGAGCGGGAGGTGCAGGTCGTATCTCCACACCTCCTCTCCCTCGCTTGAACTTTCATTGCCCGCTTTCCTCCCCCGAGGAACCCGAGATCACGTTTCTGTCTTCGTAATAAGCAACAGGTTTTTTGTTTTTCCTTAAAAACCTCTCGTCTCTGGTTCAACGTCAAGGTTGCAGCGTTGTGAATACGCAGCTTACGCAGCCGACGCGCTACACCGACCTTAAGCGCACGCTGTTTACGTAACGTAACGACGCGAACTAAAAGAAAAAAACCCTCCACGTTCGACTTAACGCTCTGTTTGTTCAGTTGATCAGAGACCCAGTACTCTTTCCAAACAGACTCCCCCCTGCCTGTGTTGCCAGATTTGAGCCTGCTTCCCTCCCAATATAAGGTTCAAACCCCGAGCCAACTATGTCAACTAATCCAAAAGGCTCGCCGCTTGCCAAACGAATGTTAAACACATCACGGTTTTTAGCTGACAGGCTGCCTGAGCCAAGGTTGCCAGGTCTGGATTGACAGGCTCCAAGGCGAAAGCGAATTCACCGTGATTCAGGCAAATTATATCTCTGACAAATTCTATTTACAAACCCGAGCCTGTTTTGTAAGCATGCTGCGGTCGGGATAGAATAAATTCCAATCAGGAAAGGGAAAAAGCGTACAATCTGGCAACGTCCCCACCACCCAACTTGGTCCATATGCTCCCAAGCAACAAGTTATTTGCTTTGCGGATGCATTTCTCCCACTGCTCCTTCAGAACATTGCCCCGATAGAATTACGAGGTTGGTGTAGGACAGATTTTAGACAAAAGTGTTGCAGCTTGTTTGTTCCAGTTCTCATGTTCGAACCTGAAGTGGAGGGCCTGAAAGAAACAAGACACATGCATCAGCCCTTTGTGCTCGGCGTCCTTTATGCACTTGCTAAATGAGACGTGCAACATTTAAATAACAATGAGATGCAGTGTCAACCCAACCACCGGCGGTAAGATGAGCCTCTCCGGCCCTGAACCTTCCTAAGGCTCCATGAGCTCGACTCGGCGTCAAATTAAATTGCATTTGCATGTCCACAAAGTAAAGCCGTGCTCCTTTGCATGAGGTCAACCTGCTTTGCGCCAACAAGAGCGCCGGGGTTGTGCAATTAGCCCTTCTTCTAGGCTTGCACTGTCCAGGAACATCTTGTTTTGGTGATAAAGGGCATGTTTGAGATACTTTCCCTCGAGTGCTTGCAAGACATCTGCTTTTTAGGCCTTGATCGCATTCCGTCCTGCCCGGCTGCAAATGCTGAGCTTCCAAAACACCAGCCAGGCCAGAGCGCTAATGTTCTTTCGAGCATGTGTGTTTGTGTTTGTGCGATCAGTAAAACAGCTATGATCACCGGAATAAAAGCAGGCCAGTGTGTGTTTCCAGATGCAAACGCATTTTTGTTTCTACACCCAGGTGATGTAATTTCCCCTCTGGCTAGAGTTAGGCATTCATTAGAAGGATGGTAGTGATGGCTGCAACAGCGCTCTCTCTCATTCTCATATTATATATATATATAATCTCTCTCTGGCAGTGAGCCTACAGAATTTAACACTTAGGCCTTGAGCCTAGAGAGGGCAACATTACACTCTGCTTCAGCCATGTGCTCGACTGTATCTGCTCTCCAAATCCTCCCAAATCGTGCTGTTACAGACTGCTCTTCATATCAGCCACACAGAGCTTATTTTTGCTCCCATTTATGTTCTTTTTTCAATCAGCCTCGCGTCTGTTCTAAAGATTATGTGGGTTTTTGTTGTCTTTTTAAATGTGTGCATCCCCCCTCCCCTCGCATATGTGAATATGCTTTGGAATGAATACTTCTAATTTCAAAAGAGTTTCTGTTTTTTTCGGTAGAGACTACTCCCACAGCTGGCTTTTTCCCTCCCTTGTGTTTAATTGGACCCAGTTGTTCTGCAGCTTTGTTGCTCCGTCGCTCATAATATCGTCGTTTGGCAGGAGCAGAAGCAGCGTCGATGCTGGCAGTGCTCTCGAATAGCACTTATGTGACATAAGGGCAGAACTAAATGGGGTTTGCACATTATAAATAGGTTCCATATCAGATTCCAGAGCGGACCGAGCACTCCTGTCGTTTGCATATAACCTCCTGTATTGTATACAGCCACATGCATTTGAATATAATCCAAATCTTGGCCGAGCAGGGCAATTGGGAGTGGTTTCTAATTCATAGTCAGCTCCAGAAATATCGGCGTGAATCCACATTCGATGCTTATAATGCTTGATGAGGTTGGAGAATTTCAAGTGCTCTACGATCCAGATTCTCTACGGTTCCTCCTAGGTCATGTCTTGTGGACTATTTCCTATTTCTGGTGGTTTGAGTCGGGAGGCCATGTCACAAGTGTGGTAATTGAATCATTTTTGGTGGATTTGGACATCATTCTCTTGGATGAGCCCACTACAACCCAGTTGTAGCTGCTTGGCTGAGCTTTTATTATGCAGACTTGCGGTGCATTGTGGAGTCCATGATGTCTCAGAAACTTTGGGGGTAATACAGCCCCACAACATCACAGATCCTCCACCAGACCTTATAATCAGGAGGAGGGTTCTTTTCATTTGGCGAATCCAAAAAGTTATACAGGGTCTCCTTCTGTTTTTGATGGCCTGCCTCATGATATTTGGACTTGAATTTTGAATTTCAAATTTTCTGATGTCTGATGAAGAAGTCAGCAGCACGTGACATAGGGAGTCACATGGCTGGAGTGATGAGTGCTGGGAAATGTAGTGAGGAGAAGTCGTGGTCGTGCAGTAATCGTTTTGTTTTTCACATTCAGTATGTTGTTTGATAAATTGAGTTCAAAACTCTATGACACAGTAGCTCGGTGGGTAACACTGTTGCCTCACAGCGACAAGGTCATGGGTTGGAGAGGTGTCAGTCTGTGTGGAGTCAGCATGTCATCCCTGTCTCGCGTGGGTTTACTCCCGGTGCTCCGATTTCCTTCCACAGTCCAAAGACATGCTTTAGGTCAATTGGTTACGCTATGCTTACGCTAAAGTGGCCCTAGTGTGTGAGTGTATGTGCCGTACGATGGATTGGCGCCCTGTCTAGGGATGTTCCTGCTAGGCACCGGCTCTCCCGTGACCCGGTCTAGGATTAAGCCTGTAAGAAAATGAACGAATTGAATACTTTATATTAAAGTAAGCTTTATGTTTAATGATTTTGCCCAGCTGTAGTTGAATCTAAGTGTTAAGCATGTAGGGAGTCATGGTGGGAGTGATGAATGCTGGGAAATGTAGTGAGGAGAACGGTGTTGTTTTAAGCACGTTTAATGTAGGCTGTGCTATGAGATATATATATATATATATGTATATATATATATATATATATATGAGAGAGAAAGAGAGAGAGAGAGAGAGATGGATATAGATAGATAGAATATATTAAACTTGTCAGTTTGCGATAAATTCAACTTACGATGGATTTGTTGGAATACAGGTAGTCCTCGACTTACGACGCAGATTCGTTCCTAGGTGGCGTCGTAAACCGATTTTCGGTGTAAGTCGGAACATACGTACATACTGTTTGTAAATAACATACTGTAAGCACTCATCCTATCCTAACACAGTAATTATCAAAAAACGAGCCGCGTAACCGTGTATTCTTCCGCTGCGCACACCAAACACGAAGTTCGCAGTACGACGTTTACGACGCAAAACCACTTAAGTCGAAACAAGGCTTTATACAGTAAATGGGAGATGCATCGTAACCACGAAACGTTGTAACTCCAGACCGTCGTAACCCGAGGACTACCTGTACATCCTCATCGTAAATCAGGGACTTCTTGTAGTTTGTGTCATCTGACCAAACCAGTAAATTTGGATCTGGGTTACATCATAATGACCCAGGTTCCAGTCCCAGTGGTGCCTTCAGGCTTCCTATACAGACACGATTGGCTGTTTTTGAGGGTGTTAAGGCAACCCATCCCTACAATGGATTGGCATCATGTCCTCAAGGGTACCCTGTGTTCTCTTTGGATACTCACCTCTGTAAGCCTGACCGGCCTTATAAGCGTGCTAAAACTTTGTTCAAATAAACTTTAAACTCCTCTTACATCGTCAGTGTGAGATTTAGCCGCTTAACCACAAAGACGTTTTTCCCCGAACCTTATTTACCCACACACAAGGGTGCCAATAATTCTCAAGCTGACGCTAGTTACTTCGCTCTGCTCTTATTTGGATGACAAAGCAGCCAGGCTTGTGAGCGGGGGCTGCTGCAGAGGTGCTGTGTGGCAGAAATCCAAACCCAACTTTTGTGCCTGGCACAAGTCCATGTTTCTGTTTTGGATGCCTGGGACATATTTATAGTTCAAATGAGATCATCACTCTCCTTCTATTTTCGCTTTTTTTTTTTTTTCTTCTCTCTCGCTTGCTCTCTTGCTCTTGGAAGGTAACATTCTTCAACATGAGGTTTCCACAGCTGGAGAATGTGACCCGCGTTAGGATTCCTGGCCACGGCCATGCTGGCTGCCTGAGTTACAGTTCCTCAGTGTGACTTATCCTCTGACTTATATAATGGCGAGTGCGCGGTAACCGTGTGGTGACTGAAAAAAGCCAGTTTTGCCATTTGTGTTTTAATTAACTGCTCCCTCCGAGCTTCAGGGCAGACATTTGCATTGCTTGTTTTCTGAGCTCTCCATTTCGTGGAAAAATGTATTTAATTTGGTTCTCAGGTGGCCTCATATTTCACTGTAAGCCATTCTGAGACAACGCTCTGCCCTGATCTACAAATTCACAAGAATGCTGAATATTGGCGCGCTAAGTGCCATTCGATATGGAACAGTTTTCAGTTGGTGCTGTTTCCATGACACTGACTGTGCAAATTACAGTGGAGTTAAAAAAGAACATCCTGTGATAATACAATAGAGTAATACTGTAACAAGATTTTGCCTTGGTTACAAGTCATTAGCATGAACTAGTTCAACCTGATAATGTTTAACAGATTAGAAATGAGCTAAACTACCACATGGAAAATAGTTCCTGGGTTTTCTTATGTCGGTTTTTTTGGATTGTTGGATTTAATTTCTGTCCAAGATTTCATCTGTGACAAGGCTAATACGTTTAGCTGTACTTTCTAGCTGTACTTGTTTTCATTGTCTGTTTTCTCAGGGAGTTGTAGCTCATGCTAAGCCCTTGCAGTCGTATCTGCATACACGGTTTAATCCCATACAGGAGTTCATATCCAGTCTCAAATCGTAACCTTTTAACATGGTTTAGAAGGAAACAGGCCTGCTTTCGATATCCTTTGCTGTTACGGTTTCTCTTTCCTGAGTTGGCAGCTGTGGGAATCGTTAACAAAGTTTTTCAGAATTTGTCGGCACACGTTTGGCTCAGTTTGCTGGGAAGACATTCGTCTTCACATTCATGTCTGTACTTCATTTTGTGCTGCTTAGATATTTGAGTAGTTACGGAGAAAGCTATTAGCACTTGGTGTTGGTGTATACTGAATTAAATCAACATGCGGCTCCAGAATCACTGCTTTTAAAACTATATTTCCATTTTCCGTTCACAGACCATAACAGGTACGGGTGGGTATTGGAACAGACTTTACAATACATGGGTCACGATGGATTATATCACCATTGCGATATTCCACGTAGTTCACTGACCATATAACAACAGCTGAAATACAAATTACAGTGTGTAATCTGAGTCGTCTTAATACATCACATTACATTAATAATTCAGTTGCTATCAAAACACTGTACTGCGGCATCTTGGAGCGGAGATTACAGTTTACACCCCATTTAAAACGTCTTTTTAAATCCAAAATGTTTGTGTTCATCACAACCATATTTTGAGCTGAAAATCGATGTAGCATATCACAAAAGTAAATACTGCGGTACATTGCTGTATCGATTTCTTTAGCAAAGCCCTAATAGCAGGTATGCTTACAATTAAATGGAGCGCCTTATGTTTCTTTTAACCTTTAGAGCATTACAGGTAGTCGCCAATTTACAATGGGGATATGTTCCGACATGCATGTTGAATTTATTGTAAACCGAGGAGTTTAATATATACTATATACGCCATAGCGTAGCCTGCCTTAAACATGCTTAAATGCTTACATTAACCTACAGCTGGGAAAAGCATTAACACAAAGCTTATTTTACAATAAAGTGAGAGATAACATACGTCATGCAATTCATTGTAAAAAATAAAATGTTACAGCCATGGCTTTTTCTCACTCCCCAGAGCTTCTAACTCTCTACATTATGCACTCCTGATTTCTTCATTTGGCACTGGACAGTGGGAAAAATTGTGCTCCGGACTGTCATAAATCGGGGGCTGTATGTATAAATGCATATACATGATATATACCAGAGGCCCAAATTTGAGACCACTGGTGAAAATGCTTTTATTTACCGTATTTTCCGGGCTATAAAGCGCACCGGGTTATAAGGCGCGATATCAACGATCGGCTTGCCTTAACGGTATATTTTCATACATAAAGCGCACCGGGTTTATAAACGCATTAAATGAAACAAAACTCTTAAGAAGAGTTCCGTCGAGAAGCTCAGTTTTGGTCTTTAACCTGGCGCAGGGCGTCTTCCTTGCTCCTCCACTTTCCGTACCATTGATTCGTTAATGTTGATTCTCGTCGCAGCTGCTCTATGTCCAGTTGTAACTGCGTGACTGATAGCGTTGAGTTTGAAATAATCCGCTTCGAAAGTAAATGAATGAAATGGCACTGACCCTAATGCTGAAGCACATACCGTATTACTCCCGATGCTTCGCACTACGGTGGCCGTGAGCTCCGTAACTTACCAAGGCCGGCTAACACATTTTGACAGATTTATGAGAGCCGTGTACATCTACAATCGTTTTTTCTAGGTCATAAAGCACAACCAGAATTAAATTCTACATTAGACGAACTCAAACCGCATTTTAAGGCGGCAACTGTCGATTTTGAGAGTTAAGGATTGTTAAAGTGCGCCGTATGGTCCGAAAAATACGGTACCACTTTTCTTCAAATGTGTAATACAGCGTTTGTCCTACAAGTCCTATAATCAGTATAACAGTTTGATTGGGTTGAATCTTTACATACATTTCAGAATTCTTCCCACTTTCGCTCTAACGACAGCATGCCCTCGAGGAGTTTGTGCAGATTCTGCTGATTCATGTTGTCCAGCATGTTTTCACTTCATTCCAAAGAGCATCTTGTGATGTTGGTGAATGCCAGGCTTTCTCTGTCTTCAAGTGTCCCCATAAATACTCAGTAGTGGTTTTGATCAGGTGACTGGAGGGAAGTCCACAACAGTCGGCGCTCCTTGATTTCTCTGTGGTCTTGAAGTTAGAGTTACAAAGCTTTGAGGTGTGTTCTGGGTCATTATCCTGCTGCAGTCTGAATAGCCAGTAAAGCCTTATCATTTTTATGGATTATTATTCTTCAGTCAAAACCACAGACACATGTAGCAAAGCTGTTTAAGAGCTTAAAAATGTATGCAGTGACTGTACTGTGGCCGTTTTGACAATAATAACAAACATTCATTAGTTTATATGATTTCATATTAGGGCTACCAAAAGTAACAAGTGCGTTACTGAGCTCTTGGGTGTCTCATTTTTTTTAAGTGTTAATTGCATTTAGTTACCGGACTGTTTAAGGCACCTGTAGTTATGGGCTGTGTCCAAAATGGTCCCTAAATTGCTAGGCTTTACATTATACATACCACTTATAGAGCACTGTTAACCTATAAGGAAGAGAATGGCGTATGATTTGAATAGTCTTTTATATGGGTTTGCTCATTACTGTGTGACAGCAGATTCCATTAAATAAAAACGCAGTCCAGTGGAAACTGTGCACATGAGAAGTTTAAATATGCTGTTTCTAATAAGTGTAGTAAATTAAGTAAATACTTGATGTCATGAAGGTTTGCCTCTGGTAATCGCTGTTGTAATTTTTGTGTTTATTGTTATAATACATTCAGCTAAAGCTTATATTGCTCACCTGTGCTTTTAAAAGAAAGATCTGTTTCTTTAGTGCCAAATATAAGCAGACAGAACGTTACTAATCGCAGTGAACCCGATAAAATTGGTGTGTTGAAGAGTTCACAAGGCTACACAAGTTGGACATCTTGCATAAAATGGCAATATCAGAAAGGAACGTTGACTTGATCGCACAGGCATTATTGGCAGGGGTTTATCAGCGGCAGCCTGGCAGAGTTGGATTTGAACATCAACCTTCCAGTTAGTAGTCCAGAGCATTAAACACAAAGTCGCCACGGTTGAGCAACCCTCACATGCTCAGTGCTATTCTGGGATTACAGAGTCTCATTTTTAAATTCCTTGGATAACATTTCTCTGCCAGAGCGAATAGTTATAAAAGCTCCAATAAGTTGGCTTGGCTACTTTGTAAATATCAGTGGGAGGCTACAAGTGGATAACAATAGCTGAGCGTTTTGTAGTCTTTCAAACATCACGGCGATTAACCTGAATTCAAGCTGAGCTCAAATTAACAGGAGTGAGACCCAAAAAAGTTCATTTAACTTGCAGCTTTTTCAAACCGCAGGCCTTTCTAAGCACATTTTTCATGTTCCCAGGTCAATAATTCAATAGGCATGCAAGCAGGTGGACAAATCTGCGGTGACCTGGAGAATTCTTGGCGTGACCCGTCGGCTCAGTGGAGTGAGACGCTCCCAGTGTGACGCTGTCCGAGGGCCTCTCTTACTTAACTGCCCCTGTTCCCCTTCCCCCATCGTCTAATTACAAGGAACTGATTGTTATTACTCACAATCCCAGACAAAACCTGATGTTCAGCGAATGAATAGAATTAATCATCTCATAATCTTGCTTAAACCACCAAGGTAAACAAAGCGGCTTCGCTGACTGCAAGCCTTAACATCATTTATTCAACCATTAATGACACCAGTGTCATACATTGTGGTTGCTTGGCCGATCGCTTTAAGACCAAGGTTAAATGAAATCTTTACTGTCCTGAATCCTCATGGGCATGCACTGCTTGGGCTTTAAAACGAAAAGCCGGATTTTGAGTGCGGGTCACGCACTGCTTTAAGCCCGTTCGTGTCATCCGTCGCTGTCTAATCACAAGTTCTCCGCATCTGGGTCATATGACATTTCCCCTACCTCGGCGTCTTCGACTTTCTCGCCTGCCACTGAATCTGCAATCTCAGCATGTTCGACGTCTCTGTCTTTCCGCGTGCAGCGCCAAAATTGACCTCAGATCGGCTCATCAGTAACAGACACAGCATACATTCGAATGATTCACTACACAGAGGGGGAGGGGGGGGGTGGGCAAACCATTTTTTCTCAGTCATTTTTTCCTTTCTTTTTACTCCACTCTTTCCCTCGCAAAGCTCCCAAGGTCCCTCGATATACAAAAGTTTGTGGACACCCTCTCTAGTATTGCACTGTGGCAATAACACTCACTTGTAAAAACGCATTCATAATAAAAAAGCAGACATTTTCTGGGTTTTGTATTGTATTTGCTGAACCTCATGTGGCTTCTCAATGTGACACTTTATGGCTATAACAATGTCGTTTCTTCACTTTCCTGCCTGCTGTTCGTAAACAAAGTCCATAAAGAATGGGTTTGGCAACTTTGATCGAGAATTTGTTGCTTGGCAACAAAATCGTGACCGCACTCAGTCAACACTAAAATGCACTTGAATCCAAAGTGAGTTCAGGGCTTATTGCTAAACGTAGAAGCTGACTTTACAGTCTGTTCCAAATCTGCTTGCAAGCCCTTTTAGAAGAACAAATGCTGTTGTAGTGCAAAGGTGGGACACACTCTGTTCCTATAAGCCTACCTGTGTTTTGGGTGTCCACAACTTTTGCCTGTATAGTGTAGAAAACTTGGAAATGGATCATAAAATAATTTTGCACAAATTTAAATTTTTGAATATACATGGTTTATAAATTAAAATGTGTTATACCTCTAAAATTGTCAGCCATAACAAACAAGACCCACCAACCAATATAGTGTGGTCACTCTCATTCTCCCCACTGTGCCCCAGAATGTCCATGGTGCTGGTATTTAATATTTTTGAACAGAAATCGTGATCTGAAACCCCCGGATCAAGAGGGCTTCCCTTGGTGATTTGGTGTTACCACCTCATTACCTCAAACGGCCGAAATATTGGTACAACCGATTTGTTGTTTGGAGACTCTATGAAGATCCAATGGGGTTGGTGTAATTCTGATTAACCAAAGTCAGAATTAATTTCTATAGCGCTTTTCCACAGTGAGCATTGTCTCAAAGGCAAGCTTCCATCTTCTATTCTATTCTCTAGGCTAGGCCCAAAGGCCTAAGTGAGGCAAGTCTAGGGTGACAGTGGCAGGAAAAAAACTCCCTAAAGATTAGATATCCTGATCTCCACCCTGGGGTGGGAAGTATGTGTGTGTCATGTGATGCACAGTAAGGCCAGCAGGAACGTATAGTTCCCGTTTGCCTTATTATGTTTTTTTATCACTTGTGTCTGTGTGTGGTGTGTATATATATATATATATATATATATATATGTATATATTATATATATATATATATATAAGGAAAAAAAAATAACACACACAGAGATAGATAGGATAGATATATATCACAGTAATGTGTGTGGGTGTATGTGTATGTATGTGTGTATATCATATATATAATATATATATATATATATATATATATATATAGATATATATATGTGTGTGTGTGTATATATATCTATACACCACACTATATAATACATATATTACACCCACATATATATACATATTAGTATATTATAGATATATATATATGTATATTATGTGTGTTGTATTATATGTTATATATGTGTGTGTATATATATATATATCTATATGTATATATATGTTATGTATGTATGGTATAATATATACATATATATATATATATGTATAGATAATGTGTGTAGTGGTATATATATAATATATCTCTCATCTTTACTCTCTCTATATATATATCTCTATATTTATATTATATCTCTTTCTCTCTCTCTTTTCTCTCTCATCCTCCTGTGTGTGTGTGTCTCTCTATCTATATATATATATATATATATATATATATATATATATATATATATATATATATATATATATATTGTATGTATGTATATATGTGTGTGTGTGTGTGTGTTTTTTTCATTATATAAAATAAACCATGACCAATGGAGTACTTTTTCTTCTGCTTGCTTGCTTGCAAGAAACACAGATAGAAACAAGTAAGATAACCAAATGCTACAGGATGGTTTTGGTGAGACCAAACAAACTTCACATTTGACTTTTACTCGTTCCTCTGTCCAGTCTGCGCTTAAGCACAGTGCTCGGTTTGAATGAAATGGGAAATTGATTTGAGTTTTGCTTGCTCATTTGCTTGCTGATTTGCCATTTGATTAGGTGCTCACATGTAAAATGTAAGCAGCTTGCACAGCTTTTCCAGGTCTGTTAGTCGCTTTAAGTACTGCAGTACTTGTTTTTGTAGTGTTTGAATAATTGGTGGCAGTCTTACATAACCTAGCGATGTTGTGGACTGTATACTGGGGAAGAGTTTGTTCCCTATTTGAGTGAAATGTTTATAGGTGGCTGATTTGCCCATTCTGACTAAAGTGCTTTTGTTTGATCAAGAGTAACATAAATGATCTGGGTATTGGTGGATAGCCATAGCTACTGTATCTGTATCGGAATTGGAAAAGTGGTATAGGGACATCTGTAACGAGTCCTTGGTTGACGATAAAAAGGGAAGTCAAATCTGAATGGCTTGTTGAATCCTGTGTTCTGGACTAGGCAGCCCATGAAGAAATGACTGGATTGTCCGATTTCAATTTGTGACATGGTAGGCACTGGCAGATGCCCAAATTTGTGTGAGCAAGCACAGAAAAAGTGAGGTTTACACAATTTGTTATGGCCGATTGGTGTATGTTACTCAGTATACAATGTGGACCCCAAAACTACTAAAGTAAAAGCTACAAATTAGCTAAACGTTAGCACAGTTGAATTTTACAGGGCGCTTGACGTATCTGTTGTGCAAATATTGGATCTGTTTCTCAGCTGTTGCAGTATTGCAGAATATTTCCTCAACCTTTATATACTTTTATTGCTAAAGTAAATTGTATATACAGCCGCTGTCACAGTGAGATGAGTAATACAAGCCAAGGATGATTAACTCTTAAATAATGTTGCTACTCTGTGTAATATATATATTGTATATGTAATATATATGTATATATATGTATATACATATATATGTATGTAATATATATATATATATATATATATATATATATATACACACACACACAGATAACAGGTACATATAAATCCTCAGTATATCTATGTTTGTTATACAGTAGAGTAATCTAATGTAAAGGAATTTCCCCATTAGGAAAATCAAATATTGGCCTCCTGTTATCCAAATACTTGTTATCCAAACTATTTCCAGAAAAGGGTACATTTCAGATAACAGATATTGATTTATACTTTGTTGTTTACCGTCGAATTATATATACAGTAGTGTGCAAAAGTCTTAGGCCGCCATGCCACCATTAGAGTTGTTGTTTTAGCCATGGTACAACCACCATATATAATTATTTCTCAGTCTCTTTGTTAGAATACAACCACTAACTACAGCAAATGTTTATGCAGTTTTAAAAACACAACAAAATCACATAAAACAGCTTCTATAGGCTACAGTGGCAAGTGTTTTGTGTGACCTCCCCTTACTCTTGAGCAATAGCGCGGTCTGGCAGTTTCATCGTGATGCCAAGTTGAGTCTTCTGCAGTCTGAAGAAGCTGGATCAGGAATGGTCGTTTTGGAAGGGTAGCAACCAAGAAACCACTAAATACTGGCTTTTGTGTGCTGAGGCCATTATGTTCTGAAGAGACTACGAAATAATGATATATGGTCATTATACCATTGCTAAAACAGCAAATCTAATGGTGGCTTAAGACTTTTGTACAGTACTGTACATCTGTATTCATCTGTCTGTCTTTGTGTCTATGTTTGTATGTACTCTATCTAAATCAGGGCTGTCAAATTAACGTCCAGTCATATTTTTGTTACTTGATTATGTGAGGCACTCGGTTATGAGCCGTGTCCAAAATAGTCACTTACTTGCTTATTGCTACATTCTACATAGATGCTGGGCACTATTATCCTGTAGGGAACAGAACTGAGAACCTATTTTGGACACTCCCTTATACAGCTTTGCTCATTACTGTGGGACAGTGGTTCAGTAGCACACAAGTCCAGTTTTGACAAGATGCCTGGAACATGTTAAAAAGCTATAATTCTGTAATCACTGGTGTGTTTTTGTCTTTTATTAATTATTCAGAAGTTGTAAATGTGTTCTGTTGAAGCTGATATGGTCAGCTTGTGTGGCTGAGTAGTGCTTTTTATATAAACTGTTTATTTAGTATTAAATACGTAAGACGTAGATATACAGGTACGGAGTCAAAGTGAAAGAGTACAGAGGTTCTGAGAGCTATTTCAAACATTTCTCTGACTAATTCCTTCATTGTTCCTTCTTTCGAATCTTCATATCTATAAACGGAAGGATCTTCTGACTGACTGTGACTCGCAGTCATTTTTAAATCAAAGCTCGGGCTCAGTGTCAGATCTTCAAAGTGGCAGACATAGCCACATGATCACATAGTAAAGTTTGCTGTGTCGCCATTAGGATTAACAGCATTTGACCCACTTAGCTTTATAGGGGCATGGAAACAGATGCATTTGCACTCAAGTGGTTATTGTGCACAGCCCCTGCACCTCGGTAACTATAAGGTGCATAAACCAGAGTCACCGCTTACATTTGCGGAGAGAAGGGGGGGAAAGAAAATGTTGTTTAGATTGCAGCAATATTCGGACGTTGAGGAGGAGCACTACGTTAACTCTCTGGAATGCATATATCCTCCCGGATGGAAAATAAAAGGAAATTACAGACATCAGATTTATATCCCTGTGGCTTTTATTAACCCTCATGTTTAGCTGAGAATTCTTGACTTGCTTGTGTTTAGGGATCCGGTTACCATAATGGTATGTTTAAAAATGAGAACAAGGATTTTAAGATGACCTGTTTATTCCAGGCACAAATGACTACAATTTTTTTTATTGTTATTACAGACAGTTATTGCGCATTTGAGACCATGAAACATATTATACATTATACAGATACAGCACTGTTATGTAATCGTTTGATGAACTGCACTTTATAATGTGTCCGTATGACTCATGTGTGTGACATTTATCAGTTCGGTCACTCAATGGACTCGGAGAGCAAGAAAGTGATTCACATGATTCATCCCAAAAGCGTGCCAAGTGCGTATGGTTTAATCAGATGTTTCTGGCCACAGACGCAAAAAGTCTATGGCAGAAGGGCTAGCAGTTGCAGCGCCCCGTGTTGCACGTTCGCCTTTATTGGGTCATGGCTGGAAAGTGTCACATCACGACCAAGGAAAATGTAGATCTGTAGTGCGCCGGTTGCTCTGTGGTGCTACTGCCCCTGAGGGCCTGGGTACAAATTCCAACTTTAAGACTGAGTGGTGCGTTGCGTTTACAGGACCCTGTGATGGATTGGCACCATGTCCAGGATGTACCTCTGCCTTCTCCCAGTGGAGTCTGGGAATGCTGCCCACTGGTCAAGATAAGCAAGGGTCAAAAGAGAGGCAATTCATTGCTTTGCTCTGCTGTGTTTGGATCTAGGTCAATACAGAGTCATATATATAATGTGTGTGTGTGTGAATATATATACACACACATGTTTATATGCATATGTCATATTTGTCTGCATAAATATGACTTAAAACAACATCAGACTTTCACACAAGTCCTAAAAGTAGATAAAGTGAACTCAGTTAAACAAATGAGACACAAATATTGTACTTGGTCGTTTATTGAGGAAAATTATCCAATATTACATATTAGTCAGTGGCAAAAGTATGTGAACCTTTGCTTTCAGTATCTGGTGTGACCCCCCTGTGCAGCAATAACTGCAACTAAGCGTTTCCTCTAACTGTTGATCAGTCCTGCACACCGGCTTGGAGGAATTTTAGCCCATACCTCCGTACAGAACAGCTTCAGCTCTGGGATGTTGGTGGGTTTCCTCACATTAGCTGCTCACTTCAGGTCCTTCCACAACATTTCGATGGAATTAAGGTCAGGACTTTGACTTGGCCATTCCAAAACATTAAGTTTGTTCTTCTTTAACCATTCTTTGGTAGAACTACTTGTGTGCTTAGGGTCGTTGTCTTGCTGCATGACCCACCTTCTTTTGAAATTCAGTTCATGGACAGATGTCCTGACATTTTCCTTTAGAAATGTCTGATATAATTCAGAATTCATTGTTCCATCAATGATGGCAACCCGTCCTGGCCCAGATGCAGCAAAACAGGCTCAAACCATGATACTACCACCACCATGTTTCACAGATGGGATAAGGTTCTTATGCTGGAATGCAGTGTTTTCCTTTCTCCAAACTTAACTCCTTTTTTTAAACCAAAAAGTTCTATTTTGGTCTCATCCGTCCACAAAAGATTCTTCCAATGGCCTTCTGGCTTGTCCACATGATCTTTATCAAACAGCAGACCAGCAGCAATGTTCTTTTTGGAGAGCAGTGGCTTTCTCCTTGCAACCCTGCCATGCACACCATTGTTGTTCAGTGTTCTTCTGATGGTGGACTCATGAACATTAACATTAGCCGATGTGAGAGAGGCCTTGAGTTGTTTAGAAGTTACCCTGGGGTCCTTTGTGACCACACCAACTATTACACGCCTTGCTGTTGGAGTGATCTTTGTTGGTCGACCACTCCTGGGGAGGGTAACAATGGTCTTGAATATCCTCCATTTGTTCACAGTCTGTCTGACTGTGGATTGGTGGAGTCCAAACTCTTCTCCAGCTTGATGAAAAATCTCTTTAGTTTGTGCCATAATACACTTTCACTTTAAATAAAACAGGGTGCCCACTCACACCTGATTGTCATCCCATTGATTGAAAACACCTGACATCATTTTTGAGGAAAACATCATTTTTTCCTCAATAAATAAATGACCAAGTATAATATATTTGTCTCATTTGTTTAACTGGGTTCTCTTTATCTACTTTTAGGACTTGTGTGAAAATCTGATGATGTTTTAGGCCATATTTATGCAGAAATGTTGCAAATTCCAAAGGGTTCACAAACTTTCAAGCACCACTGTACACACTTAGTTAATGTGTTAGACCCTAAGTGAATCATGGCAAAGATTTCACGTCCAATAAATAGTAGCAAAGTGTATGTTTTTACAAATATTTGGTCTTGTTGTGTAATTGAAAAATACAGGTGGATATTTTGTTAAATGTTATTTAAGAAATGAGAATCAAAATATGTCTAAAATCTTTATTTCTGTAATGTTTATCAATCTTTTCTACTCTTTTTTTCTTGTTTTGGGGGGATGGGTGGTGGTGTGGGCACACTGAGGGAGGGTCAGTCTCTGGAGACCGTCATTGTTCTGTGCATAAAATATGACTAAGAAAATATGAAGACAGCAAAAATATTACTGATGACAAAATATTTTTTAGTCCCCAGAGTGTGTGAGTATGTGTGTGTGTGTTTTGCCCAGTTGCATAAAAAATGTAGAATATGTCTCCTAGAAGGTTTTTCAGTGATATCAAGAAGAACCATTTGAAACATTCTGTTGAGTCTTATTTTCCACCATAAATATTACATGGTGTGGAAAGTTCTTTGTTTTTGTTATATCTTTACAAGTTCAATCTGTATCCAAGGCATTTGTGTGTTATCCTGTGCCAGTTCGTAGACAAAGCTCTCTCTGTCTTTCGTTGTTGACAGACCAGCGAGGCAGTGAGGAATTAGTAGGTCTTTGGTAATGTTTGTGCACCAAATTAGAACATATTACGAAAAGAAAGAATTGATCCTCATTTCTGGTCCTTTTTATAGTCGTGATCTGTTTACCTCTTTGGCTCCGACTACTTTCAATTAGAGAGCTACATAGTGTTCTGCTTGTGTAATTACGTTGCTTGCTGCGATCAGCCTCGCTTGTCTGAAGTGCGCCGAATACACACGGTCTCTTTTGATTGCGAAGTTCCTTTTTAATTTAGCTTAATGGGAATTTATGAGGGGGGTAAAAAAATGGACGGATTCCCCTCGTCACCTGTAACGTGTCTAATGCTGGTTTTGTGCCTGGACAGGACGAGGTCATTGCTGTGTCAGAGAAAATCATTGTGAAGTTGGAGGACCTGGTGAAATGGACAGTATGGGATTCATCGTGCTGGAAGAAGGGCCTGCACGCGCTGCCTCTAAAGCCCTCGACGCTGAAGGAGCTGGGCAAGAACGGCCAAAGAGAAGGCTTGTACCGCTACAGGGAATCGACACTTAACAGCGGCCTCAACTTCAAGGATGTCCTGAGGGAGAAGGCTGAACTGGGTAAGTGTCCATGACTTTCTTAGGTCAGAGCCTATGCCGGAATTCATGGAGCGAAGCCACACAAGCACCTGTATTATATTCCACGTGTGTATGAAGGCTGAATCTGAGCTCATGGACCAATTTAGACACATTAACTCAAGTCTCTATTATTGAAAATGGCTCTGTGTTTGGAGAGATGATGATACAGGCAGGGATGTTAATTGAGTTCTCACTCATCTCAAGGCCCTTTTATAAGGACACTCTTTTAGCTTTTATGGCTGTGATGCTCGTTCAGAAGCGTGAGAGGATTCAGAGGAAGGTTCGTTCGAAGGATGCCAGTTTGTGTTTACTTCACCCATGGAAAAACTGACATGATTATCAGGAACTCCTAATCCCTCAAATATTTGCCCATTGGAATATTGGCATTTAACCTCGGAGTCATGCTAACTGACACAATGTTAACTGACACAATGTCGATGTTGATTTTGCTCTTTTTGCCCAAACTGGTGTTAAGCAAAGGTTGCACTTGCTGTTGGCAAGCTGAAGGTTTGAATATTAAGAAACCCTCCGACATTACTTGGGAGGTAATGTGTGAAGTCTACCACTACCTTGCATGGTTGGTTTGAATTTGTATTAGTTAGCTCGCTCTAATTTCTTGGACAGATTAACTGACAAGAAAGCACACTGAATAATAAGTAGTGCTTATTAAGAAAATCTTCTTAAAGTTTGTTCTTAACTTCATTATTAAGAAAAAAAATTCTAATTGTTATTCTTCAAGTCACTTCTTAAGAATAATTCTAAGAACAAGTGGTATTCTTAAACTGTTCTTAAATGTTTTCTTTACCTTACGATAGCCTCACACTTGTCCTAGGCTGTCAGAGTTGACAAGCATCGAACATTAAACAGTTTAGTTATTGGAAATAAGCCCTACATACTTTCAGTTCAGAAGTTTAAAAGCCTTTTGAGTGAAGGTCATCCTTAAAATACGAAAGTAAAAGCTGTGGCTTTAGATGGAAACTAAATAACAGCAAATACAAAACGTGTCTGCGCCATATACAGTGGTGCTTGAAAGTTTGTGAACCCTTTAGGATTTTCTGTATTTCTGCATAAATATGACCTAAAACATCATCAGATTTTCACACAAGTCCTAAAAGTAGTTAAAGAGAACCCAGTTAAACAAATGAGACAAAAATATTATACTTGTTCATTTATTTATTGAGGAAAATTATCCAATGTTACATATTAGTGAGTGGCAAAAGTATGTGACCCTCTAGGATTAGCAGTTCATTTGAAGGTGAAATTAGAGTCAGGTGTTTTCAATCAATGGGATGACAATCAGGTGTGAGTGGGCACCCTGATTTATTTAAAACGGGACATCGAAATCTGCTCTTCAATATCACTTTGTGGAAGGGTATCAATGGCACGAACAAAGGAGATTTTTCCTGAGGAGCTCACAAAAAAAGTTTGTTTTGCTCATCAGGCTGGAGAAGGTTACAACAAAACCATCTCTACAGAGTTTGGACTCCACCCATCCCAGTCACACGATTGTGTACAAATGGATTAAATTCGAGACCCATTGGTTACCCTCCCTAGGAGTGGTCGACCCAAACACAGATCCACTCCCTAAGAGCAAGGCTGTAATAGTTGGTGAGGTCACAAAGGACCCCGGGTAACTGCTAAGCAACTGAAGGGCCTCTCTCACATTTGCTAATGGTAATGTTCATGAGTCCACCATCAGAAGAACACTGAACAAACAATGGTGTGCCATGGCAAAGGTTGCAAGGAGGAAGCCACTGCTCTCCCAAAAGACCATTGCTGCTCGTCTGCACGTTTGCCAAAGATCACTGGGACAAGCCATGAAGGCTATTGGAAGAATGTTTTGTGGGACAGATGAGACAAAATAGAAACTTTTTTGGTTTAAAAGAAAAGTGTTTATGTATGGGAGAAGGCAAACACTGCATTCCCAAGCATAGAACCTTATCCCCATCTTGAATCATGGTGGTGGAGTATCATGGTTTGGGCTGTTTTGCGCATCTGAGCCAGGATGGTGTGTTTATCATTGATAGAACAAGAATTCTGAATTATATCAAGAATTCTAAAGGAAAATGTCCAAGACATCTGTCGCATGACTGAATCGCAAGAGAAGGTGGGTCTGCAGCAAGAACAAAACGAGCCTAAGCACAACAAGTCGTTCTACCAAAGAATGGTAAAGAAAATAAAGTTAATGTTTTTGGAATGGCCAAGTCCAAAGTTCCTGACCTTAATCCATGGAAATGTTGGTGGAAGGACCTGAGTGAGGCACTATGTTAGGAAACCCACCCACATCCCAGAGTTTGAAGCTGTTCTGTACGGACGGAATGGGCTAAACTTACCCTCCAAGGCCGGTGTGCAGGACTGATCAACTTACAGGACGCTTATTGCAGTTATTGCTTGCACATGGGGGGTCACACCATATACTGAAAGCAAAGGTTCATCATACTTTTGGCCCCTGACTCATATGCAATATGGATCAGTTTCCTCGATAAAATAAATGACCTTATAATATTTTTGTTTCACATTTGTTTGTAACGGGGTTCTTTTTTACTACTTTTAGGACGTGTGTGAAATCTTGAAGTTTTATTATTTCATATTTATTAATGGCGAAATATAGAAATCCTAAAGGGTTCACAAACTTTCAATCACCAACACTGTACTGTCAGCTATAAAATGCAACATATCTTACAAAACAATGCAGATATGCTTAAGATTCAAGAATTGCATTTAAGAACATTCTTATGAACTTCTTAAGAACCTTTGCAAGTTTTTTTTTCTTAAGTTTTTATCAGTTCCACTTACAACATTGAATTACTTGTAGTTCTACAATTACAGACTGTAGTCCATCTGTTTCTCTACACACTCTGTTAGTCTCCTTTACTCTGTTCTATAATGGTCAGGACCTCCACAGTGGAGATCAGGGACGGGATTCACGAAAGTGTCTTATGTTAAAAAAAATGTTACAGAAAATAGTTATCCTTCAAATAACTTCTTGAAAATGAATACTTTTTTTCATAACTGTTTTCTTAGTAGTATTATTAAAAGGAACTGTACTTAAATGTTTTCTTAACCTTATGCTAGCCTCACAATTGGCTTGGATTGTAAGAGGTAAGCATTTAAATTGACCAAATTTTAAACTGCGTTCTGTCGTCACCCCACATTTATCGTATTTTCCAAAAAGGATTTTCTTTTCCCTGTTGGTTATTTCTAAAAAAAACTTTCTATAAAAAACAGTGGAAAAAGGAAGTAATTAGGTTTTCTTTACATAATATTTGAGAAAGTCTTAAGCTTTTTCAACAATTGCATTTAAGGACAGAACTTCTTAGTGTTCGCCTTAAGAACCTTTGCAAGTTTTTTCTTAAGAAAGCTTTCGTGAATCCAGCCCTAGGTACTGTTTGGGCCCACATCAGTGTCCGTGCAGCGCTGAGAACGAACCAAAACCTAAATAATACCTGATCTGTTTTGCTCCTCTTTGGGTCCTGACCTTTAGAGTAAAGGGACTAAAAGTATGTAGAGAAACAGTTGGACTACAGTCTGTATTTATAGAACTACAAAGTGCTCCTATATGATAAGTGGAACATAAAATGGACAAGGAGTGTAGAAACAAGGTGAACCTAATAAAATGATTGAGTCTATTACTCTTTTTGTTTGAGAGACCTTGAGTGAGACGTGAGTGACAAAGTCTAAAGGGAAGTTGGCAAGCTAGCTAAGTTACTTCAGCTCATCTTGTGCCTTTAGTGTGATTGTCTGGAGGGAACGTCTTGTTCTGTTGGGTTCAAAATATGGATTCAAAACTTTCAGATCTTTCATAATATCCTGCTTAGCTTCTAGTTTTTGCTAGCTTCCGCATGCAGTAAGGGGAAAAAGCCAGAGTGTTTATGAACGTTTACATGCAGTTTAACTGTAGTTGTTATCCATAAAGCACCCAGTTTTTTCAGATATAATCCTGTTACTGTACTCTAATGCATCTCATCCAAAGTCTTTGTACAAACACAAAATATGGTCGTGTTCAGTCATTTATATGGGTTGCTGTTCTCGAGGGGAAAGCAAAACAGTCCTGATTACTGCTCTTTGCGATATAGCAACTTGTTAGAAGCGATATGACATGCGTTTTATACATCTGTAACATGCCTGAGCTTTCACGCAGTTCTACACCAACGGGTATAAATGCCACAGTGAAAGCTTTATAGGCGTATAAATATGTCATTTTGGCCTCAATCCTGCGTAGCAGATAAATACTGGAAGCCAAGAAATGACCAAACGGTTTTTGCGTACCGTCTTATTTCAGCGCATATTCTGGTAAGCAGAAATGTCCATTTGGCGTCCAGGGCTTTAGGTTTTCAGGCAGATTGAGAAGACATCTAAGAGAGCTATACTTACATATTTCCCTATTTAGCCGAGGGGGTAATTATACAGCAGTGGATAGATCTTTTTTTTTCCACCTTGCCAGTTGCAGGAATTTGCATACGGCTTTGTCTGAGTCCACAGAAGCAAATGTTAAATTGCCCTCGAATCGTCTGATGTATGAGATGAGTGTGGCGAGATTAGGTAGGAGAATCAATAATGGACGCTTTGTCGCTTAAGCTTATGCGAAGGCTACAGCTGCAAATGCGAATCAATAGGAGGGTAACCGAAAAAAAAGACGTGTGATTTATTTTCTGTCAGCCTTCAAAGCTTATTACTTGGTGCGCGTTGCGAGCGTGCATTTGTCTACTGTTAATAAGTCGCTTTTTAATGACTATATTAGCCTGTTTATGTTGTCAGGATTCGAATTGGATTTAGTCAGAGTGCCTGCAGATTCGCTTCGTAAGCAGAATATTCTGGCGGCGGACCAGGGCCATCTCTCTCTCTCTCTCACGTTGTGTCTCTCTTTCTCAGTTTTCTTTGTTGCCCACAGAAAGAAAGGGATCATTCAGCGGGGCAGCTCTTTTCAGTTACAGCCTTAAAAAAGGACGTTTGCTTATGGGAAATAAACCATTCATTGTATCTGCTGCCTGAAATGGACGTGTCACTTTGGGATCCAGCTTTGACCTTCCAGCAGGGTTCTCTCCCCAGTGCTTAATTTGTAAATGATGAGGTCCTGATACACCAAGCTGTGATCCGGCGAGTAGTGTGAAATGCTGTCATATATAGACGTGAGGCCTATAGCTTTCACATGATGACAGTCCATCGCTGAGGGATTCCGGGGGGTGCTTAGACAAACAGTGGGAGGGCTGGATGGGGGTGTCAGTGGCACATTAGATCAATTATTCAAGACAGAAACAGAGACATTTACAGCACAATGTTCATTTGCTCCAAAAAAAACAAACAAAAAAAAACGAATACCCACTTTGTCTTCTCCAGACTACTTTGATTATTCAATTTTGCTTTTTGTGATCCTTTCCAACTCTTTTTGTACTGCCTGCTATTGGCTTCAGCATAATACCGTGCCAACTCTTGGGTTTGCCATTTCCAAAGCTTGTCTGAAGTCTGATATGGAAAATGCATCTGTCACTTCAAGGTGAAGATTTGTGGTTGGCAGGTCATTGTTAAACTGGTTGGCAGGATCTTTGTATTGGCTGCAACTGAAGCACACTCCATGCTTAATAGCTGTATTGCCATTTGATGTTTAATAAATCAGCAGTGTCGTGCTGATTTGGGATTGGTTCTGTCCTTAATAAGTGGCAAAATGGGTTAATAAGCAAATTAAGCCCTGGAATATTGTTGTGTTGGCAGAGGAAGAGTATAAAGTATTTCTGATTCACTGCTGAGGTAGCAAAGAATGAGAGGATTAGTGATATTGTCACAGGTGGGATTTGAACCCTGGACCTTTTGGTCCATAGTCCAGTACCTTAACCACTAGGCTACCACAGTCTTAGGCTTAACCGTTACAAACATACAGGTAAACACCATTATAGGTCAACATACCTATAATTACAAGAGTATGTCAAGATCAGGGCAAAAAAGTCTCAAAACATTTGGTCTTATTTTTTGCGCTTAGGACTTTATAAAAAATAAAGAAACAAAGACCAAAAAAGTTTAAGGCCCTTTTTAATTTCTTTAGAGAAACGAAAAAGAAAAAACCCTACACTCGTAGCTTACCTCCTCACTGCTGCACAGAGAGTGTAAACATGTTGTAAAGGTCTAAAGTATGGCTTTACTTCACTAGAGTAAACAGTAACGGTTCCAGGTGCAATAAATACCTTAATGTAGCAGCTGCCGAAACAGACAGCAGCTCATGAAACATGGAATTATCCATCAAGAAAACTGCAGAGATGTTAAATCAGCAGTGAGCAAGTTAAGAGTTTATCAGGAAGCTTTCTTGTATGGAAGAGACCTTAGTTACTGGGACCTCTGTGAGTATGGAGAATGCAGTTAGCATTAAAACTAAGGTACAGTTAGGTACAGTCACTGTTTTGAAACAGAATCAAACATGGTTGCCTGGTATGCTTATTCTGAGAGACTTTGCTTCTTTGGGCTTGTTTCTACAGACCTAGGCTTGTTTTGCTCGTGGGATCTGGCAACCCTGGGTGAAACGGCGAGATATTTATATATCTATATATATCTCCTGTATTTATATATTTGAGAGTCTGAGACATGGTGTGTTTGAGGAAATGAAGAATTTCTTTATTTAGTTATTAATGTTTGAAGTTTATGTCACGTCCTTCTGTGAGATTTTGGCTGGTTGCGAAATATAAATCCGGGTACTAATAAATAAGTTATGTAAACTCTCGTTATCTTAATACCCAAGTGCATGTAAACTCATCAAAAATCAGATTTTCTGCAGTTATGGGATTATTAATTACATGTAAATGCACTCTTTTGGGTTGGAACGTCTGAATCAAGATAGTATGAGTTCATCAAAACCCCAAGCCACTTTGTGTACATTTTGCCACGTAGTAGTCATTAAACCTCTTTTTATGAGCGCCGCAACTTATCAAAACTTATCTGAGATCAGTCCGAATACTCTCAGAACAAAACAACTGTTAATCATTTGCATGTAGCTGGTTCCACCATATCAGATACTGTGAGAATGTTAAACAAACAATATACTCTGCAGTCCCGGATGCCTAACGTTCAACGTGTGACTGATAACTGATTGTTATGATTATGTATTAAACCGTACTGGATGCATCTAGCTGTAAATGTGGGTGGGGATCCCGAACAGGGGATCTCTGGAGCTGCGAGGCAACAGCCTTACCCACACGTTGTGGTGGACATCAGCTGGAGAGGTACAGACCCAATTTTGACTTTTTCCATTTATGAAAGTGTTTCCATTTATTGTATGTTATCACGATGGATCATGACTTAACCAAGAAAACCACTTTGCCTTTTAATTTGACAATTGTGAGACGCAGCAAAGAGGTGCCTTCAAGATGATGGCCCTTCCATCTGGTCACAATGCTTTAACACCACTTGACACGGGTAGAGGAAGAAATCGAGCTGTCTGGAGCTGATATGGAAATTGGCTTGATCCTAAGTGGTGTACGAACCTGGGGATCGAGAGAAGTTTGCCTTTAATTGTACGCAATTGTTCAGCTGTTGAAATGATGCAGGGACGCGTGAGTAATTGAAGGAGAGGTGTTTTTCAGTACCGATGACAGCCAGCGGAAGGTGAGCCTCCATTAAAGAAACGGCCAGTGTTATTTAGAGATGGATCATTTGCGCCTGTTAATTTACCCCGGTTTTATAGTCGCCGCCAGTGCCGTGATTGATGACGTTGCTTGGTCTTGTGGCATTCATTCCAGAGTGAGAGTAGCTGAAGATCTTTGGGTTGTTTCAGGGTTTGTGTCTGTGTTTCTAAAGACTAGGCTACTTGGGCTTCTTGATAACGCAGTCTTACAGCCTGCTTCAGATGTATTCAACCCAGTCGTACGTCTGCATTCCCAGTGGATTGCTCGGTGCAGTGATATAATATATTCATCTAGTGCTGTTTTTGTTTGCAGTGCAGCAGCCGGGTTTTTTTGCATTAATACTGCTGGATGTAACAATAGAACTTGTTTAGACTGCGTTAGATAAGAGAAAAAAAGGGGCCTTTATGACGGCTGCGAGGGGTGGGCGAGAAAGAAAACTTAGAAATTACTTGATGCATTTCTGATCTTGTAATTAAAATATATCCCTTCTGGCCTCGTTATAATTCTGAAAGTGTTGACTTTGCGTCTTAAGGATCATTTCCCCTCCATAATCCCCAGACAAAACAAATGTCAGGCTCCTTCGGCTTCATTACCGTCCCCCAGAATGGGATTCATGTCACAATCGAACAGGAAATGAAGCGTCCCTGTTTGCTCTTTGCTGGTCTTTCTAAAAATGCTAATGTTATCTGAAATATCATCCCGATACCACTCCATACAAATATGGCGCCGTGCTGATGCTTGCCGAACCCCACCTGGTGTCGCCTTTGACTGGGGTGGGTTGACTGTGGGCTGTACTCTTGAGATGGAAAGTGAAGCCTTATGATAAGCATCCTCATTTGAGGTCAGATCATTATGACTTGATACAACCATTAGTTGGTCAAGTTTGCGCGAATGACACGATATTGAGACCCCAAAAATTCAAAACATTTATATTAAATGGTGTTTTGGTCCCTCCTTTGTTGCTGCTACATTCAATTTTCGGAAAGACTTTGCGCTAGATTTGGAACATGCCTGCGGGTTGGGCGACATGAACATCCAATTTTTGTTCTTTTTCGCCCACTCTTTAACCATTGTGAGCAGAAGTGCCACTCTGCTCCGTATGCTCATGGTATACTGTTTCCCTGTGGAGTGTTCCTTGTGAAAGCGATTTATGTTCACACGCCGTTGAAACACGCCGGGGTCCTCTGTAAATTGAGATCAATGGGTGATGTATTTATCAGATTGTTGTATTTAATGTGGCATATATACTGTTCACTCGGAATTGATTTCATTCCGCTTAACCAAAATAGAATCACCAGTGGTTTTCTGTCACTCCATCTACGTAATTGGTTGTCTAATGGATGTTGAAGAAGGATGTCATGCCAACTTAGGTAAGTTAAACGATAACAAAGGCATTGCCCGGGGCTAATCTGTCACAAGGGAAGAATTCAGAATTAAAACCAGATCTGATTTGGGTGAACAGGTTGGCATCATTTTCATTTGCATAGTTTAAGGGGGCGTTTAACGCCTAAAACGTCCTCGGAGCCTCTTAACTGAGAGTTGGCTGTACCGCTCGAAATTACCCTCGGCACAGCCGAACAATACGTGACTTAATTGTCTGATAGTTGTCTCCACAATCGTTTGCGCGGAGGCCCTTTATCACTATCACTTGGTTAAGTGAAATCGTGCATTAGGCTAGCAGAGCGCTTCTGTATCCAGCAGCTCGCTGGAGAAAATTCATTTTTTTCAAGACGTCGAGACTGGAGAAAAATGGCCTAAATGCTAAATACCATTTTGAATGATCTCTAGTAGTCCCCTTTACAGTACAACATGCTTATAGTGACGCTCGTCCAGTCGTACCTCCACCATCAAAACGACATGAACTAGTACAGTCCTTATGGAACTATATGGGCATCACCTCCCAGTTTCATGTCACAATCACCATACCAGTGGTGCCCCCACTTTCAGCTAGAAGCCAAAATACCATTTACAAAACAATCAGCAATTGTGGGACCCAACGTTGGCAGATTGGCGAGGTTTTGACCCTGGACCCTTTCTGGTCCACATTTCAGTATAAGCCACCGCAGTCCCCCACCATTGTTAGACACTCCCCCCTTTTAGCATTGACTGCCCGTGAACCCACAGACTGGCCGTATTCCGTGTCACGTCATGTACAGATGCTTGTTAGCAAGCCTTATTAACATTCAAGCAATCCAAAGAGATGGTAGTAAATTCATCTGGGGTAACGATGATTGGCATGAGCCACTCTGGACCCCCGCAAGTGACGAGTGACGTTTTTAGTTTCTCGCAGCTCTAGTGGTTTGGTTTCCGCCATCAACATGAAAGGCTATGCAAGTGACTTCAGTTTTCAGATGAACAAAAAACGTGACCTTTAAAATATTCCTTGATACTTCCTAGAATTAAATCATTATCATTGGAATAGTATGAGGTAGGGTCTGTCAAAAAATATCTCCATTTTTCTGGGATTTTGTCGATAACGATATTTGGATGATATTTAAGCAGTGGGTCTAAAGTATTCAAAAATTGTAGGAACCCACCTCTCTCAGCTGCCTGATTCTTGATGTAATTGGTGACGCCATTTATGTCATTTTTGTGGTAAGACATTATTTATGCAGAATGATTCCATTAATGTTTGCTGAGTGTGTTTGCATGTTGGTACCTTGGCTGGTTTAAGCCTGTTGTGGACAGTTGACTCCTGAAGTTTGTCCTAATCTTCATGTTCTGCACGGTGGTTAGTTCACAGATGGTGAAATAAGTTATTTGTAAAGTCATCTTTAACAGCGACCGATTTCCTACAGGCAGATTTCCGTCTTGAGCAGTTTGTCTTTTCAAAGCCAAACCATCTCGAATGACTTAGACTGTGGGGCTGGTGGTGTCTGTATTTTGTCTTCTGATGCAATTTGTTCACTCATTTTTAACTTCAGTCCTGTGCTTTTATTTAGAATTTGATTTGTTGTGTGGTGTGTACCCCTGGAATAGTCCATCCTGCCTGGCTACATGATGCAGTGAATGCATGAACTCTTAAGGCGTTTTTTGTTTTACTTTTTTGCAAAGTGAGTGACTCCATAACGTCAGCTAGCCCATTAAACAACAATTAAGATATAATCCTAGACTTTACATGTTGCACACAGTCAATATAGTGCTTTTTCTGTGTACTTTTCTATTGGTGTCCAGGTTGTGCAAGGAAACCGATTGCGTGCGTTTAATTTTAAAGACAGTGCCCGCTTGGAGACATGTGTTTTATAGTCAGTAACCACCCAAATAGCGATTTTTAGCGGAGCATCATTGAATTTTCCTTTAAAGTACTCACCAGGCTCTTTGTACCCGTTCAGAGCTGCGCTGCATGTTTTTTATGGCCACCATGTTTTGATTATGGGCAGCCCATCTGGAAGTTTACAGGGCTATTGTCCACTGATCGTTCCGACGGTTACGCGGTCGAATCGTGGCCTGGTGCCAGCCCGTTTCTTAAATCCACCAAGCTGGGCCTTTGATTTGGAAAAAGTCTGGTCCGTTTGCTATTAGTGGTGACGCGGGTTTTTCTCTGTGTGTTTTTCTGTACAAAAGGAAAAGAAAGCAGTGGGGTTTGGGTTGAATGGTACGCAGGCAGTCATTGCTCTGTTTGGTGTGTCATCTCACAGCCGACGGAAGATGGGGAGGCACAGAGATGCCATGAATCTATAACCTAATTAGGTCACGACTACAAACCTGACCTTTTAACAGTTTTCAATCCATCATCCCCCTCGCCCGGAAGAGAACCCGATCAGAAAGGTCTTGACGTTAGAGATGTTTCAGACTCCATGCTTTATCCTGAGTGCGGAAGTGGGGTTGTTTAGACCTATAAAGGGGTACACGTAACGGTTGGTTCTGGCCGCAGGTTGGAATTTCTCAACACTGAGTGTGTTTACATGCACTTAATAATCCGATCGTAGTTGGATTTCTTTCTGCAGTTTATCCGAATAGTTCAAGGTGGTCAGTAAACAGCATAGTCCAATCTATAAATCAGATTTAAGAAATCCAATCGAAGAGTTGGGTTTTAACCCCAGTAATTGAATTACTCATAGCATATACACCATTTCTCGATTATAAATGGTGTTTTCACTCTGTGCGGGGGTGCTCAAGCCCTTGGCCCCCACTTGCCAGTCTGCGCTTCTAAGATTTGCCTTTATTTTGTCCTCAACTTCATCAGCAGTGTTTTTTTTTCTTCTTTTTTTTTTCCATCGCTGGATCTGGCAACCCCGGAATGAACAGCAGCATAAATAACGGCTATCGAACACTCTGCAACAACAAGTATATACTCAGAAATGAAGAATTTGATTATTTACTATTTAAGAAAGTTTGAGTTTGTCACGTATGTCTAGTGAGATTAATTGGGGTGGTTGAAAGTAAAATCCGATACTGCCCAAGTCATGTAAACTCGAGGTCTGGAGGTTTCCCCCCATCATCCATTAACTCACTGCAGTAACTCGTTGATCGATTATTGACAAACTGATTTTCTGAGTTATCGGAGTATTAAGTGCATCTAAAACGCACTCACGGAGACAGTTTGGTTGCGAAGGACGTGCAGGCTTCCACTTTCTGATGGCGCTTTCGTTCGTTCATTTAGGCAACAAGATGTTCTGCCGTCTGTGGTAGCAAATGATATTTTTAATGCGGCAGATTCATATTTTTATGCGGCGGATTCTTTCAACCGAGACCAGCCTTAGACTCGCTGTAGTCGGTAGTTCAGGAGAAGAAAGCTGATAGACTGCTTCAAATCATGGATAATGGTCTCCCACTTCTCCCTGACACCCTTATTAAGCCAAGAGAAGCATCTTCACAGCTCCCAACAAGCAGCGCTCCAGGAGGTCGTTCCTACCAGCTGCCTGTCATACTTTAAAGTCCGTCTGCTTCATGCCAGATTAGGTTCTCATATTTTGTTTCAGAAATGCCACATCACACACCGCCATATTTTATTTCATGTGTTTTGTTTTAGATCTGAACGTGGTGATATGAATTCTTGTTTGTGTTTGCTTTGATTTTATTTGAAGCTCTCCTGTTTTAACTGTATTACATAGTATTTTGTAATGTTATTATGTTTCTGGTTCACACTGCAGTAATTGAGGCTGTAACTACCTCACTGTTTTTTGTGCATGCAGCAACTTGTACTAGACTTCTGTCTGTCATTTGTCTGTCCCTGTCTGTCTGTCTCTGCGTACTGTGCAAAAGTCTTAGGCCCCATTAGATTAGGATGTATATTGTTTCAGCAATGGTAGAATGAGCATATAAATATTTCTTGTCTCTTTATTTCAGAATACAACAAGGAAGAAAAAAACTCAGGAAAGTTGTTGCAGTGTTAAAATTTGAAAAGAGTAAAAACACCTTTTATAACTACAGTGTGGCGAAGTATTTAGTGAGACCTCCCCTTCACTTGAGCAACAGCACATCTGGCCGCTTCATCAGGATGCCAAGTTGGGCAGGACTTGCTTAGGATGGTGGTCTGTTTTGAAGGGGCAGCAGCCAAGAAATGGGCACTTTTTGAGAAGGGGGACAGGGAACAGATTAAAAAGGCTAGATTGCTGAAGCTTCACAAAGTTGGGCTGAAGCTCGTGGAAAAGGGAATTATGGAGTCACGAAATCCAAGTTTTTGGTCCAGTCCTTAACAATATGTTATATAGGCCATTATACCATTGCCAAAATAACAAAATAATCATACCAACACACATAGTGGGGCAAAAAAGGTATTTATAGGGGGTCAGCACTGCTTGTGCCAAGTCTTCTACTTAGGTAGAGGTCTGTAATTTTCCCATCAGATGTAACACTTCAACTATGAGAGACAAAATGCGTAAAAAAATTCCAGGAAATCACATTGTAGGATTTTTAAAAAATGTAATTGTAAATTATGGTGAAAAAAAAGTATTTGGTCAATAACAAAAGTTCAACTCAATACTTTGTAACATAACCTTTGTTGTCAATGACAGAGGACAAACGTTTCCTGTAAGTCTTCACCGGGTTTGCACACACTGTAGCTGGTATTTTGGCCCATTCCTCCATGCAGATCTTCTCTAGAGCAGTGATGTTTTGGGGCTGTCACTGGGCAACATGGACTTTCAACTCCCTAAATTTGCTATGGGGTTGAGGTCCGGAGACTGGCTAGGCCACCAATGCTTTTTACGGAGCCACTCCTTTGTTGGGGATCTTTGGGTGTGTGTGTGTGTGTGTGTGTGTGTGTGTGTGTGTGTGTGTGTATAGATATAGATATATATATATATATATATATATATATATACATATATATATATATATGGATGGATGGATGGATGGATGGATATATATATATATATACACATACATACAGTGTGTATAGAGAGAGAGAGATGTAGAGTTTGGGTTCGATCCTGACCATGACTCTTGACGCTTGTGTAGAGTTTGCATGTGTTCCTCCTGCACTTTTGGATTTTTTTTTGGATATTCCATTTTTCTCTCACAATCCAAAAACATGCATTAGCCTGATTGGTTGCTCTAAATTTCCCCCAGTGTGAGTGAGCCTGGCTTTTATCGATATAACCTTGCTCCTGTCGTGAATAGCCATTGATGTTGATATGACATTAAATAAAAAAATTAACCTTATAAAAGCTGCTCCATAAAAAATCTGGAAACTCAATGGAAGGAATAAAAAATGTTTCTGTGAAGTAAGTAGAATGGAAACTAATTTCTCAGGTTGCATTATTAAATAGCCGAAATTCAATTAAAGTTACTGCAGAAATGTCTGGCTATAGTAAATGGCCGTCACCTCCAGGAAAGCATTGTGGACTCGTCTATGTGAACCTGAGGGGGCTGGCTGTGTTTGGCAGAAAAGTACAATGTGGCTTTTTATGGAGTGTATAGTGCCAAGCCCCATTCAGTCAGGATGACTAATCTGTTATTATCACTAGCCAATCATTTCATGTCGGGCAAGCAGCAGGGGGTGGGGTGTAAGCTGCAAAACTCAAGTTTTTCTTTCTTAAATATTGAACATATTGGAATTTTACACATTCGCTATCTCTGGGTTGAGTTAATCTTGCTATTTGGCAGCTCCTCGTGTCGTTCTGTGTGCTGATTGACACTACAGTCTGTACAGATCCTGTGTATTTAATTATCCACATAGCAATTTCAGCTGTTCTCTCTGCTGTGGCAGTTTAACAGACTGCTGTAATACATATTGATAGTTCTGCATGGTTAGCCTGTAGATGGTCGATTTGTGTGTATTATATAGGACGTGGGTTTGTGCCCAGTGCCTAGTGTCCCCTCCCCCATTCAGTGACAGGGCCGCCGTTTGATTTACAAGCTTTTGCAGGACTGAACTCAGTGGTCACGTTAAGCAGCATGTTGACAGATTTCCTGCTGTGCCCGTGTGATCTGACGTCACACTTCCGTACAGCTCGCGGCAGTGTGGGGGGTCTAGTTTTTCCCGCCAAAGGTGAGTTTACCAATCGGTAGCTGGATCCAGTTCATTTCTGACCTTTAACAATGTTAAGCACAAATGTTGTGTGACTTTCTGTAAATACATGCCGTTTCAGAAGTGTGATCACAGCGCAATATATACTCGTGATGTATTTCGCTCGCTGCTGTAGCTCACAGTCCCAGTAAAGCCATATCATTAAAAGTAAAAATAAACACTACTTATGAACTAAGCATAAAAAGAACTTATGCCTAAGCATCTTTTGTAACGCCCGATGTTAATAACAATGGAAATTGTCAGTTTTCCATAGTATTGATTGATTAACATGTGAATTCCATAATATTTAACGTCATGATTAGTCCAAGTTTTCTTATCAACATCCTCTTGAGAAGAGTAAGGTTTTTCCACTTTGAGGAACGGGCGGGGAGACTGGAAATTCCTTTGTTTTCACAATGAGTGTGTTTACATGCACTTAATAATCCGACTAACTTCCAGAAAAATCCGATTCTTGCATAATCCGATCACTGTTTATTTACATGTACTTGAGTAATCGAAACAGGGAAACCTCTGGTTTACATGATCGTGTAGTAAGTGGATTTGTACTTTGCAACAGACTAAAAATCTCCAGAATATGTGACCATAAACTTGAACATTGAATATTAAATAATCAAATTCCTTTTTTCTTCCCATGGCGTGTTTAACACCCAGGGTTGCCAGATCCCGGGATTTAAAAAAGCCACAGTCAATGAAGAAAAGAGGTCCCACAAAGCCAAGTCTTTAGAAGAACCTGGCAACTGTGTTGGGTTAGGAAATAGTGTAAATGGTATACATGCTACGAGTACTCCAATTACTGGGATAAAATCCAGCTCTCTTTAGATTTATCATCTACGCTGCCCAAGGAGGTTGGTCCTCCCAAGGTTTCTTCCTGATAACACTCAGGGAGATTTTCCTTGCCACTGTCGCCCTAGGCTTGCTCAATTTGGGATTGGACGTAGTTATTAGGAGATCATCTAAACTTGTAAAGTTGCTTTGAGACAATGCTCCATTGTAAAAAGCGCTATAGAAATAGATCTGACTTGACTTTATCAGATTTCTTGATCTAATTTCTAGATCTGAGTTTGCTTTCTACATAATCAGATGACTGCAGAAATCCGACTATGATTGAATTATTAAGTGCATGTAGAAACACTCGGTATCTGTATGTGTGTGGAACAAGTTTATGTCATTGCGATGACCAAATGTTAACGTGATGATGGAAATATCTGGTGTTTTGTACCTTTTTTGCGGATCCCCACAAGGAGTCCTTTTTTTTCTTCTTTTTTAAACAAAAACTCTTATAAAAACCTAAAAGGGCAAAAAGCTTACCTTGTGGTTACTGAAGCAAAGGTTAGGTGTGGCATTAATAAGCTACAGTAATCATTGTGTTAATGGAAAGTCCATCTAACATGTGTTTACCAGGGTGTGTGTGTGTGTGTGTGTGTGTGTGTGATGACTCCTGCGATTAGAAACACTCTCTTCTATGGACAGTAATCGAAAAGACTTTGTTTACCAACTGTAGAGGAAGAAATCGACACAATGGCACATGGATAGCGTACCGTCTTCTTATCCCCTCCTGGCATCTAATCCACTCTTTTGTGTCGCATCCTAAATACTTTTTAATTGGCTTTGTTGAGTAATGCTATTCCGCGGCGCTATTCTCTCAGCTCGGCGTAATCATTTTCTCCCACGCGCAAGGTTAAAACGGGGAGCCGTCGTGGTTGTGAATGAACGTTTCTCAGAACGTGGTGTGCAAGAATACCGTTTCCCAAACAAGTTCGCGTTAATGGCGTTGACGCCGCCGCTCGCCTTTGTCGCCGTTTCTGTCTGACACCTGAGTGCTGAGTTAATTCAAACGTAATTCGATTATTAAAAGCAGGAGCGAAAATAAATATTTGAATTCGCATCGTCAGACGGAGCGGAACGGCGGATAGTGGAAAGGTATGCAAGCCTTTGTGTTTGGCTTCGGATTAAGTCTCAGATATTATCGGCTTAGCGCAGTTCAGCAGGGGCCGCGTGTAAGGATCCATTACCGGAACAGAAAAGCTAATATCTACCATTCTGCTGTGTAAGAGGTCAGGGTAGATTCGCTTAACTTATCAAACTCCGGTTGCTTAATAGTAATGTGGTTATAATAGCGTATTGGAATCTGTGACTTTGTCTGACGTATACAATACACAACACATTCGACTCCCGTTCTGAACTCGAATCCTGCAAGTTAAATGTTTTCTTAAAAGATAAATAGGCAGAAAGCAAATCTTTTTTCCCTCTGTACCCACAAACTGGGTATTTTTCAAGGGATTTCCTGAGCTTTGCTTTGATTGTGTGCACCCATAATAACAGCCTTAGGATTTGATCACTCAGAAAGTAAATCATCGCAGCTCAGAATTACAGCTGGATTTCGACCTTATATACCGTAACTCAGGATTCCTGTTCGGCTTCGTCACTGATTCCTGCTGGATTATAGTCCTGCTGTTGTATCTCTGATTACAGCTCAATTACATTGCGGTCGCTGTATCTTAAAATTACAGCTTGATGACTGGTTTATTACTGTAACCCAGCCATACAGATCTGTTATGCTTTGCACTGTATCAAAATGCATCAGCTGTATTACCCGCGTCTTCTCTGTAATTTCAAATTCTTGCCTGATTATAGCTCTATCACTTCAACTCCAAAGCCTGGCTTAGTTATGTCCTAACTCAAGTGTGATTACAGCTTTGTCTCTCGAACTTTAAGAAAAACAAGCTTTATTCCAGCTTTATTTCTGTCCTGAAAAGCTTGAGCGCCGAGCCATATTTTAGGCCAAAGTCTTCCTTCAGGCTGCATTCCAGACTACACCTGGTGAGCAATAAAGTACAAGCTTGTTCACTAGGTAGTAAAACAGTAAATCGTCCCGGTTATGATTGCCCGAGCAAGTACTCGAGGAAAAGCATTTGCATGTAACGAAACTTCCCACTCAAGCCTGGCACGAATCCATATATTGTTAATTGGTTATGAAACTTGTGTAACTCATGGTAACCGTCTCGTCTCTCTTTCTCTCTCTCTCTCTCTCACACACACACACACACACACACACACACACACATTCAGCTCCCACCCTGAGGCACCTGTAATGGCCAGGAAGGGTCGGGTGCCTGTAATGACTGGCATGGTTTCCTGTGTGTGGTACGTGACGCAGGCCTTGTATGATTCTACATTACAGTAATTTAAACCTTTAAAAATTATAATGTACATTACTCTGCAAAAGTCTTAGGCCACCACTAGATTTATTGTTTCAGCAGTGGTATAATGTAGACATTAGGACTGGGCAATTAATCGAAAATGAATCAAAACCGACATTCAGAACCATTAACTGATGTAATCTTGTGGTGTGTTTTTTTTTTTTTTTTCTTAACACATTCCCCACTGTGTGCTTCCAATATGAAAATGATTCAAGAATATGTTAAGAAATAACCGATTCCCCATCCTACCAAATCAGAAAGGATTTCAGTTGGTTGAAATATTCAGTAAATAGCTAATTTTTGTTTTTCCTTCTGTTATTTAAAAATCACAATGATATGAAGTCTTTCATTCGAAAAAATAATCCTAGTTTTGAGCATATTTACAGTACAGCCCTTGCCAGTGAACTATGAGGGGGGAAAAACAAGAACCAAAACCATAGTAATCATTCATTAATCATAGTCGAGGTAAAATGTTCAATTAATTGTAATATTAATTTGAAGTCATATCACCCAGCTCTAGTAGAGATGCACCATTCGATTGGCCGGTGACCAGAATCAGACGGTGTTTAGCGTGATCAGCCATAATTGGTGTTCGGAAACCTTCGGAACGATGACTTTGATCAGACATTTCAAACGGCATCACCACAGAGGTTAAAGCTAAAGCTAATGAGCGCAGAGCCAGGCACAAGCCAGCAGCACCCACTATCTTTTTTTTGCAATGAAGTTTCCATTAAAAGAAAAGTTGAACAAAAATAGTTTGATATTCTCTTAAATGCTAGACAATATGAAAATGATTCAAGATGGAAAGAAAGAGCTAATGCCACATCCTACTGCATCACTAAGGATGATTTCAGTTGGTTGAAATATTCAGTAAACCACCATCAATAGTTCATTTGTGTGTTTCCTTCAGTTAGTTTAAAATCACAACGATATGCAGTTTTTTATTAGAAAAAAATCCCAGTTTTAATAATTGAGCATATTTACAGTACAAACCTTGTCAACAAAAAATTGTTCATTAATTGTAATTGAGGTAAAATGTTGAATAAATCATGATACTGACTTGAGATCATATCACCCAGCACTATATTAGAGTATGATAGTATAATAGCTCATAGCAGAATCTAAATCAACCAGAGGGATCCATCCAAGACCCTTGGCTACTGTATTTAAATGATGTTCTTCAGTAATACCTGAGCTGGGACTGATTAGGGAAACCTGCTCCATGGAATGATTCCTTTGGCACAGTGTAGAAAGCCCTAGGGGACTCGCATGGGACCTGCCAGACCAATAAAATATCGCAAGCAGAAAGTGTTTTATGCTAACATGGGTATGGTATTCCGTAACGACTCTTAACTGGATGGAAGTGAATAAAGGGCTGTATTATGAAGGTGAGGTGAGCGGCGCTGCCCATGTGTGCCTTAAGCGGTCTGTCATCTATTAGGTCTAGTTCTTCCACTGTTGCTTTTGGCTCACGAAACACAATCATACAAATTTAACAAACGGAGGGGGGTGTTTCTCAGTAATTGAGCTCAGGCACAAACTTGCAACATATTTTCCAGGCACCTGCTTTCAATTGAAAGTTTCCTCTGGGTTCAGTGAAAATATGATATGCTTTTAAAAGGACTGGGCTATTGGCAAAAAAGGGAGGTCCAGTGTTGCTGTAGTGGTGCTAATTTAAACGGCTGACCATTCTTAACCTGAGAGATGTTTTAGGGTTAAAAGTATGTACATACCTGTTCTGTTATTTCAACCAGAGTAAGTGCTAAGAGGTTCATATTATGAAGAATATACAGTGGTGCTTGAAAGTTTGTGAACCCTTTAGAATTTTCTGTATTTCTGCATAAATATAACCTAAAACATCATCAGATTTTCACACAAGGCCTAATAGCAGATAAAGAGAACCCAGTTAAACAAATGAGACAAAACTATTATACTTGGTCATTTATTTATTGAGGAAAATTATCCAATATTACATTTTAGTAGTTAATTTGAAGGTGAAATTAGAGTCAGGTGTTTTCAACCAATGGGATGACAATCAGGTGTGAGTGGGCACCCTGTTTTATTTAAAGAACAGGGATCTATCAAAGTCTGCTCTTCACAACACATGTTTATGGAAGTGTATCATGGCACAAACAAAGGAGATCTCATCTGTGAAACATGGTGGTGGTAGTATCATGGTTTGGTACATCTCCAGGCCCATCTGAAGTTTGCCAGAGAGCATATGGATGATCCAGAAGAGGATTGGGAGAATATCAATGTGGTCAGATGAAACCAAAATAGAACTTTTTGGTAAAAACTCAACTCATAGTGTTTGGAGGAAGAAGAATACTGAGTCCTACCCCAAGAACACCATACCTTCTGTGAAGCATGGGGGTGGAAACATCATGCTTTGGGGCTGTTTTTCTGCAAAGGGGGACAGGACGACTGATCTGTGTTAAGGGAAGAATGAACTGGTACGTGTATCGTGAGATTTTAAGTCAAAACCTCCTTGTCATGGTTTAGTGAGAGCACTGAAGATGGAACGTGGCTGGATCTTCCAGCATGACAATGATCCCAAACACACCGCTCGGGCAACGAAGGAGTGGCTCCATAAAAAGCAAATTCAAAGTCCTAGAGTGGCCTAGCCAGTCTCCAGACCTCAACATCATAGAAAGTTTGTGGAGGGAGTTGAAAGTCTGTGTTGCCCCAAAACATCACTGCTCTAGAGGAGATCTGCATGCAGGAATGGGCCAAAATACCAGCTACAGTGTGTGCAAACCTGGTGAAGACTTACAGGAAACATTTGACCACTGTCATTACCAACAAAGCTTATGTTACAGAGTATTGAGTTGAACTTTTGTTATTGACCAAATACTTTTTTTCAACCATAATTTACAATTAAATTCTTTAAAAATCCTACAATGTGATTTCCTGGATTATTTTTTTCCTTTTGTCTCTCATAGTTGAAGTGTACCTATGATGACAATTACAGACCACTCTCATCTTTCTAAGTAGGAGAACTTGCACAATATATTTATATAGCGATTTTTACAATGGATCATTGTCTCAAAGCAACTTTACAAGTTTAGATTATCTCCTAATATCTACATCCAATCCCAAATTGGGCAAGCCTTGGGGAGACAGTGGCAAGGAAAAACTCCCCATGTGTTATAAGGAAGAAACCTTGGGAGTACCAAGACTCAAAAAGGGACCCAACCTCCTTGGGCTGCATAGATGATAAATCTAAGAATGAAACTAATTTATCTAAACTCCTGGAGTCATAGTTCAAGTAAAATGTGAAATATGTACATTGCCATTAAGTAGTCCAATACACAGAGTTTCTCTAGGATCTTGAGCCTAAGCAGGAAAGTCGTTGGCGACACTTCGTCCCCAGATAACCGGAGGAGGGAGAAAGTTACTGCCCTCTGGTGTGGCATATGTGGTGGTCAGTGTTGATATTAATAAATAATTTATGTAAAAACTACAGTAGCTTGGCTGTTTAGTCGATACCCTACAGACTAGAGATCCCATTTAGCACTGCTAAATATAGTACAGTCTATAATATGGTGTTTGAGTAATGTCTATTTCACGTAACGTGCAATTTCACAGAACGCATTGTGGACGTTGGGTGTCGTGTCCCTGTAAAAGCTTGATATATTTAACGAATGAGATATGGTGGACATTATGTAAAGAGGATGTTGACCAGGATTACGGCTCGACAAAGCTTATGATAATACTTCAGTGCTTCTAAAGTCTATAGTTTACAGTCCAAGATCTTTCCGGTCTGGTATTGCATTTAGTCCTGTGACTTATTAAAGCAATATGTCCTGTAAATGACTGCTGCGCACTTTGGATGATGATTTGTGCGTCTTAATTATTGGAAGAGACTGATTACTGCCCATAAATAGCCAAGATTTTCCTGCTAGTGCTCGTTTGGACATTATCCTTGCCTGCCTTAGTAATGTAATAACGCACAGCCATGCAGACACTGGAGCTCCAGCGCACTAAACACATCAAACACATTGATTCATGAGTTTATGACTAAAGTGTAATTGTGTTAGTGTTATTGACGAGAAGTCTTCCGTTAAAACAGTTGCCGTGGAGATGACACACATTCCCCCCCCCACCCTCGCCTCCCTCGGCGCGAGGCGCGTTACTATCAATAATAATGCATGCCAATAACCTTCACTCGTCCACTTTAACGGGCTACAGTAATGAGGACACAGAATAAGCAGCTCCTGCCAGGAATATTCTTTGCAGAATCACAGTCTCTCTCTGTTTCAGCCTCCCTGTCTCGCCCTCTCTCGAGCCCCCAATCTCTCTCGAATTAATGTTTTGACTTGTGCCTTTTAAAGAGACAGGTAACTATTAAAGCCTGTCTCTCAGGCTACATTTCAGTCAGCTCCGAGAAAGCGTTGGGCAACGTCAGTGGAGGGTGGAACGGGTTCTGGAATGCATTTCTTGGCACCTCCGTTTCATTTGTTGGGAATTCACCCAGGCATTTAAAAGAGGCTTTGAAGCCTCTGCATGTTACACTGTTTTTCTTGAAGATTAGGCATCGTAGAGAAACATGGCAGGGGCCCCATGTAAAGGTTTTTACAGGGTAATCAAAAGCACCTCTGTTGTCACCGAAATCCAGCATTTATCCACATATTTGTAATCATGGGAAAGAAGAAAGGAAGCTCGAGCTGAAACTTTTCCTAAGCTGACAGGGGATTGAGAGATACAACTCTGTAAACTTCCATAACAAGCTCGGGCAGGTACCGGAACCAAAGCCATTATCAGATGTTTATCTGGGTCATCTTGTCTTTCATGCGCCTCACATCATAATTAGAATGTAACACTGGCTAACATTTGGTTTTATAAAAAAAAAAACGAGCGTGGGTTGTAATTGGTGGGTTTATGCGCTTTTGCTGCTCTTAGCTGTTTTCTTTTTTCCTCCAATTTTGTAACTTGACATTCAGCCCCACTGGGAAGCGGCAAACTCGTATATCTTCCACGTCCTTAGAACTACAGACGAAGCTGGTTTTAAAGCGAGGCGTCTCCATTATCATCTCAAAGAAGCTCCATTTTTGAATTGGATCAGATGAAATAATTAATGATCATAAAGTGCAGGATGTATGTGCTAAAGTGGCCCTGAATTTTAATGTCTAATTGGCTGTCTTTGGCACGGCTCCAGACTAGAGAGGTGTTATGTAAATATATTCCCACAGAGGGCCGTTTGACATTTGGTGGAGCACTTGAACTGTAAACGAGGAGAACATTGCCATATTTAAAGAGACAGAGTCCCTTCCGGGGCGAAATTCTGAGACGTGTGAGGTGTACTTATAGAGAGGGATCATTTTTGAGACCCATCAGCTTGTTTTCTCACCGAGGGTCTCTTGTCTGTTATTAAAGTGGAACTGCGTAATGCGATTACCGGTGGTCTCTAATCATGTGCAGCCCTTCCCGATTACACGGCAGCAAGATTCGAATGCTTTTCTTCAGCAAACGTCCAATTACATGATCGAAATGCCTGCGAAAGGGGATCGTCGTCCCTCCTGTTCCTCTGGTGGGATCGCCTGGCCTGAAGCAAAATCTAATCAGGAAGATGTTTGAAAGCCTCTCTGGGCCAGGGTAGCCTCTCGAAGCTGGTCACTCCCAGATCAGCTGTGCTAATTGCAAGTAAAAAGCTGTGCACAAAAATGTAGAATAGGGCAAGAGTCTCTAGTGTCGAGAAGTAAATATAGCAACCTCAGTAAAAAAGAGAAAAGGTTATGGAAGTAAATGCAGCTAATTGGCTTAATCTCATAGAACAGACGAGAACTTAACAATTGTATTGATGTAGATTCATTCTAATGAAACCACGTCATTTTACTGGAGCACTTGCCTGACTTTCCGCTACTCATGTATACCCAACAAGCTGTAAATGGTGTTTAAGTGTATGTGCGAGTCCTGTTGTGAGTAGTACTCACCCTCCTCTACCTGTATATTCTCTCTAATCTACAGTGGTGCTTGAAAGTTTGTGAACCCTTTAGAATTTTCTATATTTTATTTTATACTTTAGAATATTCTATATTTTCTGGATGACAATCAGGTGTAAGTGGGCACCCTGTTTTATTTAAAGAACAGGGATCTATCAAAGTCTGCTCTTCACAACGCGTTTGTGGAAGTGTATCGTGGCACGAACAAAGGAGATTTCTGAGGACCTCAGAAAAAGAGTTGTTGATGCTTTATCATGCTGGAAAGGTTACAAAACCATCTCTAAAGAGTTTGGGACTCCACCAATCCACAGCCAGACAGATTGTGTACAAAAATGGAGGAGGAAATTCAAGGACCATGCTACCATCCCTAGGGTGGTTCGGACCAACAAAGATCACTCCAAGAAAACAAGGCGTTGTGTACTAGTTGGTGAGGTCACAAAGGCACTTCAGGGTTACTTCTAGCAACTTGAAAGCCTCCTCTCACATTGGCTTATGTTAATGTTCATGAGTCCACCATCAGAGAACACTGAACAACAATGGGGTTGCATGGCAGGGTGCAAGGAGGAAAGCCCCCTTGCTTCTCAAAAAAAACATTCTGCCTATCTTGCAGTTTGCAAAGATCAGTGGACAAGCCAGAAGCTATGGAAGCAAGTTTTGTGGAACAGAGATGAGACCAAAATTAGAACTTTTTGGTTTAAAAAGAAAAGCGAAAGAAAGGAAAGGAAAAAACTGCATTCCAGTAAGAAACCTTATCACCATTCTGTGACACATGGTGTGGTATCATGAGGTAACAATGAATTCTGAATTGATATCAGAGATTCAAAAGGAAAATGTCAGGACATCGTCCATGAACTGAAATCTCAAGAGAAGGTGGTCATGCAGCAAGACAACGACCCTAAGAACACCAGTTGTTCTACCAAAGGAATGGCTACTAAAGAAGAAATAAAGTTCAGGTTTGTGGAATGGCCAAGTCAAGTCCTGACCTTAATCCCATTGAAATGTTGTGGAAGGACCTGAAGTGAGCAGTTAATGTGAGGAAACCCACCAACATCCCAGAGCTGAAGCTGTTCTGTACGGAGGAATGGGCTAAAATTCCTCCAAGCCGGTGTGCAGGACTGATCAACAGTTACAGGAAATGTTTAGTTGCAGTTATTGCTGCACAGGGGGGTCACACCAGATACTGAAAGCAAAGGTTCACATACTTTTGCCATTCACTAATATTTAAAATTGGATAATTTTCCTCAATAAATAAATGATCAGATATAATGTTTTTGTCTCATTTGTTTAACTGGGTTCTCTTTACCTACTTTTAGGACTTGTGTGAAAATCTGATGATGGTTTAGGTCATATTTATGCAGAAATATCACATTCTAAAGGGTTCACAAACTTTCAAGCACTACTATATATTACTATATAAACTGGTTCACATTCACTCATTGAGTCTCTGTTTCATTGGCTGATCTTCCGTGTTGTTCGTAATACTGTCTGATGATGCTTTTTTGGTATTTGGGGCCATCATACCATCCTCTTAAATGTTACTGCTTGCGTGTGGACAGGGTCGTAACAATACGTTACTCCATTTTTTTTAATAATCATTGTGAATTTCCATAAATTAAAAATGCAGCGGCATTAGGGTTGCTGTGTAGATGGTAGCGTTCCACTTGTTTTCTGTGGTATATCTGACACATTTACATAGTGTTTGCATATCCTTTATATTTACGTTACAGTAGCATAAAAGGACTGTTAGATCCTGTTTCGCAGCACATAATCAGGTCCTTAAACAGCGCACATTGGAATAATTTCGGATTTAAATTTCAAACCTCTTGACCCTGAGCAGGATAAGTAGGGGGAAAAACAAGGAGGTGTTTTCTATATTTCTCTCTTATTTCCATCAGTCTCAAAACCTTTACCAGAGTCACCACTTAAAACAGTGAAAATACTTTTATTAAGACTGTATTTAATGTTAAATGCGTAACAATGAGCATGACCTCTCAATTTAAACCGTACTATATACAGAACGCTAAATAAATGACCAAATTCCATTCGACGCTGAGAGGAAGCGAATATGCGCTCTGCTCCGCTTTAAGTGGCCCTAAGAAATGCAATAAAAGTCCTATAAAAGGATAAACAGGGTATATCAAAGAGCGTCATGTTGCTGTTTTTCCATCCATCAAGCAAACCGAGACTATCGAGTTCATTGAGTCACCGGAGTTTCACCAGCCTGGGGCTCCAAACAAAGAAACAGCCTTTTGTCCTTCATCATTCTTTTTTTTCTAAATGTAAGCAGAACAATATGATTAGAACCCTAAAAGTATATTGGTTTGGTTTACAGGTGGTCTGTGTGGTGTAGCTGAAAAGGGGACTCTTCTAATAACAAGCATTGCACTTAACCAGCAAAGCTTCTGCCAGTCTCGCATTCATCCATTCCAAGCGTTGCTGCCTTTGCGAATGTTCTTTCAGGCAAACCTGTCTAAAGTGACAGACGTAAACTCACGTGCGTCCAATGGGATGTGGTTGACAGATCCCTGAACTTTTTGCTCCTTGTAGGGCTGTCGACTGTCTAAATGATCTGGATCAACTCTAGTCTATATGGGCTCTTTTAGCAACTTTGAGCAGGCAAGATTATGAGGAGGCCATGTATGAGCTTTCGACCCATTTGAGCTTAGTTTGTCAGAGTGCTTTGTTGTTTTATGACTAGTTTTGCACAGTTCAGGGATCTGTTGAATGGGAGATTGGAACTAGACGTTTCTGCCTTGAGCTCAGATATGCAAAGCTGACATGATGTGGCAAAACCTGAGCCCGGAGTCTTTTTTTTATTTTTTTTATTGCAAACCTAAGTGAGGGCTGTCAGTTAGAACTGCGGTTTGGGGCTGTAGTAAATGTTGGGCCTTCGTACATCTGTGCTTTCACTATGATGGCTCTTGTAGAATAGGCGTTTTGTAAAGTCTTAGCCACCATAGATTTGTGTTTAATGCCTTAATGACCATATAACATCTTCTCGATTGCGACTCAAAATTTCTATATCATTAGTTTTTCACTGATTTTTCATTCCAGTTCTTTGTGAGCTTTAGCATATCTTTGCTTTTCACCCTGTTCCCATTCCAAAAAAAAGTGGTTCCAAAAAGTGGTTCTTGGTTTCAAAATTACTTGCCACTATCGCCTAGATGAGCTGCTTTTTTTCAGATTTTTTTCCAGTTTTAATTACGCATAGAAAATGTCTGTGTTTCTGGTGTATTCTAATAATTTAAAAAGACTGAGAAATAATGGACAGTGGTCATTATACCATGCTAAACCAAAGGCAGGTTTCTGCAGGACAAAGGGTTTTTTCATGATGTTTGGTAAGCCAAAAACGGCCACGCTGGACCTTACTGTAAAATCAAAATAAATGTGTGCTTTGGCTTATTGTTTCTTCTCTGCTCCAGGGATGATGGCGAGGATAAAAGGGATCCTGGTGCGAAGTATCCACAGTACTGTCGCTACCGCTCCATCATCGCGCGGATCCGCGAGCGGCCTGCCTCCCTCTGACCGAACCAGGTGGTTGCTGGGCGCTGGGGGGCATTTGCCACACTCACCAGCAAACCCGATCCTCTACTGGCGGGGGACACATTCGAACACCCCCACGCTGCTGGAGCACGAGAGCAATCTGCGACGCGTTGGTTAAGTTCGACTGTAACTAGACATTCCATCCAGAATTCTGGTCAGCTGTTGTATCAAAGGGCCCTGTAGATAATCGTAAAAGAGAACGCGCAGAGCAATGGTATGTTTTTCATCGCTTTTGAAAAATGAATTGTGGCCCGGTGAACACTTGGGAGAAGACTTGTTGACAACGGTGGTTTTGGAAAAGCCTTATATGCTGTTTGTGAACGGAAAATTGGGCTGTTCTGTGTTTTGGTGGGTGGATGAATGGCTGGGTAAACTGGTTCTGGATGGATTGCTGGTTATAAATGAATGGCAGGATTGATACGTGTGTGAATAGCTTAATAGCTAAATAAGGCTTAAAATACAGCTGCATGGATGGATGGATGAATTGATAGAGGTATGTATAGCTTAGATGATACAGTGGGTGGATGAATGGATGATTCGCTTGATGACTAACTGGATGGATGGATTACTCTAGGGATGACTAGCTTGAAGGCTGTATTAATGGCTGGATTAATATAGGGATGAATAGCTTGGTGGTTGTGTGAAAGGATAGATGGCTGGATTAATGTAGGGAAGAATAGCTTGATGCCTATATTAATGGATGAATGGATTAATATGGGAATGACTGGCTTGATGCTTGGATGAATGGATTTATTTAGGGACGAATAGCTTGATGACTGAATGAATGAGTTAATATAGGGATGAATCGCTTGATGGATGTGTAAGTAGATGGGTGGATAAATGTTTTAATATAGGGATGAATATCTTGATGTTTGTATGAATGGAGGGATAAATATGGAGATAAATAGCTTGATGGTTGGATTAATATAGAGAAGAATGGCTTGATTGATGGATGGATGGAGAAATAAATATAAGGTTGAATAGCTTGATGGCTGTATGGATAGATGGATGGATTAATATAGGGGTGAATAACCTGAAGGCTGAATTGATGGACAGATTAATATATAAGATTAATATATAAGTATAAGAGACCATTGTTACCCTCCCCAGGAGTGGTCGACCAACAAAGATCACTCCAAGAGCAAGGTGTGTAATAGTTGGCGAGGGTTTGGGCACGTTTCGTGACATCTGGGCCAGGACCGCTTCATTGATGGAACAATGAATGCTGAATTATATCAGCGATTTCTAAAGGAAAATGTTAGGACATCTGTCCATGAACTGAATCTCAAGAGACGGTGGGTCATGCAGCAAGACAGCGACCCTAAGGACACAAGAAGAATAAAGTTAATGTTTTGGAATAGCCAAGTCAAAGTCCCGACCTTAATTGATTCGAAATGTTGTGGAAAGACCTGAAGCGAGCAGTTAATGTGAGGAAACCCACCAACATTCCAGAGCTGAAGCTGTTCTGTACGGAGGAATGGGCTAAAATTCCTCCAAGCCGGTGTGCAGGACTGATCAACAGTTACTGGAAACTCACTAATGTCATTTTGGATCATTTTCATCAATAAATAAATGACCAACTATAATATTTTTGTCTCATTTGTTTAACTGGGTTCTCTGTATCTACTTTTAGGACTTGTGTGAAAATCTGATGATGCTTTAGGTCATATTTAGGCAGAAATATAGAAAATTCTAAAGGGTTCACAAACTTTCAAGCACCACTGTATGGGTGGAGAGGTTGATGGAGGGATTGATTGGTGAAAGGGATTTCAGTGCCTGGAGGAGGTATAAATAGATAAAATGAAGGGCTGGTGGATGAGAAATAATGCAGGGATAGAGGTGAGAAAAGGATAGCGGGGTTAAGGGACACGTAGGTTGAATGATTCATGAATGGCAGAATGGATCGATGGTGAGAGGTGTGTACATCAATGGGTAAATGTATGAATGGGTGAATGAACAAAACCAAACGTGCACCCAACCAAAACTGGCAAGTGAGACTTCAGTGTGAACCCTGTGATCCTCTTGATGGTTGGTGTACTTTATCTTAATCTCCCCACTACCTCTAAACACTCTCAGGAGAGCTTTTGGCTGGGCAATGGGCCCTGGTGCTGGCACATAAACGTGGGTAAATGACCTATAGCCACGTTGATCGCGCAGGTGTTAATTGAAGCAGAAGCACTTGTTTTAAGCCTGGCTGAGGCTCAAGTTCTACAGGCTTCCAGTTCTCAGTTCCAACTAGAGATGAACGACTCTCCGTGATGGAGCGTTGTACTTATCTGGAACGATTTTTCATCCTTGGGCTCCGAACAAGGCAGCAGGATCTGTCAGACTCGTTCAGGACCATTGGCTCCTTCCAGAAGACCTGCCGTGGCCATGAAAAGGATGCATTATTGCTCTTGTTGGTTAGCTCAAGCTCGGAGAGCTCATGTAATTGTGCAACGTGTAATTTCAGGCTGTCAGCGCTGCCTTTAAACGTGATGGAGCCGCTAGACACTAAAGCAGCTCTTGTTAGAGCTTGAAGTCCTTAAACCTCTTTAACGGGACAAGTTGTAGCTTCTAACATGGTGTTTTGCTTGTAAGCAGCAGATTACGGGCTCACAGCTGGTTCACATGGCGAGATGTTAAAGCACTGGAGTGTGCCGTAATACCTTCTCAACCTGCTGTCAGTCTCAACACTGCGTCGTTGCATCTGGTGGAACCGGATTCCAGATTTACTTGCACGATGACAATATTAGTACACCCTGCAAGCAACAGTGACTCAATGGGATGAGAGTTAATCTTTTTGTTTCTGTTATTTTCTGGTCAGGATCCCAGCAGGATTTGTTTTAAGGCTGAATAATATCGGTTTGGGAGGGGGGGGAAGATCACAATCGTGATATTTTGGACAAAACGTATTCGAGAAAATGGAGTCAGCATTTTCTAAGGCCAATAATTAATTTTGGCTTTAGTGAAAGAAGGGTGTATTTAAGAAGATTAGTCCCTACTCATGAATAACGGTGATATAAAATAAGACACTTTTTTTCTACCTTTCATTCTTTGTTTTTTCAACACTTCTTAAAAAATTGTTTTAGCTGAAATAATACGCAGAGCTGTGGTGGCTTAGAGGTTAAGGCACTGGACTGTGGAGCAGACTTCTTAACCCACAGTCGCTTGGATTGTGTATCAGTTGTACGTTGTTTATTCTCTCTGTCCTATAGTTATATAAACTGGTTCACGTTTACTTGTCTCTGTTTCATCTGGCTGATCTTCTGTGTTGTTCAAAATACTGTCTGTCAATGCACTTTTGGCTTCCGTCATACAAAACTATCAGGTCCATCATACCATGCTCTTAAGTGTTAACGGCTTTCCTCTAGACAAGGTCATACCAGTACATTACTGTATTTTCTCTAATTATTGTGTGCTGCGTAAGTGGTAGCGTTTCTCTGCCTCACTTACGTATCGTTTTCTCGTGAGATCACACTTTTTATATTACAGTACCATAAAAAGACTGACTATGCGTACATGATATACAGTATATTAAGTGCTTTTTATCAAAATGTGTCAGCGATTTTGTGTTATTTGCTCTATAGACCAAATCATACTAATAGTTTTCAATACATATAACAGCAATGATGAAAAAATAGTCGAATCCCCCTATATAGCTCCTGTTATCCGTGTCACGTGGTGTCGGTCTTTTTTGTGCCACTCGGAAGCCCCTTGGCAAACGGAAACTCATGAACATAAGGACCTGGAACGAAACCCTGGGGGAACCCGATGGCGTAAATGCTCGCCAAGCCAACGGCCTGGGAGCTGGGACGGAACCGGGTGATGACGCTCGCTGACAAATCATTTACAATTACACAATGACCTACAATTGATACAATCGTATAAGGTACAAATCAAGCAATTGAGATTTAAGTGCCTTGCTTGACAGCCCAATAGTGGCTGCTTTGGATGAACTTGTGGTCAGTAACCTTAACCACGGGGCCACCACCGCCCTGGAACTCAACAACACTCGAAACTAGAGTCAAACCTTGTCATCAAACCTCGTCCCCACTTGTTTGGAAACACTGGTTAATTATGAGGTAATGGCTGCTTATTTTATATTTTATTAGACTTTTTTATATCGGAAATAATAGCCCCTGTTGTCCAAATGCTCATTATCTGGGAACGAGTTGCATTCAGATAACAGGGTTTGACTGTACTCCTTTTCTGAAGCCGCTGTTTAAATTCAGCACAAATCCTTAAGGACTATATTCTCATACTGTATACAGCAACACCAGTAGTTCTTTTAATGCATAATAAATGAACAAACGTTAGCTGTACTTTCTTCCTCTGTGGAAGAAAGTGCTACGCTGCCAATGACCAGCTCATTTGTGTCGAGCAGCCCCGATCAAGCTTTACCCACATTAAGCTTGTTTACGTAATGTGTAAATAGCTCGCAATGTACTTAATGGTTTATCTACTGTGTGTAAAGGACACGTATGCCGTGAAGTGTCTGTTCTTACAGCGTTTTTTGCTCGGTGAACATTGAGAGATTGTTCTGGAACCTGACAGCTTGTAGATAAAGAGCTGTGCAGCTTGATTAAAATGGCTAGGCTTTAAACACGCCGTGTTGTAATAAGAGCTGTAATTGTACTGAGCTGGGTATCCAGTGTTATTTTTTTACGCTCAGCCGAATCCGTTGTTCATGTACAAAATTATACGTATTCTGAAGCGCAAGCTCGGGAGATGACAAGGGGAAAAATGAAAACATTGGAGCACTCTGTCTTGACTGTTACTTGGTGGAAAATCATTCACATTTAGCCTAGCCATTAACTTTCTAAAGCCAGTAACAGGATTTCCAGAGCTCTGACTGCTGTCCTGTTCCAGTCTGGTAAAGAGCATCGGCCCCTGTGAAAGGGTGTGTTTCAGGAAAAGTAGCAGGAATGGTGTAGCTTGGTTGTGCTTGTGTAGCTCGTAAATTTTTAGTAAGTCGACCCTGTCCTGTTTCATACCGGTTACAATTTTCGTATCTGCTCTGTCTTTTAAGGCCTGTTCTGGCCACGACTCACTCAATCTATGATGATAGAGGAACTAAAGTTCTAATTATATCACTCCATGGCTGTTTGCGCTCCTTACCGATCTCTCACAAAGACATTTATGAGAAACATTATTGAGAAACTTTCTTTTATGTGACAGCACAACGTACAGTGGTACCTCAGTTCTCGTCGCTAATTTGTTCCAGAAGGCTCGTCGAGAACCGAAAATGAGAACTGAGCTAATTTTTCCCATAAGGAATAATGTAAATAGAATAAATCCATTCCAGATCCCCAGAAAATCCACACTGTATAAGGCATTATATGCATTAATGGAGTTGTATTGTACAGGTGCTCCCTGATTTATGATGGGGATATGTACAGACAAATCCGTCATAAGTTAAATGTATCAGGAACTGATGAGTTTAATATAGCCTATACTGTATCATAGCGGAGCCTAATACACATTAACACTTACATTAACCTAGAGTTGGCCAAAATCATTAACACAAAGCTTATTTTGTAATAAAGTGTTAAAATCTCACTTAATTTAATGAGTAGAGTTGAAAGTGAAAAGTAAAGGCAAAACTCTTATTGTATTGCAGAACTGGAGTGTTCTGGAGGATTCAGTTCCTGTTTTGCTTTTGGCTGACTGTGAATACCAACCATTTGTTAACCATTCTTATTTGCATTAGGAATGCAGTACTGTAGATGTACAAATAAAGAAAAACACAAACACAGCAAAGATCTTCACTGAGCAAGAGCTATTGTGAATCTGAATCAATGAATCATTGTGTACTGAATCGTGACTCATGAAGCAAGTTCGTCCAGTACCAAGCACACGACGAGAGCCGAGAAATTTTTCTAGTCAAAATGCGTCAAGAACCGAATTCAGCAAGTTCCGAGGTGGCCGAGAACCGAGGTACCACTGTGGTGGGAAGAGAGCAAGAAACAGTGCAGAAGCGTGCAGAAACTGTAAGAGGCTTTGAGATACAAGCGCTGCAAAGTTGCAGTTCTTGTTTCTCTGCTTGTGTTTTGTATCCAGCCCTGCGACGGACTCATGTCCCATTCATGGTGCACTTCCACTGATGCTTCTTGAAATCTGGGACTGTGGTAGCCTAGCGGGTAAGGTACTGGACTATGGACCAGAAGGTCCAGGGTTCAAATCCCACCTCTGCCAAACTGCTACTGTTGGGTCCTTGAGCAAGGCCCTTAACCCTGTAAGACTGTATCAATTGTAAGTCGCTCTGGATAAGGGTGTCTGCTAAATGCTGTAAATGTGAATGTAAATCTAGAAAAGACACGGAACCCCCCCTCCCCTTCCCCCCCAACTCATGTCTTGTTATTATAGCTAAACATTCCAAGCCCTGACCAATGGACCCAACCCTACCCACCACCATTCATGACCCAGACCAGACTAAAGCCGTGTCAGTGTGTCACAAATGTCCGTATTAGACCCAGTTGTTTCCAATATTAGAAGCACTCACACGACCTGAAGTGAGTTGTGTCAGCAGGCCAATGACCCCCCCACAGGCAAACGGAGCCCAATTTGGTTGTCTCCCCGACAGGTCACGTGACTCCAGGTGACAGCCTGAACAATTAATGCTGCCAGATTCCTCTCAGACCGCGCTACGATGTAGACCAGGCTTTATTAAAAAAGAGAAGAGAGGTAAGACAGACCAGGAGTCCTACCAAATCTGAGCTTTTTGTCCGCCCAGAAATACAGAGGTAGAAAATGTCTGTTTAAGTGGACGTGATTAATGGTGAGGAGAAATTTTTGAAGTGTTTTATTTTTATTTATTTATTTATTTTTTTTACATAGATGCTCAGTAATGGCTGCACTGTTATTCCCCTGTCCTGATTCATTTCCTGTCTCTGAGGACATTTATTTTTAGGAAGTCACTATTATTATGTGGGCATATGCTTAATGATTGCAGTGTGAAGCACAGGGATAAAAGCTGCATTATGAAATGGAGAGGGATTTTTTTTTTCCTTCCATGTCAGACAAAGACAGAACATTAATGGTTTCTAGTCCTGTTGCTGGACACATGTTTGGAGACCAAAGAGATGCTGGTTTAGGCTTTATCTCTTTACCAGTAGATGAAATTATATAAAGAACAGAGCGACTGTGGCTGTGAATAAAAGCACGTCACTTATTTTTTTTTCCAGTGTGACTGGAATGCGGTGTGTATGATTAGCGCATGATTGGCGCATAGCAATGAGGAGAAGAATTAATGATAGCCTGTTGTTTTGTTCGAGAGAAAGAGGAAGAAACAAAGGAGCCCATTGTTGTTTATCGTCAAGGACCTGCTCGTGTCACGGTCGTTGTTCACAAGTGTTAAGAATTTGTACTTTACTAAATCAATCGCAGAGCTCCGATTGCATCCTTTGCCTTGTTTACCGCACTAAAACAGCCCGTTTGTTTTCCTCCCATAAAAAATGCTAGCAATGTATCTGTCTGTTTGTGTTTATTTCATGTGGTCAAGTGGTGATTGATAATATTTTTGAAGAAAACTTGAAGATCTTGTTGAAAGGATTGGTTTTGCTCACGCTTTTTGTCAGGCTTGTTTGTGTGTATTTGAAGGATCAGGCACAGAGATGTACAGAGACTAAAGAAGTATTGACAGAAGCTCAATGTACTGACATTCTGGCCCAACCCAACACTGGGTCAAAAAGGGTTCATGATTCAATTTTTCTCTTTCAGGCAAAAACAATGTTATTTTCATACAAAAGAGAAAAACACTGGCTGGGTTAAAAGAGGTTGATGTAAGGCTTGGATTAGAGAGCGAATGCAGCTAGTATGTGGCTTCAACCTCTTTACACAAGAGTTTTACATAGCAGAGGGATTAAGGAAATGCGTGACAGGTCAGAAGAATCAATAGGCTGCACGAGTGGGATCACCAGTGGTCCAGGGCTGAATTGGGGCCTGTGATTGTGAAAAAGACGGGGATAGAATGCAGAAGGCTAGAAATGGAGGCTGTATGGAAGCAGGGGTAACAGTTAAATAGTTATAAAATCAATTGTCCGAATCAGACACTAATCTAATGCAGCGTAATTGTTTGTTTCCTTCGTTCTTCTGCTCGGTGCAGATGTGTTTGCTTTGTGTAGCAGCCGATAAACACTGAAATTGTTGACCGTGTGGAATGCTTTAACAATCTCCAGAGACGTTAGACAAGCAGTCTGTTTGTGTGTTCGTACTTTTATTATGTGCCATTCAAAAAACCCAAATGAAATGCAAATTTTTAAAAAACTTAGGTTTTTGGCATTGGTCCAAAGTGTCCTGTAACGTAGTTCCTACATGTATGCAGTTAATGCGTGGTAAATCAACATTCATGAAAAGAAATAACATAAAATGTAAACAGAGCAGAAGTATGACTAAATAATATTTATGGCAGTGAATGTACACATTCTAAACCTTTTCTTTTTTATTTGACCAGCTGTTTAATACTGCAGTGTTAGGAGTTGAAACACAGATTTTTATTATACAGTGCTGTATATCCCTCATACTTCTTGTTCTTCCACACATTTCTGCGATTAATCCAGGCCAAACTGCTTACGTACAGACACGGTTCAAACACCGTTGTGTAGATGATCACGCTGTGTGGTGTGCTATCTGTTTTTGGAGTCATCTGAGTTGTCATTTTTAATATATTTCAGTTTAAAAATGAGAAATCTCCCATAGAAATTCATTGACGGAATGTTCAGGTTCAAATTACAGTGGGGCAAAAAAGTATTTAGTCACCACTGATTGTGCAAGTTCTCCTACTTAGAAAAACGAGAGAGCTCTGTAATTTTCATCTTAAGTACACTTCATCTATGAGAGACAAAATGACAAAAAATAATCCAGAAAATCACATTGTAGGATTTTTAAAGAATTTAATTGTAAATCATGGTAGAAAATAAGTATTTGGTCACCCACAAACAAGCAAGATTTCTGGCTCTCACACACCTGTAACTTCTTCTTTAAAAAGGTCTTCTGTCCTCCACTCATTAGCTGTATTAATGACACCTGTTTGACCTCGTTATCTGTATAAAAGACACCTGTCCACAACCTCAAACAGTCAGACTCAACTCAACCGTGGCCAAGACCAAAGAGCTGTCGAAGAACACCAGGAAGAAAATTGTAGACCTGCACCAGGATGGGAAGAGTGAATCTACAATAAGCAAGCAGGTTGGTATGAATAAAGCAACTGTGGGAGCAATTGTAAGAAAATGGAAGACATACAAGACCATTGATAATCTCCCTCGATCTGGAGCCCCATGCATGATCTCATCTTGTGGGGTCAAAATGATCATGAGAACAGTGAGCAAAAATCCCAGAATTACACGGAGGGACCTGATGAATGACCTGCAGAGAGCTGAGACCAAAGTACAAAGGCTACCATCAGTAACACAATACGTCGAGAGGGACTCAGATCCTGCAGTGCCAGTGTCCCCTTTTTTAAGCCAGTGCATATCCAGGCCCGTCTGAAGCTTGCCATAGAGCATATAGATGATCCAGAAGAGGATTGGGAGAATATCATGTGGTCAGATTAAATGAAAATAGAACTTTTTGGTAAAATCTCAACTCGTTGTGTTTGGAGGAAGAAGAATGCTGAAGAACATCCCAAAGAACACCATACCTACTGTGAAGCATGTGGGCGGAAACATCATGCATTGGAGCTGTTTTTCTGCAAAGGGTACAGGACGACTGATCCGTGTTAAGGGAAAAATGAACGGGGCCATTTTTCGTGAGATTTTAAGCCAAAACCTCCTTCCGTCAGTGAGAGCATTGAAGATGGAACGTGGCTGGGGCTTCCACCATGACAATGATCCCAAACACACCACTCGGGCAACGAAGGAGTGGCTCTGAAAAAAAGCATTTCAAGGTCCTGGAGTGGCCTAGCCAGTCTCCAGACCTCATCACCCATAGAAAATTTGTTGAGGGAATTCAAAGTCCGTGTTGCCCCAAAACATCACTGCTCTAGAGGAGATCTGCATGTAGGTATGGGCCAAAATACCAGCTACAGTGTGTAAACCTGGTGAAGACTTACAGGAAACGTTTGACCTCTGTCATTGCCAACAAAGGTTATGTTACAAAGTATTGAGTTGAAATTTTGTTATTGACCAAATACTTATTTTCCACCATAATTTACAATTAAATTCTTTAAAAATCCTACAGTGCGATTTCCTGGATGTTTTTTGTCATTCTATCTCTCATAGTTGAAGTGTAGCTATGATGAAAATTACAGACCTCTCTCATCTTTCTAAGTAGGAGAACTTGCACAATCAGTGGCTGACTAAATACTTTTTTGCCCCACTGTATAACAGACAGATTACAAATTGTAACCAAAATCGATCACGTCATCACAGAGTACTCGGTGTCTGTGAGACTCAGTGCCTGTTGTTCTTCTGCTACACACACACACACTAACACACACACACTTCACACTAAAAACACACAACCAGCTCACACCCCACCCATATCCTGTACCCAACATACACCAAACACATACACACTCATGCATTTAAATGTATTGAGACACAAACTCGCACGCAGCCAAAACTATTGAGACACAAACCCACACGTGGCCAAGGGTATTGAGACACGCACCCACATGCAGCCAAAAGTATTGGGACACGCACCCACACGTGGCCAGAAGTATTGGGGCATGCACACGCAAGGGCCAAAAGTATTGGAACACAAGCCACATTCTTTCTGCTATTGTAGTTCCTTCAGGAAATGCAGATCTAGTTTCCTGTTGTAATTTATTCGAACTGAGAAGACCTCGGTCATTAAAGTGAACAAACCTTGATCGGATGGTTGTTGAATGGCTTACCTGTACTATAGACTTTCTTTTAAAGACACACTAAATCTGATCTTGTTGACTGCAGTCTTAATGTTTTGTGTACATATTTTATCTCTCTCTTTCTCTCTGTTACGGTGACTCTCAGGCATGAAAGGAAGTGAGCCCTGGCTTCTCAGTGCAAACATGTTTCTCATGGAACATTTGAATAATTAGATGCAGAGAGAAAGATTTATCATCCCGGGCACATATGGAAGACTTTTTTGGGATATTGAGAAACATAATGTACCCTCTTTTATCAGGGTGGGGAGAAGGAGGGGGTGAAATCAGAATAACTTATTGCTCTGTTCCTTTAGCAATTACATACATTCCTGAACTCGCTGCTTAAATAAACAAAGCATTGTAGCGCGTTTGATCCGGCATTAAGGCTTCCAGAGAATTTAAAGCGCTTTCTCTCTCTACTTCGCTCTCTCAATTTCTCTTCCTCCCTTTGGTGCTATTAATAGCGGCCCATTGTGTTAAACCACACTGGATATGAAATTCATTGGAAATGACATTGTGGGCTGTTTATTTGCTGGAAAATGTGTTACGTCCTTAAAAACAATAATGCTTTTCAGTACGCAGGGAAATTTCCCAAATTCCCCCCCCCCAAAAAAAACCCTCACCCGCTCTGGTCCTCTAGCTGTGTATTTAGCCGTGCTAGATTTAATGCAGGTAATTAATGCCATCCAGATGTCGGCGTCGGATCCGTTTCAGCACGGCACGCTGAGAACAAGGACAAGCTCATGCAGGCTCCATCCACACTAATCACTTAATGCACCCGAGAAGAATCGTACGAGCAGTTAAGTAAACAGAACGTAAAATGATTACTGTTTTCTGCATTCGAACGTACAATTAGCACCGACACACGCTTTACCGGCGATGGTTTGCATTAAACAGAGCACCTTTATGTCTCTGTATGTGTAACCCGGTTTTGTACAACGTATGTTCTCCAACGCTGTTTTCTACATTAGCTCTGATGATTCAGGTCTGGGGGTTTTTTTTGTTGCAGCCATTTCACAATCTGGATTGAATTACTAAAGGTCATGCATTTTTTAATAGCCCATATGCCTCATCCATGTGTCATATTAAGAATTCAAGACCAAAGCAAAAGGCTGACTGGTTTTCAATCCAAACATGTACTAGATTTTATAGCTTCCATACTCTCAGCCAGGTCGGAGTAAAAAAAAAGAAGTTATTTAAAACAATAAGGTCTTTTTATCCCTGAGTGGAATTTGCATAATTGTCCAGTGAAGTACAGTATTTCACCCGATTTGGTAATGAATAACACATAGGCTGTCCAGATGCACACAATTGCAAGCTTGGTGTGTAGAGTGGAAATAAAGTGGTGGCTGGGGGTTTTTGTGTGTGTGAGGACCTGTTCATATACCTTGTGGTTTTCTGCCGCTCTGAGTCTGGGGTCAGTATTATTAGTTGAAATGCATTTTACAGCTCCGAAATAGCAATTCTCTTACATGCTGGATTGTTCGGGGTTCCACTCGATGCCTGCTCTGCCAGCTGGACCGTTTGATTGAGTTGATGGTGGTTTTTTAAGGACTTTTTACATCCTTTTCGTCTGAGTCAAATTATTTCAAACACAGTCTTATGCAAGAGTTAACACAAGCGCTGCAGGGAACGTGTGACCTATTTCTTAGAAACCTATTGGAAAATATGTCGTAATACTGCATTTCGCATGTGCAAAACCTCGGGTATCCAGATGACTCCTTAGTATTTTCAAGGTCTTCGAATTTCGTTTACTTGTGAATGGTTTGTTGGGTGAAAATATGTTGGTTTAAGTTTGTTCCCTGCAGCTCTGGGGTTGTAACCATCATTTATAACTTTTGGTATTGGTCGCAGCAATGTTTTGACCAGAAACTTTGGTCTGATTGGTTACGGTGGCATTAGGTTTTGAAGTTATGGTGTATAGAGACTAAACAGATGACAGACCCTAATTTGAGACGCCCCTTATTTTAAGGCATAGTAATCGAGAACCATTGACAAATCCCCGTGGGTCTGTGTGGGTTTGCTTCGGGTACTGCGAGTTCCTTCCGTTTTCCAAAGGTTTTGTATCATTTATGTTCCATGTATTAGGTTAACTGGGTACTCTCAATTGGCCCAGTATAAATAAGTCTGACTAATATCAATGTCTAGTTGTGAATAGTCACTGATGCTGATGCAAAGTAAATAAATACATTGCCTGGATAAAAATGTCTCACACACTAATATTTCGTTGGCCCGCCTTTAGCTTTGATTACAGCACACATTCGCTGTGGCATCATTTCCACAAGCTTCTCTAATGTCACAACATTTATTTCTGTCCATTGTTGCATTCATTTTTCCCCCCAAGATCTTGTATTGATGATGGACCACTGCGCAAAGTCTTCTCCAGCACATCCCAAAGATTCTCAATGTTGTTCAGGTCTGGACTCTGGTGGCCCATCCATGTGTTAAGTGATGTCTCATGCTCCCTGACCCACTCTTTCACAGTTTTCCCCTTCTCAAACAGGTTTTCATGACCACAGGATGTGTCTTTGGACATGGTTGTTTAACAAATGAGAAGCTCCTCACTGCATCAGTTAAGGTTAAATAACTTGTTGCCAGCTGAAGCATAATCACCAATGCAGTAATTATCCAATGGGAGGCTCTTTTATTAACTATTTATCTCTTTGCTTATTTAAATCCAGGTGGTGGCCTTTTTTTGGCCGGACAGTGTATAATGCAGTATAGTGTAAGCTAAGATTGAGGCTTCTCAAGGGTGCAACTCCGTCAACAGAAAGTCCAAGAAAATAAGTCCCAGCAAAAGATAAGAGTCCATAAGAGTCATTAGAAGGGTAATTAGCTTGAGGCTAAGCTACAAACGCACTATGCCGGTAGACCCGTAAACTTTCTAAATATCGTTTAACTGTGGAAGATAGGAAAGATAAAAAAGAAAATGTTTAAGAGATTATGAAAGTACTGTACAAATGATAAAAATGAGATCAGGAATAAAAACAGCTAAAAAGTAAAAACTGGATCTGTTTATTTAAACTATTACTATGAACTTATTAATTAGATTACTTAGTTAGTTCTATATATAATATCTAATGTGCCCAGGGAGGTTGGGTCTCTTTTTGAGTTTTGGTCCTCCCAAGGTTTCTTCCTTATAACGTTTAGGTTTTTCCTTGCCACTGTCACCGTTGGCTTGCTCAGATTGGGAAAGGTCATCTAAAATTTTAAAGCTGCTTTGAGATAATGCTCTGTGGTAAAAAAAAGTGCAGTAGAAATAAATCTGACTTGACTTAAAGTTTTTGTTTAAAATTGTATGCAAGAAACTGTGCATTGTTTTCGAATATACGAAAGGAATGTCTTTTATTGGACTGTGGTGGCCTAGTGGTTAAGGTGCAGGACTATGAACCAGAAGGTCTAGGGTTCAAATCCCACCTCAGCCAAAGCTGCCACTGTTGGGTCCTTGAGCAAGGCTCTTAACCCACAATTGCTTGGATTGTAAGACTATCAAATTGTAAGTCGCTCTGGATAAGGGCATCTGCTAAATGCTGTATATGTAAATGTAAATGTAAAATTGAATTGTGAATCAAATTGAATTGTGAGCAGAGTGTATCGTTATATTTGTCTACATATTCTTACTGAACTCTATTAGGAACAGATTTCACACACATTTTAGATAACATCAACCATAACATCAACAGTCAGAATGCGGAACAATGTGATCTCAGTGATTTTGACCGTGATTAGTGAGTGTTTCTGTAACTGCAGATCTCCTGGCAGTTTTACATACAACCTTATCTACTCAGAATGATTCGGCAAAGGATTCGCCTCAGGGTGTGTCTGAAACGAATTGGATTCCGACATCGGATGGCCTTCTGGAGCCAATTAATTTTATATTCCGCGGATATTTAACGTGGGTCCATTGTATCACACCAATGATTACCACCCAGCTCTTCCTCGACCCACTCCATGTCTCACACTCAGGTGGCTTTGTCATCAAGGAGCACCAGCTTTACATGACATCTTCCAACCACTTGTGACTCCTCTCTTAGTGTGAGATTCTTCAGGCCTGAAACGCATTTGAGTCACATGAAGCATTCAGACAGCCTTCCCGTATGACTGACTTCTGGAAAAAAGAAAGAGCGGGAAAGGGAGAGCTGCATTCACCCACTCCCTCCTCCCCGTGTAAAGAATTTAGTTTGTAATGCATCACGTCAAATTGAAACCAAATTGCCATTATTTGCTTCTAATTTCGCCTGGCTTCTGCGTTCCTGACAGCTGCGAGTGCTGCGAAGCGCTTTATGAAAGCGTAGAGAGCCTCGCAACACTCGCGTGCATCCACTGACTTAAACAGCTCCTTGATTTCTGTCTTTAAGCCCGTAGCTGTGAATGACATCACCACAATCGCCATCAACTGTCAAGCGAGCAGCCGAGCAGAGAACGGCCTCCTGTGGCCGCCAGCGTCCAAACAGAAATGCGCGGAACGTCAGGCGTAATAATTCTGACAAGCATCCAGCATGAGCCATCAGCTTCCATTTTTCTTCGGGACACCTTAATAATGAAGCCGCCGGTTGGTTTAATCTCGGGGCAGAACTTTTGCAGGGGAATTCGAGCCTGCCCTCTTGGAATGGATTATCTCTCGGGTTTGACATTTGAGGTTGCGCTGATATTTTTAGTGTCCTCCTCTGCGCTTTGGACCAATTACGCTACTGGATAAGCTCATTTCTGGTCCGTCGTGAGAGGAGAGAACGTTTCTCACTCCACATTTTGTCGCTGTCTGTGAGGTGTTGTCGAATAACAGTACGACCCCGACGCGACTTGCACGCCGATTCCCGAGCGCAGTGCAGAGGAAGAAAATATTGAGCTTGATTCTTTTTTTTTAAAACTTGCGTATCCCCAGCGGACTTACAGGCACAATGAATTATTCATGCCCAAAATGGAACCTTTCTTTCAAGATTTCAGAGGCTGCTTTAGTCTAGATTTCGGCTTTATACGCGCACGTTGGAGTAGGTTATCACTCGGAATCTGAGGCTGCCTTTAATTCCTTGTTCTCAGAACTCGAAACTGCATTTGGATAGGCTTCGTTCTGCCATGATTCACGGCCACGCTGACATCCTTCGCAGCGTCTCGTCATAAACATTTAATGAGTCTGTAGCAGTGGACGTGAACGAAATGCTCAGCAAAGCTTCTGATAAGGGCTTCAAAGCAAACAAAGTCTCAGGCTCTGACCGCGTGGAGCGAGACCACAGGGAAAACATTACTTCCTCCTTACTGGACTTGCTTGCTTTGATTTGGGTTATTTCTACTTTTTCTCTCTCACTTGTTCACTGAAGGAATGCTGGGGCTGGTCAGAGCTTTTCGCTGAGGCATAATAGTCAAGAGGACGGTGATAGATGGTGTCACGTTTAAAGATGTGATTATGCGGGGCCGCCACAGGCCATGTGAAGCCGTTTGAAATAGTAATTTGATCTTTAGGATAACACAAGCCTCTCTTTTCTGATTCTATTACTATATTTGACCAGAAGTTTTTTTCAGTGGTACAAAATGCTCTCTCTCTCTCTCTCTCTCTCTCTCTCTCAAAATGTATTCATCTTTCCCTTCAGTCTTTTTTATCTCATTATTTTGGGTCCAAAGTAATTACAGGTTGATGGCCTTAAACACACTAAATAACTGCATTCACATGGAGGCAGCTGTAAATATTGCGCTTGCGAATAGTCATTTCCGCATGTTTACTCCAACGTGTTTACCGAGGGATTTATCTGTTTATAGCCACTCGGCGAAACGGCAACAAAAGTGATGGCAGATATCACAGACAGGGCTTTTTAATTTGCAGCCGGCCTCGCCGCAAGAACAACTCCGGATTGTCTGCTTCGGTTGAAGACTGCAGGAAAAAATTAATAATATTTTTTGAAATTTGTTTATGCTTCAGTGGCTCAGCTTCTGGAAACAGCAGGTCCTGAGGACCTGGGTTCGAATCCTGTTGAGAGACACTTTGCTGTTTGCTTTGATTTTAGTTCTGGGAAGCAGGTCGTGACCGAAAGGGACGTTAGGGACCGGACAATAATATAGTCAGACAGTCTTTTGTTGTTACTGTAATGTAAATATAAAGGTATTTTCACAAGAAAAAACTTTGTGCAAATGATACGTAAACAGTCTCAACAGTCAGACTCCAACTTCCAACCGATGGCCAAGACCAAAGATCTGTTGAAGAAACACCAGACGAAAAGTGTAGCCATGCACCAGGGCTGGGAAGGTGTGAATCTACAATAGACAAGCAGGTTGGTTGTGATAAATTCAACTGTGGGAGCAATTGTAAGGACATACAAGACCATTGATCATCTCCATTGATCGGGGCTCCACGCACGATCTCATCCATGGGGTCAAAATGATTCATGAGAAAGGTTTGAGTAAAAGTTCCAGAACTACATGGAGGGAGCTGATGAAATGACCAGCAGAGAGCTGGGTGGGACAAAGTAGTCCAAAAAAGCAACAAAGGCTACCCTCAGTAACCCACTACGCCAAGAGGACTCGGATCCTGCAGTTGCCAGGGTGTTCCCCCTGTTAAGACAGAGTTACCTGTCCAGGCCCGCCTGAAAGTTTGTCGAGGGCATTAATGGATGATCCGAGAGGATTGGGAGAAATAATTTGGTCAGATAAAACCAAAAATAGAAAAACTTTTTGGTAAAAACTCAACTGAGGAAAAAAAGGAATGCTGAGTGACCTAAGAACAACCATACCTACTGTTGAAGAATGGGGGGGGAAAACCTCATGCTTTTGGGGTGTGTGTTTTCTGCAAGAGCAGAGGGGGGACAGGACGACTGATCCGTGTTAAGGGAAAGAATGAACAGGGTCATGTATCGGGTGAGATTTAGCCAAAACCTCTTCAATCAGTGAGAGCATTGAAGATGGAACATGGCTGGGTCTTCCAGCAGACCAATGAGTCCCAAACACAACCGCTCAGGCCAACGAAAGAGACTCCGTAAAAAAGCATTTCAAGGTCCTGGATTTGTCCTGCCAGTCTCCCAAGTACCCTCAACCCCATAGGAAAAATGTGGGAGGCAGTTGAATGAGGAAAGTCCCGTGTTTCCCAAAACATCACTGCTCAGAGGAGATCTGCATGGAGGAGCATGGGCCCAAAAAACCAGCTACAGTGTGTGCCAACATGGTGAAGACTTACAGGAAACGGTTGTGACCTCTGTCATGCCACACCAAAGGTGATGTTACAAGTATTGATTGAACCAAATGTATGACCAAATTATTTTCCACCATAATTACAATTTTAAATCTTTTAAAAATCCTACAATGTGATTTCCTGGATTTTTTTTTCTCATTTTGTCTCTCATAGTTGAAGTGTACCTATGACGGAAATTACAGACCTCTCTCATCTTTCTAAGTAGGAGAACTTGCACGATCAGTGGCCGACTAAAATACTTTTTTGCTTTACTGTATGCTGTATGTGTGTGTATATATATGTTTGTGTGTGTGTGTGTGTGTGTGTATATATATATATATATATATATATATATATATATATATATATATATGACTAGCTTTTGTATATTGATATAACCTTGTGTCTGTCATTAAAAAGGTCATTGATGCGGATAGCGACATTAAATAAACCAAATTAACAGCCCATTAAAACCCAGTGCCCAAATATGGTCGGATAATCCACTTGTGGCTTTCTAAGGTCTTGAAACTTAACTGACTGGATACTTGATTATGTAATCATTTTCTTCCTGCTGTGATCTATGTAAACTCCTAGTTCCTCTTCAGAAGAATTCTTTCAGGGCTTTTTTAAACACCCGGCAGGCCTGTGCCCGAACGACTCAAGGAGGAACAGTAGCATGTGCTCGTCACTCACATGTATTTATAGCGCCTGATTCTGATTAATCGTTTTCCACACCGCTTCTGTCCTCAGTTACACGGTCTACTGACGATATTGTCGTGGCGGAGCATCATGTTCCGGACGTTCTTGTGCACCAGGAATTATCCGACAGCACAGTCATTAGCACCTGTCACCAAAGTACCTGCACACTTTTTGTTTGTTTGTTAAGAAGCAAAGCTACAAGCGACTGACATCGTCCAGATCTAGTTTCTTTGTTAAAAAAAAGTTGCGCTTGCCGTCTAACAGGCAAGTTGTGAGTTTCTGGTATTAAGTCAGGGTAACTGAGGCTTGCTTATTGGTCCGAGCACACCCTGAGGTGGCAGTTCAAAGCCAGTCATGTGATCTCTCTGGCTGGGATGTGCATTAATGAGCAGCGGGACGCTCGGCCCCTTTTCCTTCTTTCTCACACACACACTTGCTCAGCCATGCATGGCTAAGAAAAGCCAGGGCATTAGTGTTCCCAACACTTTCGCTCGCTGAACTGGGTCAAAGAGCCGTGCTGCGTGTAAAGTGTTATACTGGTGGGATGCTTCTGATATGACCTTCCACTGAGGCTCAGATCTTTCTGGGTTTGTCACATGTATCTGGGTTTGCTTACAGCACCTGAATCATAAGTTACCGCCATCCATACGTGGTTGAGTATTGTCCATTGGGAAATGCTGCGCTTCTATGCTGCAAGCAATGTGTATTTTATGTATGTTGTGTATGCCGTTCTATCTGTGTAGTCCGTACAGGTGTACAAATTGTAATTCATAGCAAAGCAACGTTTGGACTTCACAGATGATCCACAGTGCTATTTGCAAGGTCTCAGAACAGTTCGTAATTAGTGTAAATAATTCCAGATTTAAGTTTGTTCTTCAGGTTCACAAGTAGCAACAATGGCTAAATACCTGTAGTGTTACAACTCCTGTTCAGTTGTGATATATAAATTATATATGGGACTGTGGAAGCCTAGCGGTTAAGGTACTGGACTCTGGACCAGAAGGTCCAGGGTTCAAATCCCACCTCTGCCAAGCTGCCACTGTTGGGTCCTTGAGCAAGACCCTCAACCCACAATTGCTTGGATTGTAAGATTGTACCAATTGTAAGTCACTCTGGGTAAGGGCGTCTGCTAAATGCTGTAAATGTAGAAAATTTGTGAACGCCCCTTCTAATTATTGAGCTCTGCTGTTTCACCACCACTCACTTGTAACAGTAATAATATAAAGCATAACATATCACCATGTATAAGGTTTGTGCTGGGAGGTATATTAACCCAGCATTAACCCAAAATAAGGTATATTAATTAATATATTTAAACAAATTTCCAATTTCTATTTTCCACCTAGAAAAACAATTGTACAAAAATATCTACATATATATGTTGATGTATATGATTTATTCACGCCAACCTGCTTGCCTATTGTAGATTCACTCTTCCCAGCCTGGTGCAGGTCTACAATTTTTTTCCTGGTGTCCTTCGACAGCTCTTTGGTCTTGGCCATGGTTGAGTTTGGAGTCTGACTGTTTGAGGCTGTGGACAGGGTGTCTTTTATACAGATAACGAGGTCAAACAGGTGCCATTAATACAGGTAATGAGTGGAGTACAGAAGAGCTTCTTAAAGAAGTTGTTACAGGTCTGTAAGAGAGCCAGAAATCTTGCTTGTTTGTGGGTGACCAAATACTTATTTTCCACCATGATTTACAATTAAATTCTTTAAAAATCCTACAATGTGATTTCCTGGATTTTTTTTTCACATTGTGTCTCTCATAGTTGAAGTGTACCTATGATGAAAATTACAGACCTCTCTCATCTTTCTAAGTAGGAGAACTTGCACAATCAGTGGCTGACTAAATACTTTTTTGCCCCACTGTATGCCAGATGCGTTATGGTTATGGTAGTCCCAGCGCCGGTCCTTTCTCCCAGGCTTTACATTGCTTTGCGTTTCACGTTAGTCTTGCAACCCAGGGTTGTTTTGTTTCACTGTACGCAAAAGTTTGGTGTCACGTGATCGTTTTTCTGTTTGCGTTTCGTATTTTATCAGGAAGATAAGCGTCCTGTTGCGCGGCGCCGAGCCATTCGTGCAGGAATAATAGCCTCACGTTCTGAAGAGGCGCACAATCACGGTCTTAATAGACGCCGCTTCGGTTAAACAATTATGCTGCATTGTGTGTCCCCGGCTGCGCGCATGAGCGAGAGCCAAACTCATGCATCATACCGCGCATGTGAGCGAGGAGGGACTCGTCGGCGTTTCAACAAGGTCATTTCGAAAACATGTACAGAATAATTACAACACAAGAAGCTCTCATGGAAGCAAAAAAAGAAAGCTTTCAATGAGGTGGTGTTGATAGGAGTGATTAGTGGATTGAGCTGCATCCTGTATCCGAGCCGGCACTGGAGGAGGACAACGGTGTAAGGGCGTTGGGAGGTTGCAGGTCGCAGTAACACTGATCAAGAGCTGAATTTCAGCCTGGCACCTGAAATCAAAATGGAGGCCATCCACAATGGCAGTGTTTATCTGTTGCTTGTCTGCTTACACGAACAAACCGTTCGTATTTCCCCCGCCGTGCCCTGTCGGTAACCCCCTCGGGATGGTTCCTTTCGCTAAGTGCCGTCGTTTCGCTTCATTATTTCAACGTGCACTTTTTAAAAACGGTCTCGGAGCAGCTGTGAGTCTTGTGACAGACTATTATTTTATGGCTCTCCACATTTTAGTCGCTCTAAAGATCACTTCCGAGACCTTGGGAAATATTTTCTCTTTCCATGGCTACAGAAGTGTTTTTACAACAAGCTGTATCACCGCCAAGGAACTCCATTATTCTCTGCAGGGCTGAATACCGATGATTTCTGTCCCACTGTCATTCAGTGGCTTTCATCCATGAGCCCTTCCTCCAGCAGTTATGAGCTGTGTATGAATCACAACAGCACGGAGAGGCCGACACGGCACTACTGTATAGCGTGTGTACTATCGCTCCGGATCGTGGTGTAATTATAAGAGATCAGTTGACATCCCTCGAGGACCTCTCGAGGAGACGCCATTGAGGCAGGTTTTTCAATACGAACGCGAACCCAGATGCAGTTTCTATACTGAAGTTTAAGTGCACGGAGCTATAATATGCCCTCGTGATGAATCGCTTTAATATCGCACCATTCGCTACCCGCCGAGACGGCGCGTTTTGTTGTGCAAACATCAAGGTTTTTCTTCCGCTGGAATGAACGAGAGGCGAGCGAACAATAGTTCTTTGAGTCCTTTAATTGCCTCTTGCTGGAACCCCGTGTTTCCCTGCTTCGCGAGTGGTAATAAAACGTGCACCCATGTGAACGCGGTAGTACTCCCCCTTGTGTAAGGATGCGCTCGGTTTCTGACGCCATCTGATGCAATTGCATTTTTTGAACACCAGAGGGCATGGTACACTTCCATACACTGTTAAAACCTCATTTCTTTTCATTGCAGTAGACTCATCATTCTTTTATCTAAAGTACACATTTTGAATTGCTATTCTTCACAAATAAAAAAGAATGTTATTTAAAATATGGTGAAGCTACAATAGAGCATATTAGTTACAGAATTAAACCTCTGTTTCTAGTCATTTCTTTTCATTGCAGGGGACTAAAAGCTTTTTTTTTTTTTTCCTCTATAAGAAAAGTACACATTTTGAATTGTTATTCTTCAGAAATAACAAAAGGATTTCAGACAATTATTTAAAATATGGTGATGCTTCAATAGGGCATTTTAGTTACAATTTTACACCTCTGTTTCTAGCCATTTCTTTTAATTGCAGGATAGTCAAGTTTTTTATGTAAAGAGCTTATAAAGACAGCTGTTAAAGAGAATTTCCATTGTTTTCCATTGTTCAGACTTCAGAAATTAAAAAAGGAATGTCTTTTATCAAATGTAAAATTGATATTTGTGAGAAATCGACTCTGGACCAGAAGGACCAGATGGACCAGAAGGTCCAGGGTTCAAATCCCACCTCTGCCCAGCTCTGTCACAAAAGTAAAACTAAAAGTTACTTAAATCTAAATTTCCCTAGAAGTGTTTACACATCATAAATTCCACAATCAAAGTGAAACTATTTGATTGGAATGATTATTCATAATAATTTCATAATAATTAGTATAATGGTATGGAAAAGTGATCAGCCCCTTCAGAGTAACCACGATAAACCTTCTCAGATGCAACCAATCACCTTACTGGGACTGTGGTAGCCTAGTGGTTAAGGTGCAGGACTATGAACCAGAAGGTCCAGGGTTCAAATCCCATCTCAGCCAAGCTGCCACTGTTGGCTCCTTGAGCAAGACCCTCAACCCACAATTGCTTGTAAGATTGTATCAATTGTAAGTCTGCTAAATGCTGTAAATGTAAATGTCAGAACTCAGTAGCTGTAGTGAATCGACTCGTGAGCAGCATGTATTCTAATATGCACTATTTCATACACATTTCAGATAACATCAACCATCAGAATGCAGAAAAATGTGATCTCAGTGATTTTGACCATGACATGTTTGTTGGCGCTAGATGGACTGGGTATGGTGAAGCTACAAAAGATCATTTTATTTATCATTTTAAACCTTGTTTCTAGGTATTTCTGTTAATTGCATGGGACTAAAGGTTTTCTGTTTTAAAAAAAACTTTAGTCCAGAAAATGTGCATTGTTTTGCATCATTTACACTTCAGAAATAAATAAAAAAACATAAGAAAATCGAATCGTGAACTCAGCACCTCAGTGGGACTGTGGTAGCCTAGCGGGTAAGGTACTGGACTCTGGCCCAGAAGGTCCAGGGTTCAAATCCCACCTCTGCCAAGCTGCCACTGTTGGGTCCTTGAGCAAGAGTCCTTAACCCACAATTGCTTGGACTGTAAGATTGTACCAGTTGTAAGTCGCTTTGGATAAGGGCGTCTGCTAAATGCTGTAAATGTAAATGTAGCACCTCTAGTTAATGCACAAGCAGTGGTCTTGATTGAACGATGGCCTTTATTATACCTGATTTTTCGTCACAGACCAGAATAAATTCCTCCTTAAACAAATCTTTCACACATCCGTTCCTTTCCGGTCTCATCAGCATGCTGTCTTTATACATATGCACACACACATGCAAATACGTCCGTGGACAACGGAGCCCGTCCGTTCCTAGACGCTTTGCCTGTGAGACAAACGGAGGCCCTCCCTGACTGCACCGCTTCCCTGTTGACCTACTGCTCCAGCGGAAAAGTGGCTGATTCAGATTTTGCCTCACGATATGCAAACGACCCTTTTGCGAGCGGTGGGAGGAGCCAGGAGAATGGGTGGTGCTAGGAAGGAGTCCTGAATCATGAATCATTCAGGTCGCAGAGGAGAGGAGGGGCTGGACCTGGCACACACAACTGCTGCCTGATTATGTGCCAGGATCTGGAATGGCATTAGTGGGCGGGGATCCAACCAGCCAGCCTTGTAGAGAAACTGGGGCAGGATTTGTGTCCGTGGCTCCTTGCCTGGGTTATGCTAACACTGCACAAAGAGCGCGTGTGAGCCATTGACTTACAAGGGACGTCTATACAGAAGGGTTGGACGTATTGCCTCGGAGCCACAGGCACATTAAGACCAAAGTGTCACGAGCTCTGGATCGTCCCATGGATATGTTTAATCCGTAGAGAGCCTGAGTAGGACATAAGAAAACTTTCCCACTGAGGAGATCCTTCAGTGACTCTACGCTCATATTCTCTACGCTAGTTTATTCAGTATTTTATTTATGTACTATTGTCTTGTATGCTATAGTTTTATATTCTCTGTTTATTATTCCGTTCATAATATAGTTTTCTCTTTCATTTATTATAGTATTAATAAATAATTATTAATAATATTAATTATATCAAATTATGATTATTATTACAAATTATTATAATTAATATTATTAACAATAAATAATAAGTATCAATAATATAACAATTAATCATTATTTGTTGTTAATAATATTGTTATTTTGATTCTATTAATTAATTATTATAATATTATTCATTTATTCATTCATTCATTTTCTTATCTGCTTAATCCTGGTCAAGGTTGCGGGAAAGCCGGGGCCCAGCCGGTGGCACAGGGTGCAAGGCAGGAACAACCCTAGTCAGCGTGCTAAATAAATCATATTATTATTTTATTTTAATTATTATTTTTTATTTAAATATGTTCAATCTGTTTGTTTATTTAAACATGAAACTAATTAGAATGTTCTGAAAATATTTAATATAAACAAAATATTTTAAAAATGTAGTTATATTCTCTGTTTATACTTTTCATAATGTAGTATTCTCTTTTTATTATAGCATTAGTAATTATTAATAATATTAATAAATATTTGTTAATAATTATAATACTTTTTATAATAATAATTAATCATTAATTGTTATTTTTAATATTATACTATTATTAAATTAATTAATTAATTATTACAATTATATTCATTTATTCCTTCATTCATTGTCTTATTCGGTTAATCCTGGTCAGGACTTTGGGAAAGCTGATGCCCAGACAGAGGCACACGGTACAAGGCAGAAACAGCCCTAACCCTAAAACTTCTCATTTTATTTTATTTTATTTTATTTTAATTAATACTTTTTCTTTAAATATGTTCTCTCTTAGTATCAGTTTGCTTATACACTTAATCATTAGTTAACTTGGTTTAATGCTGCTCAAGGAGGTTCTGAGTCTTGGTCCTCCCTTATAAGATTTAGGGAGGTTTTTCCTTGCCACTGTGCCCCTAGGCTTTCTCAGTGAGGGCTGTGGGCCTAGAGAATGGTAAAGCTGCTATGAGACAATGCTCCGTTGTAAAAGTGCTATAGAAATACATTTGCCTTTGACTTTGATTTTAAATCAAAGAGAAAACAAATGGCAAAGCATTTCTTGGCTCGAGCTTGCATCGTCCCCGTTTCCCTTACATCACTAATTCCCACCAAAAGCCGTATGATTCCGCGAACACAAACAAATCGATCCCATTCGCGAAACGAGGGGGCGCCGACATCAAAGTTAGATTAAGATTCGGGTAAATATACGTGCACCGTCGGGAGCCCGGTTGTCATGGCGTGCCTATGGAACGGAGTGTGCAGCCAGCTATGTGATGTTGATTAGCACCTGGCCTGGGGCCAACCATCTTAAATCATACATAGAGGAAAAAAGGGGGCTCCTCCTCTTTTTCGGCAGTCCTCCCTCAAGCCACCTTTGGCTTTGAAGTGCAGAATAGGTTTAAAGGTCAGGATTAGCGCATTCACTTCACACGAGCTTTTCCTTAAGCTTTCTAAGAGCAGCTTTTCCATGCATCCACACACAGCCGTGTTTCTACACGGAGAAACTGACCTTGTTTACACCGTCATGAACATGATCAGCCCAATACAGGCTTATGATTTGCTCTCCTTTTGTGGCGCCTTTGACAAAGAGCCCATGCGGGGCTGCATAATTACCTTCAGTGGAAATCAAAGTTTGAGAGGTTGGCAGAAGATCTTTTCTTACACTGCCCTATCTCAGTGGTAATCGTAGCCACCGTGGAATTCGCATTATATCAGCAGGAGTGAACAAACAGCCCTGGTTAGATCCAGCTTCTCTCTCATCTGCCTCCTTCATTATTTGAAGACTGACAACCCAAATTGGACGAATGGAATCCATAGAGCTAATGGCTTTTGCTTCTTCAGCCCACATGGCCACCGTGCTGGCTGCGTTAACAGTCCCCGGTTTCTGTTATGCTAACGAAGCTCTTATTAGTGAAAGTCTACTCTTAATATATCATCTGCTATCGTCCTCATGCTAGCATGGGCTTCTGCAAACGGTTTACATCTGCTCAGCGCGTCAAAGCAGGGATATGAAGTGTGTGCCATTGCAGCCATCTGTGTGTCATCTGTAACCTGCTTCGTCCAACACCTCCCCCACCGTGACAGGACAATAAGTTTTCTGATACTAAAAACTGCACCTCCTAAATTCTGCCTGCATGGAAAAAATCGATGGTAGTCACTTTGTTAGGGGAGTGCCAGGTCTGCTGTTTAATGTAATGATTATACAGGATTTAACACAGTAACGGAGCAAGGTCATTTGCAAATCTCCAGTGTAACTGGAAATGTTTCACACCTGTAGCTCTTACCATAGATTTGTACCATAGATCGGTAAGAACCTGCAGTAACTGTTTACTGGACTAAATAATGGCGTTACGCATTTATATATTATATATTATTGTCTTATATACTATAGTATTACACTCTGTTTTATTATTCTCTTCATAATATTGTACAGAATCCAAGCTTAATTGGAATTCAAAATATTGGAATTCAGGCTTAATTGGTTCCAGGTTTGTTTGAAGTCAGAATCAACTTTCTCCATAAGAAGTCAAGTAAATTGGATTAATCCGTTCCTAACCCCCAACTGATTGTTTTTATACCTATATTTGTATGAAATTAATGTTTAAAAGCATCAATAAAGCAAATAAATGTAATACAACAATAATAATCAGTAACTACATGAAATAAAGGAACTTGATTTATTGGACTGTGGTGGCCTAGCGGTTAAGGTACTGGACTATGGACCAAAAGGTCCAGGGTTCAAATCCCACCTCTGCCAAGCTGCCACTGTTGGCTCCTTGAGCAAGACCCTTAACCCACAATTGCTTGGATTGTAAGACTGTACCAATTGTAAGTCACTCTGGATAAGACCTTGAAATATCTATATCATCTAGGCCATGGAGGATGGGTCCCTTTTTGAGTCTTGGCCCTCCCAAAGTTTCTTCCTTGTAATATTTAGGGAGCTTTCCTTGCCAAATTCCCATAACATTTTTTATGCCGACCCACAATACACATCGCAAATGGCGATGGAGAAGTTGTGATGTGGAAGGGAAAACTGTATAAACAGCTTTTTGTTTGTCTAATATTCCAATAATCACTAACATGGTGAGCTGTTGTGGAGTCCCAGCAGTGCCTCCTGGCCAGGTCAGGTGTCACACAGAACCTTTTTTTCTATTATACCCTTCAAAATATTGTGTTCTCTGAAAGTTATTGTAGTTTCTATATTAATATATTGTTTTGTTTATTATACTTTTCTCTCTCAATGTTTATATTTAGCATCTGTGTATTTAAACTACAGTATTATTATAGAGTTATATATTAGTTAACTTAGTTTAATTCTTACCTATAACATCTAGGCTGCTCAAGGAGGTTGGGTCTATTTTTGAGTCTTGGACCTCCCTTATAACATTTAGGGAGTTTTTCCTTGTCACCATGTGCTTTGAAAGCTGTTTTGAGACAATGTTTCATTGTAAATAGCGCTGTATGAATACGTTTGCCTTGGCAGGGTCTGAGGGACGAATGTTGGGATAAGGGTGGGTAAACCTAGAAAATAATAATTTGCCCTAGTGTGTGGCTATGGTGTTCCTAATGGTAGTGGTAATATATCCTTCCATAACCTTCCCATAAACACTCTATAACACTAGCAGACTGGGAAGGTTCTTGTATCTTTTTAAAGATTTTTTTATAAACGTCTGTTACCACCTCTGCAGGAAACCGGGTTAAATAGGACGTCTCTACTCTTTATTGCACCATCTACAGTTCAGGTATGAGAACCTATGCGCTAGTGATTCATTGGGAAAGGTGGCCATTAAAAGTTTTTTCCAATATGTTTTCAAATGTGTGCAATACAATTTGAAGAACTATATGGCAGGTTGTGCAGAGGTCATGTTTGACTTTTTTTGTGTGTGTTTGGATAATCAACAAAATCTGTATTTTGCCTGGACTTTTGCAGAAGAGTGTATGCAGCTGAAATATTAATGAGAATGGAAAAGAAAAAGTAAAGCAAGCTCTGTAGATTTAGAAAGCTGTGTGTGGCAGATGCTGGTCCTTTCTCCTCTCTTCCCTGCTGCAGCCCGTCAGGAACACAGTTGCGTCAGCGATTCTGATGCAAACTTGTACTGTGCCTATTCTGCCTTCCACGCAATCTGTTCCACGAGTGAGAGTTTGCCACAGGACGGTGCGAACGTTCGCTTCTTTCGGTACCCAGCTCGAGTCCCCTTCTTTTGTTTTTTTAAATCTCCTTTCTGAATTTCGGATTTCACCATTATCAGGTTTGAATCGGTGATTTAATTTTTGGATTGGTCAACTATTTCCTCTTGCCCTGTTCCGTTGGTTCGCTGTTTTATTAGCCGACCCAGATGGTCCGAGGGGAGTCAGGACTGCGTATTAGCATCTTCATTGGGGAGCAAAGCAAAGATGGAGGGGAAAAAAGAGGGAGAGCACTATAAATGAGATTTATGAGAATTCGGTCTGGGGGATATTAAACACGGCTTGGATTACAACCGGGCCCCCCTCACAGGAATGTGCCATTTGTGAAGGAGGATGAAACGCAGATTGTGGATGACACTGAGTAAACACTGAACTTAAAGATTGTTGATTAGGTAAAATTGAATGTGGGATTCTTATTAGCGCCAATTCGTCTTAAGCTAAATCCACACTCTCCTTTTAACGTGACCTATGTCAGACAGGCGCAAAAGAGCAGTGCTTCATGTGACCCACTCGTCCAGAAGTAAACGAGCAAATGGAGGCAACAGTTAACAGCCACTTCTTTATTGGTCATGTTTAAAAGGGCATGTTATTTGGCCACAGGCATTGGTTTGCGTCCATGCTTTCTTGAAACTACTCTTCCTTTGACACTGCGATCACATCCTCCTGTGGCCATGTTTGGCCATTTCTTTAGAAATTTCCTCAAACAACGTATGTGCTTTCAAATTTTGTTTGCATGGACATCACCCCAAATATTTGAGGTCTGTTACTTCATAATCCTGTCACTGAAAACCTCACTCACTAGGTTGAGGAACTTTTTCATAGTTTTTATAACTGTGCCCCCTTCTAGTTCTTAGAACGCTGTGTATAGGGACCTTTTTAGCTCCTATTTCAAGGTAGGTAGATAGGATCGGATCGGACCCCTATGTCGGTATCGGATCTGATATTGACATCATTCAGTCATCAGATATCGGACAGTCAGGGCCGGTCCACTTACCGATCCATAGTCCAGGCCACATGTCACCTTGAGCATTTGACAACTTCAGTCCGCAACTGTGTGAGCAAATAGCAAGACCGCATGCTGTAAGCTTAAACACAGTACCATAACAATCATAATATTAAAGAAAAAAGCCTCCTGTATCAGTATTGGCTTTTTTTGCACCGGAATCGGATCAGGACAGAAAAACTGTGGACAAACAAGGGGAGAAAAAAAGCTTAAAGGCAAATTTTAAGGAAACCAAGGACCACGTGGCCAAATACTGTGCTCTTTTTGACGTGACCACTAAAGAAGTGCCTGTTTCTGGTGACTCCACTTTGGTTATTTGCCTCTGGATGCGCAGATCACGTCCGCAGAGCCTTGCTCTTTGGCGCATGCACGTCAGTTTAGAAGTGTGAACTGTTCAGTTGAATTGTCAGATATAGGTCATATTAAGAAGATAGTGCGGACAGCCTAAGAAAATATGGGTTTGGGCCAATTTGACTGCTGTGTGCTGAGAGTCATGTCGCCATGTATCGGATATGTATCAATAGTTCAATACCACATATGTACTGAACATGTCAGATTTAGTGTTTTTTCTGTTAATGCGATCCCAAAGATAACACATCTGTGTCACATGAGGAAAAAGATCAGATTTGCTGTGTGACTGTAGCCTTGGTGTGGTTTGAGATCACGATTTTTATCGGAAGAAATAGATCTATTTGATCTAGTTTTAGGGTTGTTTTGTGATATTGAAGTGTTAATGTATCTACTGTGTGTTTTTGGTAATGTCCAGGTCATTATTGCCCAGAGTAATACCTCTGAATGACACTAGAGGGCAACTGACTGTCAGTAAGATGACTCCTCTAACATGACAGCTATAAATAATTCAAGGCAAATCTCCAGCAATGCTGCCGTTTATTCCTGTGCCTCCGCCTCTATCAGAGGTGCTGTTTCATAATGGCTTAAAATGATCCTACTAAGCCCCCCCAAAACCCCGCTGAATTTCGGTAATTTTAATCAGGGCTAGTGCGATACAGTGCAGCGTGAGACCAGGTCATTTTAAATACAGATCAAACAGGGCCCAATCAAGGTAATAATTCCAGCTTAAATATGCGTGGAGCTGCTGGAGAGTGCGTTTGTGCTGTGGGATGGAGCTGAAACTGTAATTGGATTAGTCATGTTGTATTTATCGCCTGTAACGTATCTGCTGCTGAACTGGTTGGCACTGCCATGCCAGGCTAGTGATCTCGCGGACCATTATAAGACTAGACTAGTGCTGGTTGATGTGATGGCTCGCCAGAGGGAACAGCTGACGCATCGTTCTGCGACTTCCAGCTCGGGCTGAAATCGTTCAGCGACCGTTTGCTCGCGTGCAGTGCATCTGCATCTCTCGAATTAGCATCTGACCTTGGCGAGCACGTCATCGGGGCACGCATGCGTCTTCCTGGGGCCGCCGACATTGCACGGCCCCATCTGTTTGCGATGCGAGGGACTCCCGGTCCCCGGCAGAACTGGTTCTGAAGGCAGAACTGCCCAGTCGCCGCCTCAGACGGGGTTTTTAGCATTATTTAGCGAGCTCGAGATCATTTATTAATTGTGTGTTTTGCTCCTTCTGCGCCTCACACCGCCATCTGCCGTAGAGCGCCGTATTAAATCAGAGAGAGAGAGAGAACGAAGGACGGGAGGGGGAGAGAATGGGAGGCGAGAGAATTAAATCAGAGGAGGGGGGAAACAGGCATAGGGAGGGGATACGTGGAGATTAATATCCTCCTGTCTCGCTTACAGATGGCAAGCGGTGTGATATGTGGATAGATCTGAAGTGACGGACCACTCCTTCCTGCTCGTGAACGTTGATACGAATGTTGCTGTCGTATGTATATCAATAAAATTCATCTGGCCCAATCGAGCCGTACAGCCTAGGCTCCCACATTACACACTGAGTCACTGGCCTGTGCCGCCGCCGCCGCTGCTGATCATCATAACAGAGACGTTCGTCATTTGGGATTGGCCCCATGGTGACACCATTTAGGAGTCTTTGTCTTACTGGATGCGTCAGAGCAACTCAAGCGGAACAGAAGAACCAGTATTTATCCACGTGCAACGCATACGATTCAGAACCAATTCCAAAACATCTGAGCGGGTGCAGTTTATGTAGTTCTTTTAAAGTCAGTCAGATGTACGTCTTTATACAATAGAGCATTGTAGGGGTTATACGATATTGAAAAACAAAAACAAAATATTTTTTAAACGTCTGGAATTTTTTCTATAATGATAATTAGATGACACTTTGTCAATGTACTGTACTGTGCAAAAGCGTTAGGCATGCTTTATGTTGCAGTTTATATTACCTGTACATAAATGTGTGATGTTGTTTAGGTTAGGTGACTGAGGAAAGTTTTTTGGAGTAGTTGCTGCAAAGGTTTGTTTTGAGGTGTGTTTTGGGTCGTTATTCTGCTGCAGTAGGAATCCACAAAGATCCAAACAAGCATTCTCAGTCTTTTTATGTAAATCTGTCAACCTTGTAGGTTTTGCTTTCATCTGCCTATCAAAAAAATACAGCAAGACTTCAGTACGGAATTAATAATGCAACAGGCAAAGTGTTTTTGTAGGCAATTTCTGTCTTTATTTAGGCATACGAATGGCATACACGCTTAAGTTTAATGCGGCCTAATGGACAGAAGAAAATGGCTCCAAGGACTTGTTACAGGCATTGCCAAATGGGCTAACAAGTAAAGAAAGGAGACACGGACACTAGCTCTGGACCTGGACCTGGACTAGCTTTTCCATTGGTCAGTCAGACTGGCTGTGTAGTTCTTGCTTGTTTGCACAACTGACTGATGATTAAAACGACAAATGCTTCTGGTTACAAGAGCTTTATCACTGTAGTGGCTTGGTGTTTTATAGTTACGTCAGACGTTAGTTGTGGAGATTTGAGTAATGGTTGTGCAGTACATCACTCAGAACTCCCATCCACCTCTGTGTTAGAAGGGCTACAAGAGAGTGTAGCTTCTTACTTAAGCTTATACCTTCATTATTAACTGGCTCAGTTGTAGTTTCTTCTCAGGGCCAGTCAGATTTTCATTCATATTTATATTTAGTCACTTAGCCATACACTCTTATGCAGAGCGAGTTTTAACTGATTATAAGCCAAGTAAATGTGAGTTAAGGACCTTGCTGAAGGACCCAACATTGGAAGAGGTGAGATTTGAACCCTGGACCTTCAGGTTCACAGTCCTGTATCGCAACTACTAGGCCACCACACTCGTAGTATCTCCTGGAATATCATGAATACCAGGTTTTCAAACAAGGTACCAATGGCGTCAAAGGTCCTCCACCGTATTTAACAACTGGGAGTTAGTTCTTTAAGTATTTTAAGTACTTGTGTCCATTTTCTCATCCAACCATAGAACGTGGTTAAAGTTGCCATTAGCTAACTCCTGTCCCTTGGATTTGTGTCTTTCCAGTCTTTGAGAGCTATAATGTATAAAAGGCTTCACCCTGTTCCCCTTCCAAAAAAGTGGTTTCTTGGCTGCTACCCTTCCTGATTAAGCTGGGTGATCTTAGCATCCTGATGAAGCTGCCAGATGCTGCTGTTCCTCAAGAGTAACATGGGTCACCCTAAATAGTCTATAGAAGCTGTTTGTTTCCAGTTCTTAATATTTCATACAAGACAATAAGCAATAATTATATTTGATCATTACAGCATTGCTAAAACAATGGTATATCTAATCAAATTGTATCTTTTGCACAGTACTGTAGCTCTTGCTCCCAATTTTGTCATTGCCCTGACAAAATGTTTCTCTTGCCTGCCATCAATCTGAAATATCTGCAATTTCCAAGATTTCTGGCAGCGCTGTTTGATTAATCATCCTTCGGAATAATGTGGATAAACTGCTGGTTACCAAAGATTAGAGGAACGCCCTGTCGCTTTATAAACGAACCTCTCAGAGCACTCCTGCATTGTTATGCGGTTGCAATGCGTTTGTGTGCTAGTTAGAGCACCAGTGAAGCAATAATGGAAGTACAGAAGAAGCCAAATAGAAGTACAGAAGAAACCAAAGGGAAAATGCTAATTCAGAGACAGGAACTCGATAGTAGTAGTTAATTGTGACGCATTGTATGAAGGATTAAGGTGCTTTCAGGCTTGTGGGAAGGAGAGAAGACAAAGCATTTTTCACATACTCGTCCGTGTTTGTATGGGGGGGAGGGGGAGTTGCATAACACTGTAAGGCAAAGCATTTAATTTGCTTTCCTTTGAGACTTCCCTCCAGCTTGAAACGGCTTGAGCCAAATGTTTGGCAGGAGAATGCGCAGATATGTTTCAGACGTATTTGCTCAAGGAACAAACATAACCACAGGCATGCACGAGCAGATACGTGATCTCTTGGAGGCCTTGTAGTGCCTCAGAGTGGATGTGAAGGAGAGGGCGGGCGGACGGGCGGGGGTCCCTCAGTTACAGTCGCCACCCCCAAAACGTTGTTCAAACAACCTGTTGAAACAGCGCCATTCAAACAACCTGTCATAGACTAAATCCTGAAATCCACTGTGACTAACCAACAACAGATGGATGTTTTAGTGCACATCTATTACATCGTGTTACAATGAGATTGCAAGCCTCTCAAAACGGATACGGTTAACTCCAGAATTATTAGCACCTCTGGTAAAACTTCAGAGGTCATGCATTCCAAGAAAGTGAAAACATTTAGGCAACCAACAAAGAAGAACTTTCCTTTTAAGCCTTGATTGAAATATATAGAGCAAAGAATGTGAGAAACCCCTCAATCTTTCAAGATCATCATGGGCTCTAGGTACCGCTTGTGTTCTCTCTGCTTCAGCTCAGCCCACAGGTTTCACATTTGTCTTTACAGGTATGTGTCGTTTAACGTCCACATTTTGTTCTGTGAAACAGGACGGTGACTGAAATGGGCATTAACTGGATATTAGTTGAATGGTAGTATTATTTTAAACAACAATATTCATTATTAAATATGAAAACATTTAGTACAAATCTATCATAAACCTGTGACTTTAGTACAGTGATGCCTCAGTTCTCGTCATGAATTCATTCCAGAAGGCTTGTCAAGAATTGAAAACAACAAGTACCGAGAAAGTTTTTCCATAAGGAATAATGTAAATTGAATTAGTCTGAAGATCCCCAGCTGTACAAGACATTATATGCATTAATGGAGTTGTATTGTACAGGTGCGGGATTTATGATGGGGATATGTTCTGACAAATCCATCGTAAGTTAAATTAACCAATTAGTTTGATATAGTCTATACTGTTCATTAACCTAGAGGTGGCCTAAATCATTAACACAAAGCTTATTTTATAATAGTGTTGAAAACTCATATGTAATGTAGTGAGAAATGGATTGAAAGTGAAAAGTAAAAGCAAAACACTTACTCTATTGGTGAACTCCAGGTGCTTGCTAAGCCTGAAAGCCAAGAGGATTCAGTTCCTGTTTTCCTTTCGGTTGGCTGTCATTGCTAACCATTTTAGTACCCATGGAGACTTATTTGCACTAATATTACAGTATTGTACATGTAAAAATAAAGAAAAACATGATAAAGACAGCGGAGATCTGCTATTGTGAATCTGAATCACTGTGTACTGAATCATGAATCGAGTTTCGATTGAAACAAGTCACGCAGCTCGACTCACAAGTTTACGCATGTGCGTCAAAACCGAATTCAGTGAGTTCTGAGTTGGTCAAGAACCGAGGTACCACTGTCATGAATTCTGTAAGCCAGTGGTTGGCAAACTTTTTCTGCAGTGCCCACTTTTGTAGATTAGTTTGTCCCACGCCCAACTCCGACACATGTACACGGCGTTTCCTTACAGACACATACACACACACCCAAAAACTTTGGGAACCACTGCCGTGGGCAAATAAAGGAGTTGTCACTTAGAAAAGTGGATGACATTAGGCATATCTGCAAGCTTCTGGGTCATTCTTTTCTCAGCACCAGCATCTCTTTATAGTTTTTGTTCCCCACCTTCTCTGGTGCTGTGCCGAGTTCTGAGTTGTCGCTGGTGTGCTCCAGAGGAAAAACAACAGGGGATAGAGGAACAGCTGCTTTGTCAGTACAGAGGAGGGTCAATAATACCAGGGAAGGGGTGACAGTTGTGCCTGCCCATGTGGGGAAAATAACAATGTGTGAATTATGAAGCACTGGGAAAGGAGGCCCCATGGCAAGGAACGCTTACTGGAGCTCCAATATAAAAAGCAAGCTGGAAGCAGAAATAGCGTTGTGTGGCTCTCTGTCTTCCTCTGCCCTTGTCCCTGCCTGCCTTAACCCCTCCCCTTGTGTGGAATTTCACAGTCACGTTTGAGACAGTGAGGAATAAGGACAGATGCTTTATGTCGAACATGTGACGTTGGCCGCGCCTCTTACTTTTACTGTGGACACGATATTAAATCTCCTTTGTCACGTCCGCACGTGTATCCCTTTTCTTATGTGAGGAACTCGATCAGACAAAACAAGCACTGAGAATAAGTTATGCAGTCCTGCATTTGTGAGTCACCGAGCTGGAATTCAAATAATGGAGTGACTTACAGAATAGAGCAGAACAGTGCTGAGGAAAAAGTGAACAAACTGTGAGAATACATCACTGTCAGGGACAAAGACGTATATTTGGCAATATTTGAGAACGCAGCAGTGCAGTTTCCCCAAGCGTCCCCATTACTTCAGCAGAGGGCTCAGTAGGACCTGGACTTGATGTGTTTGTCACATGAGCTGCGTGAAGCGAAACAGTCTCGCCTGTTGCCAAGGTGACAAAAAGGCCCCTTACATAAATGTTTATTCTTGTAAGAATGGATTTAATTTCAGGCGCTGCTTTTCCTCATCCCCCTGCTGATCACTGCTAAAAAATTGTATGAAAAAAGTGCTAATGAGGATCCAATTCAACAGCCGCCTGTAATGAGTATGGTTAACTGATTCAGCACTCCTCCAAGTAAGTGGCCTTGGGTTTGCTCTAACCTTGATGATTTGAGCTTCAGCAGATGTTACATGGAACCCCCATGGGCACTTGAGAGCTGATACCCTTGTTTTCAAACCAGAGCATGTTTGATCTATGCTGGTTGGAAAGTTATTTTGGTTTGCAATGCTAAATCAGAATATGATGGAAGGGTGTTTGTATAATGCCTGTGAGCACATGAATTAGAACTAGAAGGTTTGGAATTTCTCACCTACCAAGTGCTGTTGTGTTTCACCTGGTTGTTGGCGCCTGCTGTCTCATCTTACATTGCTGGGATATTTTATTTTAAGTTTAAAAGGGAAAAGAAAGATTACAGGGAATACTCAAGGACACTGAGAAAGCCAAGATAGTACGATCATGTTTTTGGAAGAAATGGGTTGCAGAAATTAGTGTTTGAGAACTGTGATCTTTTTGCGATTTATTCATACAGTGCCTGTAGAAAATATCAAAGTTTATAGCCTGAAATCAAAACCCACTGAAAGTATTGATTCCTGCTTTGCTTACAGATTTTGCCTTAAAATATTCAAGTATTGAGCAAAAAAAGGAACAGTTTTTCAAGTTCTGCCCGATCTACTGGAGTGCGGCAATGGATTTCGTCCAGAAATTTGAGGTTAAATCCTATGCCCATGTTAAATTAGAAAGATCTTTAATAAGCTTACATTTGATTTCAGCTAAATTTATGTTAATAATTGCCAGTAAAGATTTGCAGTGAATCGCTTTATTCTTTTTGTCTGTGTGCGTGCAGCAGGGGGGGTGGCTCCAAGGAAAAGGTTTTGTTACCACTGTGTTAGAGCATCAGTAACATATTTACAGCATATTCTGTATCTGTCTATACATGTCCGTCTACCCAACTAAAATCCAGAACAGTGTTCTCTAATGTTACTTGGAACAGTCCTTTTTCTTTAACACAATAAATGGGATCCAACTTGATCTTCGTCTTCAAATGCAGACATGTATGTGACCCAAGTACTAGACATCTTATTTTTCACAAGCCGTTTTAACAGCAGGGCACCAGCCAGTGTCCACGTATTCAGGACGAACCTCATCATTACTCTATTTTGGTCTGCCTCATTTGCTGCTGTCAGGCTGCGGTATAGGGGCTATAGGCCAGTGTGTCGGTCTCCTGTAGGGGAGTGGGTGTGTTTGTCCCAATCACTGTCAATGCCTGCCAGGCTGCTAACACGTCTATCCTGTCTCGGCAGCGCCCAACCTGAAGGGCCGGCCCCGGAAGAAGAAACTGCCCATCTGCCAGCGTCGAGACTCGCAGGGCCAGAGTGGAAATGCCAAGGAGCCCAGCAATATAGAGGCCAGGGCCCTCAATAAGGTACGACATTTCTTTGTTTTCTCATCACAAAATCACAATTTGTAAGTAATCCGATCGAGTTTACATGCACTTACATGGTAATCAGATAATGGGAAAGCTCCGGATTTACATGACTCGGGTAATAATCGAATTTCCAGCCAATAATCTCACAGAAGGATGTGATGTAAACGTCAAATTTCAACAATTAAGTAATGAAATTCTTCTTTTCCTCAAGCATATGCTGCATTTCAAAATGTGGTAGCCATTTCGCGGATGCTGCGTTTAATTCCAGGGTTGCCAGATCCCACGCTGGAAAACAACTACTGGGTCTATGGAAACAAGGCCAAAAGAAGCAAAATCTCATAGAATAAGCAGACTTGGCAAGCATTTTGGATTCCACTAGCCACTTCCAGGCTATAGTTGCGTACGTGCATTGACTGAGAATACTGAGTGAAATCAGTAAAGGTGTACATGCACTGAGAAATCCTATTACTGAATTAAAATCCAGCTCTCTTTATCTGATTTCTATACCTTTCTGTACCATTTCTTTTAGATCTAAGAATTCAGAGCTACTTGAATAATCTAACTGTAGAAATCTGACTATAGTCAGGTTATCAAGTGCATGTAAACACACACTGTGTCTCTTCTACTGGAATCTTCCACTGAAATTGCTGTTTCCTCAAAATATTTCGTTAAAAGGCCACGGTGGAGCTTTCATGAACAGCCCAGGCTGTTTTTCCCTGTGTTATTTCATCACCCTTTGTTCCTATGTGTCTTTTCCTGTGCTTTTCCTCTGCCCGCTTGGGCGACACCATTTTGCGCTTCCTATTTCGCACGCTGTATACGCAGCCCTCCTTCAAACGCAGACGAACATGCTTGCCTTTGTGCCCGTACCGTGGATCAAACAGGCTGTCTCATCATCTCCAAATCATATGCTTTGCGTTTGTAATATTTCACAACAGAGAAAACAGGGAGGTATTGCGTTCAAACATTCGCGATGAGCAGCTCGAAGCCCTGATTGTTTGCCGTGGTCTCGTATGACTGTGAGCTTACACAAATCTGTGTTTGAGCGTGGCCCTGGCATGTTTATTTAAAACTAGTGTAGTGTTCCTTGTTCATTCACATCTCCTGCTAGCCTTGAAATAAGCACTCACGGTTTTCAGGAGCAGATGGCTAAGCAGACGCGTGTGGGCCATCGCTGACTGCCGAGCGCGACAGCATGACTGAGGCCGGCACTCGGGAACTGACTTGAGGTTTACACACTCGCCCGTTGGGTCACACGCCCACCACCAGCACTCTAGCTCTTGGGAAAAAAAGTTGGTCCGTGAGGAATTTAGTGCAGCTATTTTTTTTGCAACACATTAGAGCTTTAAAGAGGCGAGATGTGACATATGTGGGAGGTATGGTGGCATGGATCTTCAGCTACAGTGTTGATAGAGGCCGTTCAAATAGATTATGTGCGTGTGAATGGATACGAGACCGTGACTGACATCTTGCCTAACCAATAGGGGTGTACCGATGCACTCGGCTGACGAATTGACAATTCGGTTTTCTCCCAATTATTGGCTTTACATTAGATAAAAGATGTTCCTTTTATTTCTGAAGTGTAAACAATGCAAAACAATTCGTTTTCTTGTATAAGCTTTTAAACAGAAGAATTTGGTCACCTGCAGCTAAAAGAAATGATTAGAAATGGAGGTTTAAAATTGTAAACAAAATGTTCTATTGTAGCATCGCCATATATTAAATAACTGGGTGAAGCCATTCTCTTGTTCTCATATAAAACTCCCCTGCAATTAAAAGAAATTAGGAGTCTCCCTGAGAATGGGACACGCCTTTGTGAGCATGAAGTATGATCGCGCAATCTGGTGTTCAAAAAATGCATTAAAGAACAGTGAATAATCCAACTCAAATACACAATGTCCCATATTTGCATGCCAGTGCATTGTTACAGAAATACTAACCAGAGAGAACAGACAAATGAAAAACTCTGTCCCTTCTCAGTTCTAACCCCCTTCTCATTTCTCCTCTGCTCTACAGGTAAAAGCAGAAACAAAGCCCATAGTGTCCAAACCCAAAAGCAACAGCTGCAAAAAGTCATTGTCCGAGGACAGGCCCAAGGAGGAGGCAGCCGAAGAATGCCGGGCAGAAGAGCAAGCCTTCCTAGTAGCTCTCTACAAGTACATGAAAGAGAGAAAGACGCCTATCGAGCGAATACCCTACCTAGGGTTCAAGCAGAGTGAGTTCAACTGGTCTAGAATTCACACCAGATATCATGAAACATCTAAGTGATCTAATGGCCAGTGTGTTCTATAGCAACTCTAGTCTGATCTTTTGCATGATAACCAATTCTTGTCCTGACCATACACAAAGATACTTTTCAATCAAGGTTCATTTCTGTTATGGATCAATTAGCCTAAACCTTGCTGAACCAGGTTTGAATCAGGGCAGTGCGTTCTGGCCATGTTGGATGTCACAGCAGCACAATTGGCCATGCCTAAGTTGGGCAGAGGGTGTTGCGACAGCAACCCATACCCATCCCTGAACCGCCAACCTGGCATCTTGTAACATAATCACGTATCCGTTGCCCATATTTGTTTAATGTTTACTGGTTACCCTAGTTCTCCATTCTCACCCAACAGAGGATTCTAGATTTGAGCCTGGATCCTCTCAAGGTTTTTTCATTCTCAGCTCAGAGTTTCTATTTTACACTGTTTTCCATGCCTGCTAATTTGAGATCTAGACTAGATTTTTGTAGAACTGCTTTGCGACGTTTATTTTTAGAAGATTTAATGTACTATATTAAACATTGTAACGAAGTGAGAAGGTCACTAGCCCACTACTCCGATGGCCCCTGCTTTTAGTCCTAGAATAAACAAATTATGACTCCAGTGACCCCGTGACCATAACAAGCAGGACTAAAATGTTAGGAAAAAATAAAATAAAAGATACTGAACTGTGCAAAAGTCTTAGACCACCATTAAATTTGATATACCATTTGATTTTAGCAATGGTAGAATAACCATGTGTAATTATTTCTCATGTATTATGTGTCTTTATTAGAATATAACCAGAACCATTATTAAAAGTTGACTGTTGACTTTTAAACCCTTCTATAGGTTACTGTGGCAGGTATTTAGTGTGACCTCATCTCACACTTGAGCAATAGCAGCATCTGGCAGCTTCATCAGGATGCCAAGTTGACCCTTCTAGTCTGAAGAAGTGTTATCAGTAGTGACCTTTTTGGAAGGGTAGCAGCCAAGAAACCACTTTTTCACAAGGGGAACAAGGTGAAAAGGCTAAGATATGCTAAAGGTCACAAAGTGTAGAATGAAGATCAGTGGAAAAGAGTATTATGGAGTGACGAACCCAAGTCCAGTCGTTGACAGTGATCAGTAGTCAGTAGTGTATGGTAATATGGTCATAATACCATACAAATCTAATGGTGGCCTAAGACTTTTGCACAGTACTGTATATATGTGAAGTATTGGTTAAAATGGGAGTACACCTGTTTCTTAAGCCGTCAGTGTAAAAGCACTTCAGAACAGCATCCAGTGTGAACTTTGTGCTAAATGTGGAACATGCCTGACCACTTTCTCAGTTTCTTCACCACTGGCCACTTGGAATCCGTTTAAAGAAACAAAAGTTGTAATCGACTTAGCCGTGCAGAAAAGTAGGTCGATGTAACACAAGAAAGTCTGGAAACAATTAGTGTTAGTCAGCTGTGCCAATTCTCCATCTTCAGCTCCTTGATCACCATGCATGACGTGAATAGGCAGCAGTTTAGCTTCAAAGCCGAACACCAAGCACGAGCACAAACACGCCCCTCACTATGTAAAGGCTGAAAGCAAAAAATGCTAATATTCATCTTTCAGTTTCCCCTCCTGATTTTACCGCAGTCATCAGTGGAAAGGTGCTCCAGTTCATGAATATGCATGGACCATATCTGACTGGCATCAACAAGCAGCTTATGCTAAACCTATATTCAGGCTCCAAGCTAAAAAGCACATTTCCATCTCCCTGCTTTGTATTTGTATGTAAAAAATGCTTTTGCAGGTCTAAAAAGTGTCATTTTGTGCTGCTAATAAGCATCAATGACTCATTCGTAGTCTGTTTCTGATTTTATTTGGCGACCTTGTATTGTTAGCATGGCTGGATCAGAATGCACTGACACAAACCCCCTGTCTTTTCCCCACTCTCCTCGAATCTGAGGCTCACAGACCATATAAAGACTTGAATGGAACATAGTCAAGGTTTGTTTTCCTCCAGCTCATCGTGTGTTACGAGGACAATATTTCAGGAATAAGATGTTCTCTTTTTTATCAGATGCAGGGTGAGAAATAGACTTGGCTGAATCACATCTCAGATGGGGATTGGTTCAATTAGAGCAAGCTGAGAACATGTAGTATTTGAAGACAAATTAGCATTCTGCACTCAAGCAAGTATTGGTTAGAATCACTTCTGGGCCAATATTAGCTTTATAATTAGATTTTTTGCCTGGAAGGAACACAAATAAGTAAACACTGCGTATGAAAATTGTGAAACGAACCGCAGTTAGGAATGTTAAATACCCCCCACAGTGCTCCGGAACTGAAATTAGTTCTTCGGTTTCTTCAGTTTGGATCATATATAGGGTTTGTATGAGACTCTTTTAAACATTCATAGCAGCTGATCAAAATGCTGAACCCGAGCATCTTGTAGAGTGGAAGTGTTATGTGGTGATTTTGCAGTTGATATTACCTCGGGAAACATTTGAATCCCTAAACGTTGGTCTGCATTGTATTAAGGTCATAGCATATAAACCTACTTTTTTACTTACGGTACTGCCCAAAAGTCTGAGGCTACCTTTAGTTTATTTGTTTTTTAGCAGTGGTATTATGATCATATATAACATATTGTCAAATATTGGACCCAAACTTGGATTTGCTACTCCATAATACTCTTTGCCACTGATCTTCATTCCAGTCTATTCAGGCTTTAGACTATCCTAGTCTTTTCAACCACAAAAGTGGTTTCTTGGCTGCTACCCTTCCAAAAAGACTATTCCTGATCAAGCTTCTTCAGAGTCAACTTGGCATCCTGATGAAGCTGCCAGATGCTGCTTTTGTTCAGGGCAGGTCACACATTTACATTTACATTACACACATATTTACATTTACATTACACATTTACATTACATTTACATTACATTTACAGCATTTAGCAGACGCCCTTATCCAGAGCCACTTACAATTGATACAATCTTACAATCCAAGCAATTGTAGGTTAAGGGCCGTGCTCAAGGAGCCAACAGTGACAGCTTGGCAGAGTTGGGATTTGAACCCTGGACCTTTTGGTCCATAGTCCAGTACCTTAACCGCTAGGCTACCACAGTCCAGCCTCTAGAAGCTGTTTTCTCAGATTTTATTCCCAGTTTTTAATACTGCATACAAATGTTCTGTATTTTATGGTTGTATTCTAATAAAGCAACTGAGAAATAATTATATATGGTGATTATACCATAGCTTAAGCAATAGTATATCTAATCTAATTTTTTTCTTTTGCACAGTACTGTATATTCCAAAGAACACCCAGTCCAGTCAGCAATCCTTGGTCTTATTTGGTCTTCAAGTGGTTGTTGTGAAGCTGTAATTGTCTTTAGGGTCAGTACCCTGCTGCAGTCTGAATCTTTGCTGCTCTGAGCACTTGTTCTAAGATGCAGGTATACGCCATATAGCGTCCATGTTACGTTTTGTGAAACAGGTCGTTGTCTGAAATGGATGTTGAAGAGACGTTACCCAAAAGGGTTCTTTCAAAGGGTTTTTTATATGTCAAGAAGACCACATGCAAACGATACGTAAATGCATCAGAGATACTGCTGAGAACACAAATGATGGATGAGTAATTGAAACAGCTTGGTACTTTTGTTTGACGGAAGCCAATAATGCGTCAATAGAATCAGCGAGTGAATGTGAGCCAGTTGATATAGTTACAGGTTAGAGAGAATATACAGGTAGTGGGAGGAAAAACAGAGGAGTACTACTTACAGTAGGACAGGTACAAACACTTACAGACTCCATTTACAGCTTGTTACCAATAAGCATTGGAAAAGTCATAAACACAAACATGAGGAACTAGCACTAAAAAGGTTTCTAAACACATCAACCGAGTTAGAAGAGTCTCTAGTCCAAATGTGAGCTAACAAGCTTGACCGGTATGGTAGTGAGCTTTTGAGTGAATGATGGACTTCTGCCATTTAACTCCCACCTCTGCTCATGGATATAGTGTTGATTGGCAGGGCAGAAGAAGCAAAACACACTGCACTTGCAATAATATGCTGCCAGGACATCAATAAAATGAACACAGGAGTCTGTATTAGTATTAAGAAAATTATGGTAATTATTCATTAATTAGTTCAGTAAAGTATAGTATAAAATCATAAGTCGGGCAGCGTCCGGAGTTCAAAGACAGATTGTAATTTCCTAATATACAGTAATTTATTAGAATTTAGGACCTCAACCATTAAAGAGAACAGGCGTCAATTGGATGGACGTTAAATGTGAGATACCGGTATTGTTTTCATAAATTAGTTCCTAAATACACTGTTTGTGCAGTTCCGTAAATACAAGCTTGTTTCAGATTAAATAATGGCGCTTTAGTTCAAAGTGCATGATATACTGATGATGCAATAAAGAAAGCCTGTGTTCATAGAGAGAGCAGAGCTCTAGGCTCTAGGTCTGTCATTCACCGAGCTAAAAAAGAACTTGCGGCATAATTCAGCAGTCCATCTGAAATAGCTGCTAGGGAGGAGGTGAAAATCAATATTGCCTGATATGGGCATAGGAGAAGGCCGGTCTGACAAATGCAACGGGCTTTTTGTGTTTGTGGAGATTGAATCCTGATTGATTAATCTCCCCGGGAGCTAAAGCCTTGTTCATTTGAGCTCGGTTTTATTTGTGCTACGGTTCTAAATCATTACGTTGCTCATTTATTTCGGGGTTCATGTGTTTTTGGTTTTGCTCAGAGGCCCACTAGTTAGCATTCACAAAAATAATGTCATAGGCAGAGGAACATTGATACGAATTTTCGAGTAATGTTTCAGCTTCTATTGTGCTGGGAACAGTGTGCGATTGCGGGCGGGTTTTTTTCTTCATGTGGTATTGATCCGTATTCTTATTCTCTCACAGTAAACCTTTGGACTATGTTTCAAGCTGCTCAGAAGCTGGGAGGATACGAGTTGGTAAGTGATAACCCCTTCCTTTTGGAGGTTTACAGTGCCGCTGGCAGTGGCCTTTCCGTCTGTTTGTTCAGCAAAAAGAAGCAAGCGGGAGGATTTTTGCAGATTTCTCAGCCTGCCATGAAACACGTGTTTAACTAGGCTCAAGCCCTGCTCTCTCAGCTCCAGGTTTGGCCTGCACTGCTTGCAGATGTTCCTAAAACTCTACAAGTGAAAAACATGTGTAACCCTTTTTCCCGGGGAGGAAATTGGTCAGGTCTGTTTGTTGCCCATATTGAGCCGCTTAAGGGGCGTATTATTCCAGGACTGGAGAATTGAGAATTTGTTTGGCAGCGCTTCTGAGATCGGCACAGGAATAATATGGCAGAACCGTTTTGCGTCCAATCAGCAGAGTTTTCCGCAAGATTGTCCGTGACGATGCGTACCGTTTTGTTTGTCAGCGCTGTGGAAGAAGGAGTGAAAAAAGGCAGCCGGGTTTGTTTGAAGGAGTGAGCAGGAAGCCCTTTTTCCTCGCGCTTACTTTTTTCATCTTGCTTATCAATACTTCAGCCGTCTGTCTTTAAGGCACAGGAGGCATGCTGCTCGGCATTTTCTCTAATGAAATTAGCATACATTCAGGAGGGACTCTATGAAGCCACAGATTGTTGATCTGTAACATCAGTGCAGTGACTTGGCTGGAAACTTCTCTATGATATTGTGCTCATGGTTAAAACCACGACTCCAGACCCATGTTCAAACAAACAGCAGTTTGTAGAGTTTATGGAGAAAAGGCCAGTGAGCTCTCCTGCTGTAACAACTGTGAGAGGCTTGTTAAAGGGACAGCTTGTTACTTAGACCGTATAATTAAGTGCCATGGATGTCTTCATTCTGTGAAATATAGGCCTTAGTTAAATATGATACCACATCATCAAGAACAGGAACTGCATAGAGTATATGGCTGTGCCCAAGTCATGACTGAAAAAGTCACAGTAGCAGAGTTACAAACCTCCAACATACTGTTCATCATTTTAAAACTTTAATAAATAACTGTAGGATAAAATTATGTTAGGAAACCATTTTACTTACAGTTGTAAGCATTTAACGTCCGCGTTCTATGAAACAACCATAGTCAGAAACTCGTCTTTTGCTTCCAAATTCCACTGGAAGTTCTTTGAAACATTGTGGTTTACACAAAAGTGCAACTTCTTATTGAACAAAACAAAATAATAACAAGTGGCATGCATTTCGAAGTTACATTTTTACTGAGTATCAGCATTCATTTGCCTTGCTGGGAACCACTGCATTACTGGACCATGTGATATACTGGATAGCATTACCATTCTGAGTTGTATTTAGAGGATAGTTTGTAATCAAATTTCTTTCAATTTTTTTAAAATCAGCCAAAACACTATAGTGGTTTTGCACTGAACCTAAAAGGATAATGACTAATGGAAGTCTGTACAGGTCAAACTTTGCATTACAGTTTATGTTAGTGAGGACAATACTAATTGGTTGAACATTTTTATCCCTCGCTAACGATCCGCCCTGTCTCTTGTCAGATCACAGCCCGCCGACAGTGGAAAAATGTATACGACGAGCTGGGGGGAAACCCTGGAAGCACTAGCGCTGCCACATGTACACGGAGACACTATGAGAGGTATGATTACCGATCACGCTAATCAGCTGCACTCGTCTGACTAGACACTTAAATTCAATACACATATATTATTGAGACACTGTCTTCGTCTCAGTCAGTTTCCATTTAGAAAATGGAGAGAGAAAAAAAACAATACTAATTAACAGAACTAGCCTATTTTGTGAGTTCAGAGTTATTGTGTGTTAATCTTTAGTGTTAGTCAATTGTTGTTTGATGTGATTTATATTTGGCTAGACAAGGACTGTTAAGAACTTAATGTACAGTGGGGCAAAAAAGTATTTAGTCAGCCACTGATTGTGCAAGTTCTCCTACTTAGAAAGATGAGAGAGGTCTGTAATTTTCATCATAGGTACACTTCAACTATGAGAGACACAATGAGAAAAATACTCCAGGAAATCACAGTGTAGGATTTTTTAAGAATTTAATTGTAAATCATGGTGGAAAATAAGTATTTGGTCACCCACAAACAAGCAAGATGTCAGGCTCTCACAGACCTGTAACATCTTCTTTAAGAAGCTCTTCTGTCCTCCACTCGTTACCTGTATTAATGGCACCTGTTTGACCTCGTTATCTGTATAAAAGACACCTGTCCACAGCCTCAAACAGTCAGACTCCAAACTCAACCATGGCCAAGACCAAAGAGCTGTCGAAGGACACCAGGAAGAAAATTGTAGACCTGCACCAGGCTGGGAAGAGTGAATCTACAACAGCAAAGCGGTTGTTGTGAATAAATCAACTGTGGGAGCAACTGTAAGACCACCAGACCACGATATCTCCCTCGATCTGGGGCGCCATGATCCAAACACACCCGCTCGGCAACGAAGGAGTGGGCCCGTAAAAAGCATTTTCAATGCCTGGAGTGGCCTAGCTAGTCTCCAGGACCTCCCCATAGAAAATTTGTTGAGGGAGTTGAAAGTCCGTGTTGCCCCAAAACATCACTGCTCTACAGGAGATCTGCATGGAGGAATGGGCCAAAATACCAGCTACAGTGTGTGCAAACCTGGTGAAGACTTCCAGGAACCTCTGTCATTGCCAACGAAGGTTATGTTATAAAGTATTGAGTTGAACCAAATTTATTGACCAAATACTTATTTTCCACCATGATTTACAATTAAATTCTTTAAAACTCCTACAATGTGATTTCCTGGATTTTTTTTCTCATTTTGTCTCTCATTGTTGAAGTGTACCTATGATGAAAATTACAGACCTCTCTCATCTTTCTAAGTAGGAGAACTTGCTCAATCAGTGGCTGACTAAATACTTTTTTGCCTCTCTGTACTTGTAATTGTTTGGATGGGCTCCTCATTTTAGCCTAGTTCTTCTTAAGGATTCTTCTTTAAGCATCTCAGGGAGTGTTCCTTGCCACTGTTGGTTCTGGTTGCTTATTTGTAGTGCTGGGCTACAAATATATTATTTGACCATTCCACATTTTTTCAGTTCCGATCCAATTCCAGTGCACAATACCGATATAGGAGGGTTTTCTTTCGTACTGTAATACTGAGATAATTGTTGGTACTGTGTTTAATATATAGGATCAGACCCATTTCCAGGAATTTGTGGTTATCTTTTTATAAAGCTGTGGTGCAACACTGTCTAATAATATTAATTAAACTTAAAATAAACTTAATATAGTTTTTATGTGATGACAAAAGCAGAGAATCACATCGATTAAAAGAAACTGATTTGAATCATCTAGAGCTGTTGATTGTCCCAAAGGAAAGGTTGTACAAATGTGACTTGAGAGGGAAAAGGGAGTCTGTAAATATCCTGAGTGATGTATTTATTTTCATGTACTTGCATGCCATGCTTAATATTAACCCTGGCATGGATCAGAGCATAAAAAGGAAAGGACTGTTTTATTCTGTTATTCGAAAAGCAATTCAGTGTGACCTTTAATATTTGGGTGTATTTGCGCCCGGTGCTTTGACAGAGGGACCTGAGAGTTGAGGTCAGCTGCGTGGGTGCCGGCCCCTGCCCACTGCTCTCAGCCTGGAGCTCGATCGATATTCGCATATACACTGGTACTTGAGGGTTTGGGAAGCCTTTAGGACTTTGTGTATCTCTGCATAAATACGATCTAAAAGTAGATAAAGAGAAAACAGTTAAACTAATGTGAAGATATTATGCTTGGTCATTTACTAATTGAGGAAAATTGAGCCAATATTACATATTTACGAGTTTAATGTGAATCTTGATACAGCCTCTTTAGAAAAACTATCATTTTAAGGCATAGAACTTTCTGAAAGAATAAGGCATGCACAACATTTTGGGCACCTTTCCACATGTTTTTGTAAAATCTTAGAACTGAATTGCCTTGTTAATGGCTTATAAAATGCAGAAACCTTGAGGTTCCTTTGCGTGGTGTGTTTTCTGGTCTCTCTCTGTTTTTTTTCCGTTATAACACTAAATTACATGTTAATAATCTCCATGAAATACCACAAGGGCCTCCTCTTACGAGTTTCTTATGAGTTTCCTATCAGTGACAATAGCTTTTTTCCACCATATATGCCCACTACAAAGGGTATGAATGGTGTGGTGGAAACTACAGTGCCCTCCCTGACAAAAGAACACGCTCACAGCTCTGGTTTGGTGGAAAACTGTCGAATTTGGCATCGTTTGGTCTTCTCACGGCAAGTTCAACATTGCATAGAAGACAGAATACAAAGTGCCCTGTCTAAAGCATGTTTGGCAATTTAAAGAGGTGTAATGTAGGCCAGTAAATTATTCAGTCCACAAATCAATATTTAACATCCTCCACAGCGCTGGCAGCCCAGTCCATAAGCTCTCGTGATGGTATTTATTCAGCACGATCATCAGCGTAACTACCTGGTGATCGGAGGAGATAAAGGAGGGAGGAAGAACGAAACCTAAGATTGCAAATTGGGTCATAAAAATGACATGAATAACCTTGAGAGAGACTGCGGCATTCCTCCCTCCCATCCTGCTGCTTTTTAATTATATAGGTCAGTGGCACTGATCAATCAGGCTGCGCTTATTTATTTAATCCTCCCTCCCCTCTCTGCCGGAGAGATCTTTGTTCCAGAAACAGGCCGTTTGTGAATGCTGCCTTGCAGATAACTGCATTCCCTGGATCTTATCAACCGGCTGAGATGCTTATATTGTGCTATGCAAATTCACTTCCTGCGCTCTCCAATTAGACCATGAAAAAGTCAGAGTCCAAAGAAGGTTATGTTCTTTCCTTAATCGCAATATTTACGGACATATTAGGCTCTTTGTTTAGGACGATGAACGGAAAAAACCCTTAACCTAATGGGTCAGAGCATTGTGACATTCTCAGCGAGCGGCAAACAGACGGGGGTAAAAGAAACAAGCCCATTCCTCCCTGCACTTTATTGATTTTTCTATCCCCGTTGAAATGAATGTTTGCTCTAAATTCGTACGAGCCACACTTCACGGATCACTTCCTCGAAACCGTGGGCAGCACGGCAGCTTTTAAATGCAAGGCCTTTAAGTAAATTTTAATGGTCTGCCTCTGAAGCGGCAGCTTTTCCTCTGAGCGTTGCATCAGCTGTTTGTATCCCTGAAGCGGTCCGGGGCTGCAGGAAGCAGGAAACAATAGCAATATTGAATGGATTAAGCCACGCAATCGTTCTGCAAGGCGTAGAGCTTTCCTTCATAATCCACACTCTTCGGCGCCGGGCTCTCGCTTGAATGTCAAATCGGAGCGGGCCGCGCTTCCAGAAATGCCAAGTATTGATTGTCATCTATCCGTGATTATCTGCTATCTGTATTTACCCCCTTGATGAGATTTACCTAATGGAAAGAAGCCTGGTCTGACACGCTGGCTGTTTGAAGCTGACAAATCCTAATTAAATCCCTGATTGATGTAATTAGTGTATCGTCGCGGTTTGCACAGTGATTTACAGGCTCATTTGCACCAGCACCGTGCCATCACTCTATTGTTTTGCGAGACAAAAAGCATCTGATTTAAAGCCAAAGTTTGACTAATTGTTTCAGGCCCGATTCTTGGGTAGAGTCACGTATGTGCAAGTCCCACGTTACAGTGGTAACATTCAAGTAGCTCAAGCCAAGTCCCTGCTATAACAAAGTCAAGCAAGTCTTAAGAAATTCTGACGAAATTCTGAGTCCGATTGTTACGGAGGGAAAAAACACGCGTTAAGTTTTCAAAAAGAACACGCGTATATTAATGCCGTCGTTCACGACGAGTCCGAAACCGACAGCGACACTGCATATTTTTAATTGAAGCCTATTCTAATTTCTCCGTTGATTGGAAGCATTAAAATCAGGCTGACCAATCAGAGCTCGGTTGTCAGGCAGAACAGCTCATCCTGCTAGTAGCAGAGCACAAGAGCTTACAGGACAAGCAACATGCCGACTATAAAAACATGGATAGTGAAGATCTGGCAGAATATAACTGAAAGGCCAGAGAATGATGGCTATAAACCTCACAGGGATGCTATGGACCGTTTTGTTGATTATCCAAGTGCGTTCTTATCTGTTCACGCCCACAAAAACTAATTATAGCTTCTTGCACTAATGTACGCTTGTGTCTTTTGACGATGTGAAAAAAAACACGGCCAAATCTCCAGGACTCGTGAAGAGAAGGGAAATTAAAGGAAGCAAAAACGGACAGGGAGTTTTCAGACAAAAAGTTTAGACAAAAACAACCGCATCGGACTTGGTGTGACGGTCCCACTATGTTACAAATCGCATCTGTTTTTTTCTTCTGTAATTTTAGATTCTTTCAATAAACTTTAGATTTATTGTAGTCTATATATTGTACTTTACTGATCGGGTTTTTTTAATGTGTGCATTTGCACTATTACTATAACCTTATTAATTAGATCATTTAGTTTGAGGTGGCAGAACTTAAGATGTTGAGGTTCTCTTTAGGAGTGTCTAGGGTGGACAGGATTAGGAATGAGATCATCAGAGGGACAGCACAGGTTGGAAAATTGGGAGACAAAATTCGAGAGGGAAGACTGAGATGGTTTGGACATGTGCAGAGGAGGGATAGTGGATATATTGGTAGGAGGATGTTGGAGATGTGAGCTTCCAGGCAGAGCGGAGAGGGACCAAGAGGATTATTTGTTCTTTTAGTTGTGAATGAGAATCTGCAGGGAGTTGGGGGGAGAGAGAGTACGTGGGAGGTACAGGGTGAGGTGGAAACGTTTAACTCTCTTGTGTGTTACCCCCTGTCATTCACAAAGGGAGAAGCCCGAAAGAAGAAGAAGTAAGGATTTTAATTCTGACAATATAACACTAGGCTGTCTAAGAGGTCAGGCCTTCCCAAGGTTCCTTCCTTATACATTTGGAGTTTCTCCCCCTTGCCACTGCCCACCCTTGGCTTGCTCACTTAGTGCTGTCCAGTTAGGTCTGTAAAGTCCTTTGAGACAAAAAAAATGCTCCGTGTAGTATAAAATGGACTTCAATAGATTTTATTCAGCCTGCCCAAGGGATGTGTAACTTGACCATATTAACATTTACAAGGTTAGCCCTTTGCTTCATAGGGCGCAGGCTGTGGCGCCCTCACGCTCGGGTTCTCGACTGTTCATAAAATGGAAGGTAGGCTCTTGGAGGTTTGTGTTTGAACAGTTTCCTCCCTGTGATGTGTTTCCCGTATGCATCCGAGAGCTTATTTTCACGTCAGATTATCCTTGAGAGATAGAAAGAAGTTGTGTTAGCGCCGGTCGGTGGCAACTTCATTGATTGTCTCTTTCCCTAACTCTGAGGTGAGATATCAAATTAGAGATTGTAAGCGGGGAAAGAATGGTAGGCCCGTGTTTGTTTGGGCTGGGATAAGCCAGTACGTTCCAACGGAACTGAAAATCAGAAAACTACGCAGCTCATGTTTAAATCATTGCAGGAGAATCTGGCTCTCATTTGGGTGCCGTCCGAGCAAATTCCACTCGTGTGATATTTAGCTGCGGAGAATTTCTGAACACGTAGCGCGTACTGTACGCAAAAAGTACTCGCCGTGACTTACGCGCCAGGTTTTAGAAGTGAAGTCGACTTTTGGAAGTTAATGACTTTGTGTCTTGAGGGACTGAATGAGGTCATTTTCGTACTAAAAGCAAGTCCTGCCAGCCTTAGCCTAACTGTGCTAATTGTGATTAGTTGAAGGATCTCGTTCTCCGCAAAACCTTTTAGTGATCCAGCGAGGCTCGTGGAACGATGTCTGTTTTTGCAATTAATTCAAGCGCACTGCTTTCCCCACAAATCTGAATTTCTGAGGCTTGAGGTTTTTCATCCAAACCTTGAGGTTTTATTCGGGATCTTTCTGCTACAGCGGAGCGCCCCAGCTGAATCACCTCGGGCCTGGCACTCGCCTGCTCTCTCCATTACTTTAATCACAAGCCTGCAGTTGTTTGTTTAACATTCATTTAGCATCAGAGTAAAACCTGCTGCACTGCCGCCATTCTCGCTGCATGATTTACAGCCACTGGCATTTCAGTAGCCGGTCATTACGGGCTCTTATGCATGGAAGTTTGGGTTCGATTGGATGACTTCTTTAAAATGCAGTCATGTTTGATCCCAGCTGTTTGTTTGATCCCTCGGAGCCAAAGGCTCGGAATGAAATCGGTGATGTCAACAAGCATTTGTCTGCAGCATTACTGTGGTGGAATTTGGGTTGGAGGAGAGGGGCTGAGAAAGAGCTTTGGTTTTGTGAGTCTCTGAGACAAGGAGGCTTAAAATAGTTTTGATTAGGTTGGGAAAATGTGGTTAGTACATTTTCCTCCTCATTCAAAAAGCGGGTTGCTGGAAATCCTGCCACCTTCTGCCCAAGGATGAGAATTACAGCGTCTGTAAAGTGGAAATATCCTTGTAATTCGATTTGTTAGAATATGAAAGACAAACCAGGCTGGTTGTAATGTCAAATATGTGGATAGATTTCCTACTGGGGTCACCTTTACATCTTTTACATTGTCTTTATTTCTCAGTCTTTATATTCCATGCCTGCCTTTGTGTGTTTATGTCATATTAGTTTATACTCCTGGTTTGTGCCGTATATTAGAGTTTTACTGTGGCAACGCTGGATTGTTCCCTAGTGTGTGTTTTTGTCCTCAGCGGTGGATCCTGGCGAGGTACGCAACGGTTTATACAAGCCGTATCGCTGTTTCCCTCTGTGATTTTGTTGACAAAAGAAAAAGTGGAGTATTGATTGTGGAACTTTGGCTTAATAGCGGAGATGGCGTTCCAGTGATATTATTAAATCTTAGAATGTTTAGCTCCTCGTGTAATGCAATGGGGAAAAAAAAAAAAGTTTCTGGCCTCGCATGCACGGTTTGTTTTTCACACAATCCAAACCCTTCAAAACAGGAAAATAACTCTGAAAATCTTAGTTTTATAGACCACAGTATTAGGCCCGTGGATTCAAACGGGCCAGGTTTCTGACGTCTCTTCTTCCAGGGCTGAATTTTATCCCAGATGGGGGCCCTCCCGATTTTGAGTCTGACCTCAAGTTTACCACTCTGGCGTGTATGTTTGGGCTATGGAGGTTTTTCACTTCCGCCAAGCTCGTGTGCTTGTGTTTTGTTCAGAACGAAGCAGCCTCGCTGAAGGTAGACGATCGTGCATTAAACTTTTTTCTACTGCCGTCCGACTCAGGGGCAGAGATTGCAAAATGATGCCACGTGTAATCACATGAATTTTGTTTGGTTTATTGTGTTTCAGTGACGCTTGTAAGGGAATTTCAAATACATACTGGCAAAAGTCTTAGGCCCCATCAGTTGCTACAGTTGACTTAAAATGTCAAACTTGAACTTTGTCCGTCTACATACCCTTTTTCCACTGATCTTTCGTACCATCTTTAGGATATCCTTAGCCTTTTCACTCTTGTTCCCATTCTGAAAAAGTGGTTTCTTGGATGCTACCCTTCTAAAAGACCATTCCTGATCAAGCTTTCTTCAAGACTTGTGCAATCTCAGTGAAGGCTGCCAGAGTCTGCCTATGCTCAAGTGGTAATGCGAGGTCACACAACATACTTGTCAGTGTAACCTATAGGTCTTATTTTCTGATATATTTTATTTTGCCTATAAAGATACTGTATGCGAATAAAGACACAGACATACGTAATTTTTTTGGGCCATTTTAACCATGCTACAACAATGTATTAATCTAAAAGACTTTTGCACGTACTGTATACATAAACATCACTCAGTGGTGCTTGAAAGTTTGTGAACCCTTTAGATTTCTATATTTTCTGCATAAATATGACCTAACACACATAAGATTTTTTTCACACAATCCCCCTAGGTTAAGATAAAGAGAAGCCAGTTAAACCAATGAGACAAAAATATTATACTTGGTCATTTATTGGGGATTGATGAAATGACCCAATATTACATATTAGTGAGTGGCAAAAGTAGGTGAACCTCGAGGATTTAGCATTTAATTTGAAGGTGAAATTAGAGTTTAGGTGTTTTTCAATCATGGGAGACAATCATGTTGTGAGGGGCACCCCTGTGTTTTATTTAAAGAACAGGGATCTATCAAGTCTGCTCTACAGCACATGTTTGTGGAAGGTATCATGCAGGAACAAAGGACCTCGAAGAAAGAGAGTGTTTTGATGCTCATCAGCTGGAAAAGTTTACAAACCATCTCTAAGAGTTTGGACTCCACCAAATCCCGGTCAGACAGATTGTACAAATGGAGGCATTCAATTCAAGACCATTTTACCCTCCCCGAGTGGTCGACCACAAAGATCAGCTCCCAGAGCAAGGCGTGTACTAGTTGGCGAGGTCACAAGACCCCAGGGTAACTTCTAAGCACTGAAGGTCCCCTCTAATTGGGTAATATTAATGTTAATGAGTCCACTCAGAAGAACCTGACCAACTGGTGCTGCATTGCAGGGTTGCAAGGAGGAAGCCACTGAGAACATTGCTGCTCATCTGCATTTGATAAAGATCATGTGGAGCAAGCCGAAGGTTATTGGAAGAATGTTTTTGTGGACGATGAGACGAAAATATAATTTTTTGGTTTAAAAGAAATTGTTAATCCCTCTTTGTGATCGACTGCACCACATTTGTCCAAAACACCTTAATCCCCGTGGAATTTGTGAAACATGGTGGTGGGTAGTACCATGGTTGTGGTCCTGTTTTGCTGCATCTGGTCCAGGACGGCTTGCCTCATTGATGAACAATGAATCTGAATTATATCAGTAGAATTCAAAGGAAAATTTCAGGACCTCTGTTCCATGAACTGAATCTCAAGAGAAGGTGGGTCTGGCAGCAAACAACGACCCTAAGCCACAATTCTTCTACCAAAGAAAGGGTTAAAGAAGAATAAAGTTCATGTTTTGGAATGGCCAAGTCAAGTCCTGACCTTAATCCAATGAATGTTGTGAAGGACCCTAACGAGCAGCTAATGTGGAGGAAACCCACCAACATCCCAGAGCTGAAGCCTGTTCTGTACGGAGGAATGGGCTAAAATTCCTCCAACCGGTGTGCATGACTGATCAACAGTTACAGGAATGTTTAAGTTGTCGTTATTGCTGCACAGGGGGTCACACGATACTGAAAGCAAAGGTCCCATACTTTTTTGCCACTGACTAATATTAATATTGGATCATTTTTCTCCTACTACATGACAAAGTATAATATTTTTGTCTCATTTGTTTAACTGGGTTTCTCTTTATCTCTTTTGGACTTGTGTGAAAATTTGATGATTGTTTTAAGTCATAGTTATCAGGAATACAGAAAATTACAATATATCATTTGTTTTATGATTTTAACCTCTGTTTCCTAGTCATTCTGTTAATTAAGGGCTTTATTGAATCGCCAGACATGTGCCTTATTTTTGCACTGTCAGAAAATCGAATGTCCACTCGGTATCGCGAATCGATTGTTGGAGCATAGTGTATCGTTACACCCTAGTTTTTTAAGTAAACACTTTTTTTGTTTTTAAAGTCCTCTTGCAATAGTATGTCATAACTACTGTATATTTTGTACTGATCTTTATGAGCGCAGTGATCGTTATGACCTGTATTATGGTTACTTTGCCACCCCCCCCTAAAAAAAAGTGTTGGCACTGGCTCACCCGAGACATGCTGTCAGTGCTACAGACTGTGAAGTAGGTACTGGAGGGGTCAGTGGTCGTGTGTGTGCCTGCCACATGTTGCTCTGAGTCTGAAATTTTAAAAACTTTGGATGGTAACGTTGAGTCAACTAAACAGTCATGTTGAGACGACTAGGAGAAAGCTCTCTGAACCCTCAGGAAGTGTTTTGGGATGGCAGAGTTTAGCAAGGCAGACTGTAATCACAGCAAATTAGAAAGTGATGTAAATGTGGCACTTTGTTTAATTATTGTGTTCTTTCAGCATGTTATTAAAAAAAAAAAAAAGGTCCAGGATTATTCTAATGGAAATGGCTTTTATGTATAGTCTAGATTAGAGGCCAAAGGAGAAGATGCTGCAACTGAATCTTATTACCCCTCATCAGCACTCCCAGCGTAGAACTGGACACACACACACACACACACACACACACCTCCACACAACACACACGATTCTCAGGCAAGCTGCCTTCTCTGTGCCCTTATCTGTCAGCATTATGAAGAGGCCTTTATTCTCTGCACGATTCCTAAAGTAATTACTAGTTTGAATTAATGATGGAGAACTGTTCTGCATAAACCAGTCAGCCCATTGCTGGATAATTTAATTTAGACCAATTCACGTAGCCATATTAATCAGTCAAAGGCCATGAATATATTTATTTGCTTTAAAATATGCATGTGTACCTGATGTGCCTGTCTAATGTATTTGTGCACGTATTCAAATTAGCGCTGATTTATTTACATTCATAGTTGCTTTCTCCGCCTAATAAATATTACCTAACCTTGAGAGCAGCAAATTTCCTGTTTTGACATTGATTACGTTGCGGGGTTGAGGTACGCTGGTAATTTTCCAATCAGTACTCCATATGCTGACGGTCTCACACACCTAAATGACGGAGTAAATTATGTCCGTTTTGATGAATGGGTTCGTCGAGTGGTCATTAGAGGCCTCGTACTGCTGTGCTTTTCCTGTGACGACCTTATTAATGGGCATTTCTTCAGCACCCACCCCACTCCTCCACTACTGCACCAGAACATTCCTGTTCCTGCTTCTCTAAAAGCCTGTTATTTTCACAAAAGGAGAAGAGCCTGAATGAGGAACCCAAATGACAGGCGACCCATCTGTTGAAGCTCTTAGTTTGCAGGTGCAGCCTGGCCAGGCTGAGAGAGCTGGGACAGGTTACGTTCCTTAAATAAGCCCAGACTTCCTGCTTCGATGCAGGATAAACCGCTTGGCCCAGGTTTTGGAACACCTGAGCCTGGCCCGAGGCAGCGTTGCACATTTATCTGGCCCGGAGATGAACCTGGCCAGACGGTGCATCCAAAATGAAAGAACTAAAATAGCTTCGCTTAGAATGATTACAGATGGTTTCTGCGACCGACCTTGGTCTTCCGCTGCGGGTTTATTGAGGCGCTGCCCTTTGCTATACTAAGGATCTTTTTCCAAAAGACATAGGAGTAGATCGAGAGGTAGGGGTAAGAAAACATGACCTTGCCATCGGGCCCCGGTCACCATTATGTCATGAGGTGTAGTCAGTCACTGCATGCGACTGGTTGTTCTCAAACTGGGGGGCATTAAGATACATAATGTATGTCATCTGTATTCATTCTACTGTAAATCTGATTTGTCCCTTTTTGTCAGGATTCAACAATAACAATATATATCTAAAAAATATATGAAAAAGGAGAGAAAAATTTGAGTAGAAAACATTTGAGAATCACTGGATTATACCTTAGAAATTAGATTGAGAGCTGGATTTTACTTCAGTAATCAGATTTCTCAGCTCATGTATACCCTTGCTCTGATTTCAGTCGGTTTTCTGAGTCTGCGCATGCACGCGAACGCAACCCTATAGAGCGTAGAGCTGTTGCGGAAGCAGCTAGAAGAATCAAGCATGGTTGCCTGGACTTTGCTTTTTCTGGGATTGTTTCCGTAGACCTGGTGCTTGTTTCTCTCATTGGACCCTGGAATTAAACCCAGCACCCGCGAGATGGCTACCAAACCCATTTCGAAAGACTCTGGAATGCTGTATAGGCTTCTTTAATCATGAAAGTTTGAGGATGTGATGGTTGCAACGTTGCAAAATCCGTTTAACACCCGGAGCTTTCCCATTATCTGCTCACCTAAATGCATGTAAACCAATAGCGGAGTTTCTGCAGTTATCAAATGCATGTGAACGCATCGCTGTGGAAGTGGTGTAGGTTGTTGAGTCCTGTTGCTCAGGCTGTTTCAGAGCACATTTAATGGAATAGCTCGTGCACGCACTTAGGCTGTTTTTTTTTATGCCTCCGCAGCATTAGGACCATTATTCAGTTCTGCTTTATTTCCCAGTACAATGAATTTAAGAACCACGCTCTGCAATAGCCAGGTACCTTCTTCTGGCAGTCAACAAACTCATTATTATTTACTTTAAAGCCGAGCCTGCGGAGGCCAGCCTAGTTAATGGGCTTGCCCTTTTCTAGCGACACCCACTCCCGCATTCTCCGCTCCCGTCTTCTGCTTTTTCTGTCTCTTTTCTCTGCCTTGTTCTCATAAAGAAGCATTCAAGTGCAGATTTCCTGTTGTTGGCACAGTGCCAGCTACCACCTGTATCAGATGTAGCTGTCAAGCTGACAGCTGCTGAACTGTGAAAAACGAGAAATCCGAAAGCTTTGGCCACCTCTTTTGTAGCGTTTCCTTCATTTTCTGAGTGGCGCAGCCTCACATGTGAAGGAAAATGATTTATGGTGTGTTACGCGAAAAGGGAAGGGGGACGTTGCTCGGGACACCCATATATGGCGTCTTTGGAAATGCATTCACTTCTCACCTCTCCGTTTCCACTCTTATCTCAACATACACTAGTGGCCACGCATAAATACACAAACGTAGCGGTGACATCTGATATCAATTATCCCCTGGAACTTCAAAACAAGGCAAAGGTCAGTGTATGCCTAATTTTGGCCAGTTTATATCATCTAAAAGGGGGCAGTCATGAGACCTGCTTAAAGCTGGACGAGGGGTGTATGGAAGATTTCAGAGGATTTAGCTCTAAACAGCATAAATCCGAGAGCTCATCATTTTGTCTTTATTATATAAACATCAACTGAAACATTACAGTGGGAATCAGGTATTTGGCAGTTGCCCGCTATTTTGATTTGACCGCGTGGAGCGAGCCGTTTTCCAGTTTTAGCAGCTGTAACATGTTTAAACTCTTTTGGTAATGGGATCTGAAGATTAATGTTCCCTCTGGGCTCCTGCTTAGCTCCGCCGTTGGCCCGCAGCCAAACCCCAGCCAGCACAGTTCTCTCCTGCATGCCTCCCCTGCACAGCCCCTGCCCGAGCATGCTCAGTATGGCCTCGCTCCAGTTTCGAGAGGTCTGGACGACTCGCTGTTGAGTAAACACCCAGCCGAGCAAAATAGCGGAAATGAATTCCTCTGGAGATGCCTTGCAGATTTTATTAAACAGCAGACGAAAGAAGAGGAAAAAAAAGGGGAGTGGAAGAAAGATCACAGATGGTGAAGGAGATTTATAGAGATGTGTGCTAGAAAGGGGAGAAGAAATCTTGTAAATAATTAAGACCAAGCACTCGCATATTAAGGCTTGGTTCTGCCGCCTCCTTTTCGGAATTCCAGTATCACAATGCACTAGATGTAACATGTATTCTGATTACGCCTGGCGTCTTGCGGTGGGTGTTTATAATACCGCATGCCTCTGACGTTTCTCACCCGGATTCATTAATCATGCCAAGGCCCCATTGGGCCACGTGAGCAGAGTGGCACATTACACAGCTCTGTATCATTTCATCCATTTACCAGATGCTCTGTCGAGCCTTTTTCTGCAAGAGAAGTCAGTAAAGTTGAGAGCAGCAGCCTGGATCTTTATCTTCAGTTCAATGTTTGAATAAAGAGTAATCAGTCATTTTGCACCAATGGCGGGTTATTTATCACCAGTTGCAAATGCATTGCTTTTAATTAAGTTAAAGTGTGTTATCATCGATTTGTCCTCCATCTTTATTGAACAGTATGCGAAATAGTATGAGTATTTATGATCATTGGTTGTACAAAATGTCTCTGGGTGAGAGCCTATAAAATGTTTTGAGAACATAATATTTGGTGGCCTGGGGGGAGTAATAAAAGTTCAGTAAGTGCAGAGCTAACCCCATCATTGGGATTTGGAATTGAATCCTGACTGAGCCAAATGGGGTGGATGTCTGCCGGGTGTTTTCCCTTCATCATCCATAATGGAGATGTTCATGCTTATAGTAAGCAGGTAGTGGTCGTTGCCACCAGAGAGCAAAATTCAGTGGCTTCTCTAGTGGTTTCACATCTATGGTCCCTTTTAAATGAACCGAACTCCGTTCTTTTAATACAAGACCCCCTCTTTAGCAGATGAATGAGATCTCCAGCCTGTGTGGAGTTTTGCCATGCTCTCTGCTCTCTCGCCCGTTTCCTCCCCTCCCCGTTCCTCCCCCCGTTTCCTTTTCCTCCTCCTCGTGAGTTTCAACTCCGGTGTTGGTGGTTTCCTCGCACAGTCAAGGCTAATTATATGTCTAAACTGGCCTATCTGAGGATGTATGACTAACTTTGGTGTTACTTGTAACTAAGTAACTTTGTGGTGGTCGTAAGAGCACATTAATGCTGAAAGTCCAAATAAACAACCACCACACCCAGCAGCTCCTGTGCACCACTGGAGTTTGTTTTACAAATGCAACTTATATCCTATCATATTCCGATTCTTTCTGCAGTTGTCTGATTTATTCATTGGTCATGTACAACCTCATATTAAGACAATCCGCTAACGAGATCTGGATTTTTCTTTTCCAGTAATCTGTTTACTCATAATCATGTACAAACCAGTTACCTAATTTCGTAAACTGACAGGTTGCCATATCCAACCAATTCCTAAAGACGTTGCTTTATTTTGGGCCATTGACTGTGATGGGTTTTGCCTAAGCCATGGATCTGCACAACCAGAATTAAAACGCGCCACCAAATTAAAGGCAGTTGAAACGCTTATCCGAACGTTTGTGGAGATTCTGAAACGCAGTATCTACTCGAGAAAAAGAGAATTTGATTATTTAATTTAGTTTGAAGTTTATTTCACATATTTTTTGTGATATTGGCCTGGGTTTGCCAAATTAAAAATCCAATTTTTGTCCGAGTCTGTAAACCCATCATTTCAGACACCCCGTCCTTCGCGCAGCAGCCACCGCTGTCCCAGTGTTTAAGATGTGCCGAAACGGGCGTTCGCCTCGTGGCTATAAAGTTTCACTTTACTTTCACTTTTATTTGTTGATTTGTTATTAGTGTATTACATTCAGTTGCTTATTTGTGCTTTTTCATTAATTACCTACATATAAAATTTGCTGTTAAACTGAAATACAGAAAAAATGGCATATCATCATATTACACACACAACAGTGGTGCTTGGAAAAGTTTGTGACCCCCTTTAGATGTTCTAATATTTCTTGCATAAATATGACCTAAAGCCGTCATCAGATTATTTAACACACTTCCTAAAAATATATAAAGAGAAACCCAGGTCAACCAAATGAGTCCAAAAATAATTATACTTTTGGTCCATTTATTTAATGAGGAAAATGATCCAATATTACCATATTAGCTGTTAGTTGAGTCGAAATTAGAGTCAGTGTTTTCATTAATGGGATACAATCAGTGTGGTTGGCCACCCTGATTTATTTAAAGAACAGGGATCCTCTCAAAGCCTGCCTCTTCACAAACACATGTTTTGGAGGTGTATCATTGCAATAACAAAGGAATTTCTGAGGACCCTCAAGAAAAAGAGTTGTTGATTCTCATAGGCTGGAAAAGTTTACAAACCATTCAAATAGTTTTGGACTCCACCAATCCACATTCCAGACAGATTTGGTGTACAATGGAGAAAATTCACGACAATTGTTTTATTTACATCTGTCCATGAACTGAACCTCGAGAATGTGGGTCATGCAGCAAGACAATGACCCTAAGCACACAAGTTGTTCTACCAAAGAATGGTTAAAGAAGAATAACCGTTTAATGTTCTGGATGGCCAAGTCAAAGTCCTGACCGTTAATCCCATGGAATGTTTTGTGGAAGGACCTGACGTGAGGCAGCTAATGTGAGGAACCCACCACATCCCAGAGCTGAAGCTGGGGTTCTGGTACGGAGGAATGGGCTAAAATCCCTCCAAGGCCGGTGTGCAGGACTGCATCAACAGTTTACATGAAACATTAGTTTGCAGTTTTGCTGCACACCAGATACGGAAAGCAAAGGTTTCCCAATACTGTTTTTTTGCCACTCTCAACTAATATGTAATTTGGATCATTTTCCTCAATAAAGCAATGACCAAGTATATATTTTTGTCTCCTTTGTGTAAACTGTGTTTTCTCTTGACTTTTTAGAACTTTGTGTGGAAAAATCTATGTTTTTCGGGTCATATTTCTGCAGAATATAGAAAACTCCTAAACTCCTAAAGGGTTCACAAACCTTTCAAGCACCACTGTAATATCTTCAACAATTTTTTTTTCTGAGTTTGTCAACTCATTATCGTCATTTTTCATTGCATGGTGTATTGTTACATGCCTCACTCTGTGCAAATGTGTTTTGATTGACAAAGCAGATGGATCGTCTTTATCCATGTATTTTCCTGGAGAATGTAATAAAGGGTGGGAAGAATGCACAACAGTCAGTGAATTAGGCTGAGGAATGTCCTCTGGAGTGCTGACCTCTCTCTCATTTCCACTCTTCACAGACTCATTCTGCCCTATGAGAGATATACGAAAGGAGAGGAGGACAAGCCACTACCCCCTGTCAAGCCCCGAAAGCAAGAGGCCAGCACCCAGGAGGGGGCCATCAAGACAAAGGTGCCCTCCACAAAGCGCCCCAAAGACGACCAAAATCTAAAGGGCCGGAATGAAAAGGACGCCTCAGCTAAAGTCCCAGATCCGGTCAGTCGCCAGTTCTGTTGCTGAACTTCGAGATTCTGGAGTGCAGCACTTTTCCTTTTCAAAACATAACAGAAAAAAAACATGGCAGCCTACTCGAGGCAGCCTGCCTTTTGTCTCTTTAACAAATAAGCTGTCAAAGGCCTACAAGAATGGCTCTGTCAGGAGCATCTGGTTTTAACATAATTATTTAAGTCGAATTGGAGTCTGTAACTGCTGCGCTACAGCATAGTAAATCAAATGCTATATCCCTGCTTCACTGACTCCAGACCAATTATTACGCTTTGCTTGAATTTGTTACATTCTCCCTGTGAACCAGTGCTCCACTGGAGAACACTAGACTTTCTCTGCTGAGCTGCTCTGTCAGCCTTCAACTGTTCGCTCACAAATCAGGACAAGGAGAAAAGATCATGGGAGATGGGCTGTACTGACAAGGTCTATTGTGGAGAGCAAAGGGAGGGTTGTGGTACAAATGCCTACTAGCAGACTATGACCACAAATTTGTCCCAGTGAAAGCAAGCAGTTCTCCGCTAAGTTGCAGGCCCCTTTTTTATTTTATCAAACCGAAAGTCAACAACCATCTATTGCTGGATTTGCAAAGGTAACGTCCCATTAGCAAGGATATTAAAAACGGCGTGGGTGTGCGCGGGGGGCATGCTCTCAAGGGGAACGAAACCGAGTTATTATTTTTTTACCTGAATACATACACAAAATGATTACAGAGGAGAATAAAAGGGGGGCGTTTTGAAATGGGGTTTTTTTTTTTTTTTTTTTTTTCCCTAGCGTGTCAGATTTCGACACGTTCAGATCTGCTACAATGGCACATATTCTTTCTTTCTGCTTTCTTCTATTTCTGTCATTCTCAATTCATTTCCTGCTTTACATGAATGGTAATCGACTGCGGTAAAATGGGAAACAATGAGGGCTGTTGTAAGCCTGAAAATGATTTTCCAGTGGCCATGCGTAAGCTTCAACATCTTTGTTCTCTTCTGGAATTTTCTGTAATTTGAAAGCCCTCTCGGATAATTGATTGTTCGTTTGGTCCGGCGGGGAAGAAGATGAAATTGGAATTCTTTTTCTTTCTTTTCGGCTAAGGCTGATAGATCCAAACTCAAAGGGCCAAATAGGGAAAACCGTTAAACATTTCCATGGAGGCGGGTGTGTGGGGGGAATAATGTGGAGATGAAAAGGAAAGAAGAAAGAGAAGTATGAAAGGGTGGGGGAGGGCGAATAAAGGGGAAAGATGGAAAAGGGGTGGAATAGAAAAAAGTGTAGAGGTCATCCGGAGTTATGGAAGGCATTATGAATATTTAAAGAGGCAAATACTGTGATTTGCTCCCCTGAAACATAATTAGAACTCAAAACTGAAGGCGTTCTTCCTCTGGGCAATCATCAGTGCTTTGTAGCTCTGCTAATTCAGTCCTTCCCTCCGTCACAAAAAACAATCAAGGCTATTGAGTGATACTTCCCTGTGCCCTGCCAACCCATCCATCACACCCCATTAAAGACTGTGGTGATCTTGGCTGTTTACTCTCGCCATTGTCTAGACCCCCCATTCGACAGCCCCCAGGCAAGAGACTCAATGGTCCTCCGGGTCAGGGTCATCAGGCTTGCAATACACTCATCAGCAGAAAATACCGTACAAAGATCATTGTAATTGTCCCACACTGCAATTTTGTTGTGGTAATCCAGCCATTTCAATCACTGACCGTCTCATTGCCCGATCAAACATCATTATCTATTACAGATTAGAGCCCTAAAGTGTTAGATGTCTCCCGATACTGATTAACAATCATTGCTTTGCTGACCCTAGCTCAATTCCTGTAAGAACTGCACAAAAGTCTTAGGTCAACCATTAGACTTATGACCATATTAACCGATGGTGACGATGGACCCCAATCTTCATGTCCCAATCTTTCTGATCTTTAGGATATTCTCAGCCTTTTTCCCCTTTTGAAAAAACTTGTTTCTTGGCTGCTACCCTGTCCAAAAGGACCTCCTTGTGAAGCTTCTAGATGCTGCTGCTACTAATTTGCTCAAGTGTAATGTGAGGTCATACCTAATACTTGCTTGTTTGATTTTTATCAGTTTTTTTAATACACAGCAAATCTCCTGTTTTTCTGTTGTAATTTTTAATACAGAGACTCAAAGAATTTGGTGTGTGGTGTGTGTTGAAGATTCACAATGGCTTTTATTACCACCTTCACTAATGTCCAAGCGCTCAAGCCCTTCTTTTCAATTTGTGCTGGTAGGCATGGAAGTGTGAATCTGGCATCAACTTTCTACACGCCCCACTTCATCAAGCTGTTCATTACCAATTTCTTAAGGCACCCATTCATGGTTTTTTCATAAGTTTTCAAGCTGTAAATGGATGGTAACAGCGGAGCGTGGCGGTTACTTACACAGCACACACTTGAGAACCCAGTTTTTTTTTTCCCTTAAATTGAGATTTTGGTGATTGAATAGATCATAGTGAGAACCATGATAGACTGTGCCGAAGGCTTTATGCAATCGTAGATTTCTCACTTCTGGTGGTGGTGTAGATGATTGCTTTACAAAACTCATGTTTTCTTTCTCACAGGGCGTTTAACGTACTGTATAACGCCGTTTAAACGACCTTGACGGTACCTAACACACAGTCAATTTATTATGCTACTAATGTAAATATGAGGGTAATTTTCACAAGAAACGCATACAAACGATGCGTAAATGTGATTGATACACTGAAAACATGAGATGTACACAAACCATCTACACATCATCCGAAACTTTACACACCTGTAACAAAAAAAAAAAACAATATATATATATATATATATATATTATATACACACACACAGTAGCCTCTCGGGTTTACGACGGTCTCGATTACGACGTTTCGTGGTTCCGAAGTTCTCCCATTTACTTACTGTTAAAAGCCTTGTTTTCGCACTTAGTGGTTTTTTTGGGCGTCGCAAACATCATAACGCGAACTGTGTTTTGTGTGCGCGGCGGAAGAATCCACGGTTTTTTTACCTCAGCTTGTTTTTAATAATGACTGCGTAGGATAGGTGGTAGGATAGGATAAGTGCTTAACTTATGTTAATTTCGTACAGTAGATACCCCATATTTTTCCGGACCCATAAAGGCGCACCGGATTTATAAGACGCAATATCAACGATCGGGCTGCAACGGGTATTTTTCATCTTCATACATAAAGCCCGCACGGGTTTATAAGACGCATGAAATGAAAACAAAACTCTTAAGTTTTCCGTCGGCGCTCAGTTTGGGTCTTACCTGGCGCAGGCCGTCTTTCTGCTTCCCTCCCTTCCGTACCATGATTCGTTAATGTTGACTTCCTCTCGCAGCTGCTCATGTCCATGTTGTACTGCGGGACTGATAGCGTTGGGTTGAAATCCGCTTCGAAAGAAATGATGAATGCCGTACCTAATGCTGAAGCACATAAACCGTATTAACTCTACTCCGTGATCTGCGCACTAGACGTTTGCTTCGTAACCTGAACCAAAGCCGTGCTAAAACTTTTTGACAGATTTGGCGCCGTGAGCGTACATCGTTTCTAGTTAGAAAGCATAACCAGAATTAATTCATACATTTAACGCACCGCATTTAAAGGCGCATCTGTCGATTTTTGAGAAAATTAAAGATTTAAGTGCGCCTTTATGGTCCGAAAAATAGGTACGTATGCTCCGACTTTAACAACCGAAAATCGCGTTTTACTAACGACGCCCCCCCACCTATGAATCGGATCTCCGCGTAAGTCGAGGACTACTGTATATATATTGTAACATGGTGCTTGAAAGTTTGGTGAACCCTTTAGATTTCCCCTTATTTCTGCATAAACTATGACCTAAAACATCAATTTTCACACAGTCCTAAAAATTAGATAAAGAAGGAACCCAGTTAAAACAATGAAGATAAAACCATTATACTTTGGTTCCTTTTATTACTGAGGAACTCTTTAGCAAACTCCTGGGATGGTTCACACGGTCCTTGAATTTCCTCCATTTGTACCCAAGCCTGACTGTGGATTGGGGTGGAGTCCAAACTCTTTGTACCTTTCCCAAGCCTGATGAGCATCAACAACTCTTTTCTGAGGTCCTCAGCAATGTCCTTTGTTTGGGTGCCATGTACACTTCCACAAACATGGGTTTGTGAAGAGCAGACTTTGATTAGATCCCCTTTTCTTTAAATAAAACAGGTGCCCACTCACACCTGATTGTCATCCATTGATTGAAAACACCTGTCTCTATTCACATTCAAAATTAACTGCTAGTCCTAGAGGTTCACATACTTTTTGGCACTCCTAATGTAATATGAATATTTTCCTCATAATAAAACCCAGTATACATTTTTTGTCTCATTGTTTTAACTGGGTTTCTCTTTATCTAACTTTTTCCGGGGGGGGGGACTTGTGTGAACAATCTGATGACGTTTTAGGGTCATATTTTATGCAGAAATAAGAAATTCCTAGGGAATATATCATATATTATATATATAATATTATAATATATATATATATATACACACGTGTACAATGGAATATAAATATGGCTGCACACAACCAAGAAGGAATGAGTCCACTTGAAGAAACACTAATTTCCAGAACAGGAAATGCAATCACTGTTTAAATTATTTAAACCTTTAAGTAGGTAAATCCACCATGGCGCTTACTAGTAGGAAGTCACAGCGGTCACAAGACAGGCGCTTGGCACTTCTGGGTATATGTAGGTCAAGCCGGCATGGCGCTTGACTTTAAGTAAGCAAGTTAACATAGTACATATTTTCTATTTCACACAAGTCAGTAAAATACATATGCTAAACCTTTTTGTAATTTGACCAGCTGTTTATAGCTGAAATGTCCAGAGTTGAAAGACAGTTTTTATTTCCTATTATAATTTATTGATCGGATGGTTGTTAAACGGCTCATGACTGTACTTTGCTTCCGACTTTGAGCTTGTGCATCATTTGTAGTGTTGATCACAAGGGAGCAGAATGTGCTGTGTTCATTTTCCTACAGGCTATCTGTAGAGACAGTGTGTGAGAGCTTTCAGAGTGGACTTGCATGACATGCGTTTTGCAGGATTGTATGCTGATCCGGTTACTGTGCTTCAGTAACTAACTTGCCTTTTGCTATCATGTGTGTTTGTGTCTGTAGGACGCAGAGGATGAGAACGACAAGGAGCAGCTCCACGAGGACGTGCTGGTGAAGCAGGAGGCAGAGCAATCCCAGAGTTTAGCCCAAAGGGAGGACGAGACGGAGAGTCCCATCCCGGAGGACAGCGACGTGCAGCTGATTGTCAAGGAGGAAGAGGAGAAACCAGTGGTCCAGAAACCCTCCTGGGATGGTGGACCACACGAACTCGTCACACATGCCTCCCTTCCACAAGATGGCAGGCCGCTCAAATCGGAGGACTCTGAGGTGTTCCCCGTTGCTGCGTCGATGCCATTACGGCACTCCCATCCCATTCCCAGCTGTCACACGCAGGACCAATGGCAGCACGTGACGGCGGAGTACAAGGCACCTCCGTACGCCTTGGGAAAGACTGAACAGGCTGGTCTAAGCGATGGCCAGAACCATGTGGGAATGGTGCTGCCTACTCTGAAGCAACGACCTCTGCACCCACTTGCCGTGCCAGAGATCCCAACGGAGAGAGCTGAAATCCCTACCAAAGAGGAGAGCTTCAGCTACAACCCTCTCCTCTATCCCAGGGCTAACCCTGGCATCATGTCTCCTCTAGCTAAGAAGAAGATGTTGTCCCAAGTCAGCGGCACCGTCTTGACCAGTAATTACCCGTACGGTCCACCTCCACCCTTAGTCAACAAGACATCCAGCAGCGGTACTGAGGAAGCTCCTGCCCAGCAGACCTCTCCTTCTACAGGCGAAGCAAGTGTGGTGATCAAGCGACCTTCCGTCATCCAGCACGCTCAGAGTTTCAAGCCTCGCAGCAAAGAGGAAAGGAGGCCTTCGTTAGAAACCCAACCGCGAGAGGTGTGCACCAAGAGGGACCTGTTCCCTTCAGAAACCCCTCCGCGTCAGTCCCTGCACCAGCCACAACTCAGTCCCACAGGAGAGCCTTACACTGTGAGGGCCAGCCTTCATTCCGGCGTGGAGATGTCCACGGAGATACCTCGTCCTGGGCAGGTGCCTAGTTTCCTCGATGACTTTTACTCGTCGCCACACCTGCACAGCCTCTACCGCCAAACAGAGCATCATCTGAGCAAGGACCAGCTGAGCAAATACCTCAGCAGAGACTCTTATCCACGGGACAGCGAGACTGCACACGGATTTCCCCAGAGCCAGCACCCGGACAGTGGAAGCCTGACTTACTCTGGCCACCTGAATCCGAAAGAAAAGGGCTCTCCGGGCGAAAGGTTGACGGAGGATCAACCGACAGACCTGAGCCTCCCAAAGCCATCTCCACACAAACTGCCTCACCCCACGTCGTCCCTGTGTGGCCACCCACATTCCATGATGCAGCAGGACGTTAAAAGCACTCCCCTGTTTCAAGCAGGAAGCAGTCAGAGCTCGAGTCTGGACTATCACCCCCGAGCCTGCCGGGTCCCTCCAATGACTGTATCCACTCCCAAAAAGGTGGCTGAACAACAACCTAAAGCACACAGCGGCCGAGGAGAAGACAGCATCAGCTACAAGATAGACGAGTTGGCCCGGCCCATCCTAAGCACCAAATGTAGCCCACAAAATGTTGGTGCAGCACGACCGCTCAAAAGAAATCTGGAGGAGCTGGAGAACGGGCCGACAGAGAAGAAGATCCGGGCTGTGACGCCCCTGCACTGCTCTACGCCCAGAGACGTCTCGGTGAAAGTGCGGACCCCGGAGCCAGACAGCGAGTCCAAGAAGCCGGCAGAGCCGGTGCACGCAGTACACGTCAACAGCTATGCTGCTGAGGGACACAAGTTCCCAATGCACTCATCCATATTCCCAGGACTGTACCCTGGGGCTTTTGTATCTCAGGTTCAGGACATGTGTGACAGCCTGGGCCCTCACGCCCCCCCTGGTTATTCACATCCGTTACAGTACTTGAAGAACCAGGCTGTCATTTCTCCACTAATGCCCCCCTTCGCCATCCATTCCATAATGATGCAGAGACAGTTCTTGGCCCAGGCGGCCAACCCAGCCCATCTGTACAGGCACCCGATGGGGACATCGTACGGAGACATTCTCCATCATGGCCTTTACCCCGTAACAGCCCTCAACCCCCAGCCGGCTTTCAGTCCCCCACAGCTCTCCTCGGTTCACCCGAGCACCAAACTCTCTTAGATAGGGCAGCCTGACATTCCGCTAGCTGGACAGGCCCGAGACATCCCTGACGCACACTCAGATGGTCCCAATTCCCAATAAGCATGGCCATGCTGCCGTCCGCGCAACTAGCAGCATTCTTTAGATGCTTGAACCTAGTCCCTTTTGGCACTCGAGTTTGATTTGCACAGTTCTTGAGTCGTGGGCCAGCTGAGCTGATTGTCTTTTTCGTCACTGCCTCGTTTGCAGGGGTCCGAGCTGAATAAACGTTGCCTTGGCATGAATGCTGGAGTAAGTGAAAGAGCATTACGTCCAGAGCAGGAGCTCTCACTAATGTTCCGAGTGCCCAAAGGATCTAAACAAATGACAAATCAGTGCAATCACGGTAATGCTATTTCAATCAGTCTGCAGAAAGGTGTGAAACACTATGACGACATGACGCAGGAGGGCTGCTTGGTGAACTGTTGTACGTTTGCGTATTAATCCTTACTGTGCATCTTTTTTTAGGTATCAGTGTGGTAGCATAGTGCGTTCATATTTCAAGCCTGCAGGGGTTCAACTACTACGATCGAAACGCTGAGAGGTCTGGACATTACAGCAACAAACACAACAGGTCTGGACGTGACAGTTCGGCGTGTTCCACAGTTACATGTAAATAGAACGACGCTTTCCTTGAAAGAACCTTAAACTTTGACTGTAAAATGTGAGTTGAGGTTTCACTCGCTTTTCTGGCCGTCGTCCCCTGGCGTCCGCTTGAGCTCCTCTCACATCCAGTGAAGTTCTCACTCGTTTGCCAGGGCAAAGTGGAATGTGTTTGTCAAATGTAGGACCGAGGTGCTTGTACATAACCCTAGCTTAACGAAAAAAAAAAACACTTTGTATCATATTCACTGGCTACTGTAATTTCGGACTGCTCTGAACCGCAACGTTCAAAAATGGGACCGGGCTGCGTTGGTCACGTTGGGATGAAGTTCCAGGACGCCAGAAAGCGGCTTTCGTCTTCAAAGACACACCTGTGATCTCAGAGCAGTTCCTTTCAGGAGACTTACCAGGTTTAAGACTACACTATGTTTGGGAGGGGGGGTATTCAGAGCACTTACTGAAGCACACACATGCTTACTGTACAGGAGTGGATGTGGAAATTATTTTGAAAAGACGTGTATCGGCAAAGGTCAGTTCTTCAAATTGTGTTCAACGATGTGTAACACCAGACATGTTATCGTTAAAGTAATACCCATACATGTTTTGCACAGAGGATTTGAAAGAAGAAAAAAAAAACGAGTACCAATACAGTTTAAAAGCAACACAATCTTAGCGGTGTTCTTCTGTATTAGTAGGGGAAATTAAAAAGTTCAAGAAATGTATTTGCTCCGACTATGTATGGAGTAGCACTCAAGGTTGCTATGTAACATTTTTAAGAAATAAACCATTTTATAAGTAAAAAAAAAAAAATCATGCAATCATGTCTTGCATTCCAAGTAAATATAGTATTCCTTTGAATCCGACCGAACTACCTTGAAAATGATACAATGCTGCTTTGCTCAGCCTGCATGCGATCGCTTTGCAAGTACTGTGTAACACACAGAGGGACGTCTATTAAAAAGTTGTTTTTTTGAGAGCAGTTCTAGGAATCTCTACTCGCTCGCACTCTGCAAGGACCCTGCACCAAGACACATCTGCTCCAGTTTACCGTGTTCATTATAAATGTAATGAGCACTGGGAATTCAGAGGTAATTATAATGTTTGTCAGGCTGAAAGTACCAATTTTCATTGTTTTCACAATCAGCTGTGCTTTTAAATAATAGTCTTGATTTATAGAGCACATTCCGAGTCTAAGATCTCAAAGTACTATTACATGCACCGATCAGCCAAAACATTAAAACCACATAAATGACACGTAACGTTCATTATCTCATCACAACAGTGCGTTAAGCTTAAGGATATATTAGAGGGTAAGTCAACAGTCTGTTCTCCTAGTGGATGTGGGAGAAATGTTCAGGAGTAAAGACCTGGCCCACTTTAATAAGGGATAAATCGTTACGACCAGATGACTGGGACAGAGAATTTCCTAAACAGCAAGGCTTGTGGGGTGCTCAAGGTTGGCACCCAATGCTGATCGATGTGTGCGAGCAAAGGGGGGGTACATGCAAACCAGGTCACACTGTGGGAATTGGACAAGCCAGTGGAGGAACCGTGATGGTCTGGGTAATGTCCTGTTGGGGAAACCCTGGATCCAGCCATTCTGCCATTCTTCTGGACATTATTTTAACACGTAACACCTACCTAAACATGTACTGTGGACTGTGGTAGCCTAGCGGGTAAGGTACTGCACTATGGACCAGAAGGTCCAGGGTTTAAATCCCACCTCTGCCAAGCTGCCACTGTTGGGTCCTTGAGCAAGGCCCTTAACCCACAATTGCTTGGATTGTAAGACGTATCAGTTGTAAGTCGCTCTGGATAAGGGCGTCTGCTAAATGCTGTAAATGTAAATGTAAACAGTATTCCAGATATATGGACTGTTCATGTGATTCACCCTAGGGATTACCAGAAGACCTTGAATGAATGACCTGTCAGGGCAGGCTATACTGCTCCAGGAGACGAGCAAGATATTTTGACACTGTTGGACCCTTAAGCAAGCTGTTTAGTCCTCAGGTGCTTGGATTTGCACCTGTATCAATTGTAAGTAGTTCTAGATGGGATGTAATTGTGAGTGGTACCTGACCATTTGTTTTTTGTAGTTATCCAAGACTTTGGAAGTTTGGAGTGCTAAAACATCCAAGCTGCTTATAGCATCTGCTTTTGAATACCCTCTGATTTAATATCTTCAGCAGCTTGTTACTGGGACTGTACGTACGTCACCATGGCTACACCAGACACTGGTATTAAATGGCTTTATTATTGCACATGAATTGCTCATTCCGAGAGTCGCTAAGCAAATTATAATGATTAAAGTGTGTTTCACACTTTCACACATTGTTACCTTCGATTATTAGACACTGCAGGTTGTGTTGCTGTATTTCAGAGCCGTACGTTTGAGCTTCTGTCTAGCTAAACAGCCTCTCGGTGCGTCTTGTTGAGATCACACTCTATTACAGCGGTTTCGGGATGTTTGCAGGAGCATGTTTAATAAGAGACATGAGGCTAGGCTGCAGCAAATATAGCCAACTAAAGTACAGCCTAAAGGCCTCTTAATAATACATGCAGCATTTGGAGAACATGTCGACCTTGAAATATCCACACTTCATTAAAATGCAAAACACCCGAGAAATGTTTTCCTGGCTTCTCGTGCCTCTTTTAGTGGAGTCAAATTTAGTAATCTGCAAATGATTACAGTTTGATTGCCTGTGTATTTGGACTCGAGAGATCCAGGAATCTTTTAATTAGATGACAGCAACTGATTAGCCGGGCTTCTTTTAGAATTAGTTTAGTTGCAGGGATGCAGGAGGTGGACAGGCCGAGGGAGCCACGCTAATTATTGGTGGTCATTTGTGGTTGATATTATTAGCAGCCTATAATTTTTAGGCTCCATAGATTACATGTCACAAAAGAGTGTTTGAGAGTTTTACCAAGAAGTACCGAACCTACGGTGCTGTGTGCAGTTTTTATGTTATATGGTGGATTTTAAAAGACGCTGTGTATATATACATTTACCTATCACTTGCTTAGGTACGTCTCCTTGTTTCTCCACTCACTGTCCATTTTTTCAGTTCCCCTTACCATATATAAGCACTTTGTAGTTCTACAATTACAGACTGAAGTCCATCTGTTTCACTGCATACTTTGTTAGTCCCACCAGTTCGCTAGTCTACCACCAGGGTAGTCCAGATTCAAGTCCCAGTGCTGTCTTCCAGCCAACTGGCCTGTGTCTGAGGATGGGGAAATCAACCCCTGGCACTGAAATAGTGACCCTTACCCAGCCCTCGGATTTAGTGGGGCCATGATCTGGGTACACGCTCTCCTGCACCCTGTGAATTTCCGAATCCACTACAGAAGCCCACACCCCTGATTCATATACAGACAAGCGCATTCTGCCTAGCCTAATAACACACATTGTACATGCCATGTATTTATTGAACACATTGATTCATTGTTCACGATTCAAGCTGTGGAGCACAGAACCTCTTCAAAGGTCAGCTGTTCCAGCTAATGAGAGGACATCAGAGGTGTGGCCATCTAAAATCTGAGCGCTCTAACCTAATCTGATCCAAAGTCATAATATTAATCAGATTACTAGCTCTGAGATTTGTATCAGATGAAGTTTAGAGTGCATAAGAAGTTCAATTCAGAAGAAATATGCAGTCTGAAAGATTGTAGGTTGTGAAACACCTTATCTAACCCTACCAAGACATCTTAAGACGTAGTGAGAGCTGGGTCCCACAGCCCCAGGGAAAAAGGCTTTGGCAACAGTTACAAGGAAAAGCTCACTAAATAGGATGACTAAGAAACCTTTGAAGAGCCGAGTCTCAAAAAGGGACACATCCACCTTGGGAATTCCAGGGGAGTGTTCAACCTGCAAAAACCACAACAAGAGCCCAAGACACCATGCTAAAGGAGGTGAAAGGGTACTCAAAAGTAGCAACAGAAGACCTTGAGATATCTGATCACCATCATCTTGTTCCCCTCATGGCAAGACCCCAATTAGAAGATGACTGTCTCACAACATGGGCCTCATAAAGATCTTGGTGGTCAGGAGATCACGGACACAGTCCCTGTAACCCCTTTAACTAGGACCCACAGAGACCGGATTCTGACAATACAATATTTCAAAACATTCAAACCACACCTTGTCAGAGGTGGGATACGAACCAAAGAGGCTCAGCATCATATTACAGCTTCAGAGCTCTGAACCACTCTTACTTGTATCCTGCCTCTGCTGAGGTGAGGTTTGAGTTGCATTAAGTGTGATACCCGCAGAGAATGGTACCTTGGCGAACACAGGGTGCATGTATGAGTCGTTTACTGATGTTCAGGGTTTCTGAGCAGCACAAGTGCAGGTGTATGTGTGAGAGAAACAGGAGGAGTGCTTGTGTCAACAAGGACATTGTATGAGCGTGCAGTATTTTTCTTGTTTCTTTACTTGCGTGGGAAGCAAGGTCACATTCATGACTTGCAGTATCTGCAATATGCTGTTTTGTCATCGCTTCGTATAGCCATTATTCACTCCACAAGCCTTCTTACAGTCTTCCTTATTTAGCTCAGTAACTCTGCGTGTAGAAATAACAGCAATCTATCAGCCATGCCTTGCTGGTTTATTCCAATTCACAAACCTTCTCATGGAAGCATTGACTCTCATACAAGAATTGATTACAACTAATGCATACATGCAATTTCCCTTCTACATAAACAGACCAGCATATGATCTGTTTGGATGCTGGTCAACCAGCAAGACTGTAGAACTTCCATGTCCTATATTGCATTTACATCTACATCATTTAGCAGACACCCTTATACAGACCAACTTACAACTGATACAATCTGAACAATTGTGGGTTGAGAGCCTTAATCAAGGACCCAACATAGGCAGTGGCAGGATTTGAAACCTGGACCTCCTTACCCATAGTCCAGTATAATTTTTAAGATTTAATGCGTTTTAACGGTTAACGCTTGTGAAAGCCAACCATTGCCAGAGGGAAGCAATGGTGCGTTAATTAGTGCAATTAGGTTCACCTGTGGAAAGTTTACTTAGGGCTCTCTCACACGCTGCTCGGGTTTGGTTACTCGTGTCGAGTGCTGTGAATAAGTCTAGCCGGTCATCTCGGTACAAGTCCATGGGTTCTCCTAAGGCTTCCTTGTTTTGTCTGTATCTATCTCTTCGTGAATGTAATTCAAAAAAAGAAAGAAGAAGGTAAGAAAACAAATATATCATTCTTTTCCCGAGCGGTATTCCGTGTCAGACACGCCCCCTACACTGAATGAGTATACCGCAAGCTGTAGTTAGTCTAATGGCCGGGTTTTAAGACCCGTTCGCGCTAGGCTTGGGCCAAGTTCTAGTTCCCTTTGCTAAGTACTCAAGTGTTTGGGCTAGCCTTAGCAGTTAGTCTGGTCTCTGGAGCCTCTTAGTGACATCATTATCATGTGTTTGTGGCGACCAGGTCCCATTATAGCAAGACCCTGCAGAGCTCGATGATTACAAGATGGCCTTTAGCCATCAGGGGGCCGTTATTAGCCAAACACGAGTAGCTCGCGCAACCAACGGCTGCCTAGTGTGGTGAGGTAGCATCTCAAGAACCATCACTCTTTGTCTTGTCTTGACCTGACCTGAAACTTACGAGGTGGACTCTGGGTGGTGTTGCTCGGGTTGTGTTTTTGACATACCAGCCATTATGGGTCCAATTTGCCATGTTTATAGCCCCTGTTGTATTGGTAGCACTAAAATGGGCTCCTGTGGTTTAAGTCCAGTGTACATGCTGGCTGGTGTTCAGTTTGTTGTTGGGGGTTGAAATGAAGATATGGGCTTAATGCTGACCATACACTAGAAGACTTTGAAAAGAGTTTAAAAGACTAAAGTCTGACAGACTTTCATATCTACAGAGTTTTAGTCACAGACTATGATTTTGCAAAGACTGGGGTCACTAATTGTAAGAGTGCAACTAGAGTCCTTTGAGATGATTTCCATTGCTGTTGGAGAAAAACGAGGTTTAATATTCCTGCTAAATGATTACATTATAAGCATCTTGTTTCATCAACACTATTCAAATATCAAATGTACATCCAAATATTGAAACCTGTACTCGATTTGCTGCTTCTTGTTTGGTGCTGGAGAGAGCTCACCTTTTGGTTGTTGACAGCGTTCCCATCACTATCTGGGTGACCCAAGGCTTGTGATAATATTAAACACTGATGATTTTATCAGAACATCAAGATAAAGGCTGACTTAAGACAGCTATCCTTGACTGAACTGTGGCGTAACTCCTACTAGACACTCATGGTTTTATTCTGTGACAGTGGAAGTGCTTAAATCGTTTGGTGTAAGGTCAGCATTTCCCATGCACTGAGTACTTGGCGGTATCTGAGACACTCCAGTGGGTGCCTTGCCAACTGGACTGGTCTCTAGAGTCTTGTAGCAGCATTGTTATGGTCCACTTAAGATGTAGTAGCAATTTAATGTTCTCTTCATTTAGAAAATAAGCAAACTAAGTCGATTGGCCATGGCTGGCCAAATTTGAGGAATGTGTTGTAAATTTTGGTGGTTTAGTGGAGGCAATGGCACTGTGGTGTTTCGGATGTCACATGCAAGCTTAATTGGTTGTGCCTGTGGAAGGGAATGGACTGCAATGGAGAAAAGAAATTGAACAGTTACATTTGTTTTCTATTAATTGATTCATCTATTATCATGATCCTACTTTTAATCAAATTTGTTTTCAACATAAGTGCTTCTGATATTCTTGATAAATGTGGTCATTTGCTGCCTCGTGACTTATTTTTATGGTTCTCCACATCAAGCAGTTTATTCATTTATTGTGAAATAATGGTCTAAAGGTCTGTTTATCACCTTGAAACCCATCCATAGTGTTCCTGAAGCCTTAATCTCGTTTTGAAATGAACCTAATTTGACGCTGTAAAGTAAGCCATTGTTTGTCTATCTTTAAGCATAAATTGCTTACAAAGTCATTAAATATATATCGACTCTTGGGAGCGAGAGAGCCAGAACGACCCTGATGCGCTTAGCACACTAAGCGCACTGCAGTTGTTTTGCATTATTAGTTTACATCAAACTAGAAAAAAAATGTGAATTTACATTTACACAGACTTTTCTGAACCACTAGGCAAGAAATGAAGGAAATACTTTAAAACCCGCATGTACAGGCAAACACTGCTTTGAAGTTAGATGGACATCATCATGACCCTGTTTAGTTTTAAATAAAAAGGAAGGTAGAAAATACACAGAGGAAATGAGACTTTGTACTGTGCACTTTTATCATAGGACACATGAAAACGTTTGAACCAATACCTGCTAGATATTGTACTAATAATAGAGAATGAGTATCAGTAGTAGTAGAATTAGTAGTAGATAGTTAGAGATCATTGGTAGTACATTAAATGAATACATACATACTCATACTTGTTCCAAAATTCAGGGTTGTAGGAGACAAGTACCTAATGAGCAGCACAGGGCATGAGCACACTGGGACACTTGAGCCACCAGTTGAGGTAATGCATGTTTTCAGAATCTAGGAGGAAGCCCATGTGGTCAGGGAAGAAGAACATGCAAATTCCACTCAAGCCTGTATCTCTGGATTCATTGGGCAACAGCCCAATATAGTTGACTTTTTAGCTTGTAATAAATAGTAGCTGGTTAAATAAAATGTGGTGTGTGAAATTCACATACCGACACAGTGTAATGTATGAGAAAAGTAGATAAACCCTATAAATAGTGTGTGAGAGAGAGGTGTTATTGATCCAGTGGGGAAATTTTGCATTGCGGCATAAAATGCACATTAAATTACAGGACACCCACAAGGAGCAAGGGCATATTTGCAAGGACAAAGAAACACTGGAAACCCTAAGAGCATAATCAAGTCTCAAATAAAGCACAGTAATTCTTTGGAATGAATTTTTATTGTGTAAATTACCGTAATTAAAATGTAAGCGATAAATCTCTCTTAATAACAGAGGCGCACATTTCTATTTGTGAAATACTGCAGAGATAAAAATCAGCATGTTTACTTACTGCAGAGCTGCAGGAAATGTCAAACAACCCAGCAAAGAGCTTGGCCAGCAGCGACACCTATAGGCCCTAACTAGCCATTACACCACACTCCCTCTGAGCAAGCAGACAGAAAAAAGGCTTCCAAAAGCAGCATGTTTTAGCCAGTGGAGTAATTTATTAACTAACAGATGACCGTATGAGCTGGAGGAATGTGGGAGTCAGTTTTCCTTATGCAGTCTAGCATGTAAAGTATTCACCTTGCGTGATATTGAGTTCACAACATAAATATGTGGCAGCAGGAAACTCTGTGGCGAGTCAGATGTACTTTGTGAAGAAGAGCCATTAAAGCCCCAGGTGGATTCAGACTTTGCTAGTGAGCGATTTATCCAATAAGATACGAGTACAGAATGCAGAATGTGACACACCATTGTGTTTTCCTGATGGCCCAGCTGCCTGCGTTCGGCCTGTTCTCAGCAGCTGCGCTTCCATAATCTGCTGGCTGTTGCAATACTGCACCAGCTATTCATCAGCAGCACTAACCACCCCGGTATATAATTTCACCTCCCAATTGTCTTTATTCAGTGATATTTCCTCCAGGCAAGGAACAAATCTGGCAAGTCTAGCTCCTTCAGTACAAGTGCGCTGCACTTTTTGAAGAGTTGGTGTAGGCGAACAGGCCTACAACTGTTCGGAAAGAATGACCCAGACCAGCTGCTGCCGTTCCAGCCAAGTCCATTAGACTTTACAGATTTAAACAAAGCGAGAGCGTCACAGTGTTGTCCTGTCATTAATGGTCAACTATCAGATCGAATTGGCTCTGGCAATAAATGAGATTACTGCAGGCCTATTCCAGAGCAAAATGTTTTCTAATGAAGAGGTTGCTCAGAATGGAAGGCATTTTGCGAGTCAATACTCGTAGGAGCCACAGGAAAACCGCTGAGCAGGAAAAATAAGCTCATGGGGAATGCCAGATGTATTTTGTGCAAAATAGCCAAGACTTGAACAAGTCCAGTAAATCTATCAAGGATCATTTCAGGGATGTGAAATATGAAATTACTTGCTTTTAGGCCTTTCTTTGCTCGTACTTAAATGCTGAATTTGTGTCTCCCTCCATTCCTCCCTTAAAAACACCCATAAGGACCGCAAGGAATACCTTGTTGGGAATAATGGGAGATTGAAGATTTGAGTTTTCCTCAGGATCTCATAAGCTGGTAAAAATAAATTTTAGGTCAAAACCCCATCAAGTCGCTTTTCTTCTGTCCTTGAAGTGTTACCAAGTTGGTTTAAGCATTCCTGGCTTATTATTTTCAGTTATTCATTTGTTCACGGGGCTATTATGCATAAATCAGTGTAAACTGCCTCTGCAGCCATTCCAACTTCGGGGTACAGACTCACCTGAGCAGAACCAGCGGGGTTTGAAGCGATGTGAGTATTTATTGTTGCCTGCATTCATTATTATACACAGACTTAGAATACCTATGACCACTCTTCTTGTTTCTACACGCACTTCTACAACGCAACTGTCCTGTTATATACAGCTCTTTTTTACCATGTAGTTGTGTTAATTACAGTTGTAGTCCATCTGTTTCTCTACATACTTTGTTAGCCTCCTTTCACCCTTCTTCAATGGTCAGAAAACCCCCACAGGGACCAGCTCAAATCAGGCACTGTTTTGGGGGTGGTGGCTTCATTCTCAGCACTCCTGCAGTGACACTGATGGGAGTGGGCGTGGTGGTGGTGGTGGTGTGTTAGTGTGGTGTTTTTTTCTTGTGTGTGCGGACGATTGGGATCCATACATAGCCAGTGCTGCTGGAGTTGCCTTTTAAAACAGCTCTTCAAGAGCCACTTGCTGGGACTGAAAAAATACTTCCACATTTATGGTAGATGTGTCCCTAATAAAAGCGCCACAGTAAAGTGGAACAACAACTGTTTTAAAACTCCACTCCAACCCTACCACTATTTAATATCCCATCCACCACCTTTAGTTTTCAGTTGGCAGTTATTTGGGTGGCTACAAACCACTGGCTACAAAAATGCAAAAAATGTGTTTGTTGGCATGCCCATGGGTCCGGCAGTTCAACATGGGGCCAAATGCTACAATGTGAACTGTAGAATATCCTCACAGATGAAAATGAAAACTTGGCCTTCCTAAGATATTGACTTTAGTCTTCATGAGCTTAATTAATGCCTGAGCTCCAGCCCTAAAATCTGAAACCCCAGCATGAGGAGAAGAGGGGGGGAAAGAAAGAAAAGTGGTGGTCTTGCAGGGCTATCTGCAACACCTAAAACCCCAGGATAATGCTAAGTACCATTCTTACAGGGAGGAAGCAAAAACCAAAGAGGGAATTGAAACGGGAAAAAAAAAGGAAAAACAAAAGTGGGCTAGAAATCTCTACTCACTTTAACACAAACAAGTGGTGTAATATAGCCACTGTAGCTGGAAGTTGCCAGAAATGCACTGCATTTAATGGGTAAAATAATTGTGAGGAAGGAAAGACCCCTGTTTCCATGGACCACTTATAATAAAAGTTGTGAAGGGTGGTCATGTACAATTCAAAGGCATTGTTGATGATGATCTGGCCAGGTTTTCCCTCAGCTCAGCTCCCAGCACACAGCGTACAATGTGTATGATTATTTTGGCCCCCAGGACAGATTATATGCACCACCCTATCCCATCATGCCTGCACATGGTCCAGGCAAAGTAATAATGATAAACTACTATCTGTAACACTGAGTCTGTGTAAATTCACTGGCTTGTTCATTGTCATGGGCGGTTCAGAGAATCCTGCAATTCTCTGGACGGAGGCAAGAGGGAACCATGCACAGGACATCTGTCCGTCGCAGAGGTCTCTGTTGTGGCGCTAGGGGAAGGTTTGCCCCGTCTGGTAATCCAGTTATACCTGTGTGACGTGAGACCTGGCTTGAAGGAAATGCTGAGACTCAAACCTGGTCCATCGTTAATGGTCCACTTCCATAATCAATTGACTCTGCATCGTTTCTGAGTACCTTGACCTTATGCTTAATATTTTGTTGTTTCATTGAGTGCTAGTGTTGTAGTCAAGGGTGCTAGAGCTGAGTCAAGGCAAAGACTTTTAGTAGTTAAGTCAGAGCCAAGACAAAGACTGGGACACAGGATCTGAGTCATGACCAAGACTTTTAATAGTCGTATTCGAGCCAAGCCCAAGACTTTTAGTACACGTATTAGTACACGGATCAAGACCGAGTCAAGACCAATTTTTTTAGTAGTCAAGTCTGAGTCAAGACCGCGATTATAAGTAGTTGAGTCTGAGTCAAGACCATGAATTTTTGTAGTGGTATCCGAGTCAAGACCAATACTGGGACACCAAGTCCGAGTCAAGACCAAGACTTTTATTAGTCGTATCCAAGCCTAGACCAAGACTTTTAGTTGTCGAGTTTGAGTCAAGACCAATACTGGGACACCAAGTCTGAGTCAAGAGCAAGACTTTTGGTAGTGGTATCCGAGTCAAGACCAAGACTGGGACACCCAAGTCTGAGTCAAGACCAAGACTTTTAGTAGTCGTGTCCGAGTCAAGACCAAGACTTTTAGTTGTCGAGTTTGAGTCAAGACCAATACTGGGACACCAAGTCTGAGTCAAGACCAAGACTTTTAGTAGTCGTGTCCGAGTCAAGACCAAGACTTTTAGTTTAGGTTGTCGAGTTCTGGAATCAAGGACCCAAGAACTTTTAGTTAGTTTTGGGTATCCGAGGTAAAGGACCAAGGGGGACTGGGGACACCACGGGTCGGAGTCAAGGGAAGGCAAGAAACTTTTAGTAAGTAGTAGTCTATTTCCAAGGGGGCGAGAACAAAGACTTTTTTTTAGTTTGTAGAGTTTGGAGGGCAAGGAACCAATATGAGACACCAAGGTTGAGGGTTCAAGGACCAAAGGACATTTGTTAGTAGTCATCCAAAGCCTAGACAAAAGACTTTTAGTTGTCGAGTTTGAGTCAAGAACAATACTGAGACCCACCAAGGTCTGAGTCAAGACCCAAGGACATTAGTAGTCGTGTTACGAGGTCAAGGGACCCCAAAGACTTTAGTAAGTGTCGTGTCCGAAGTAAAGAACAAGGAAACTTTTATTTTAGTAAGTCGTATCCGAAAGGGTCAAGAACCACAGACTTTTTAGTTAGTTCGTATCCGAGGTTCCAAAGAACACAAGGACTTTTAGTCAGTGGGTATTCCGAGTTTTGGAAAAGGACCCAGGGGAACTGGGGACACCAAGTCTGAGTCAAGACCAAGGACCTGTTAGTAGTCATATGTTCCAGTCAAAAGTACCAAAGGACTTTTAGTAGTCTTGTCCGAGTTTCCAAGACCAAAGGGGGGGACTTTGGTAGTCGATCCAAGGGGGGCCTAGACCAAAGACTTGTTAGTTGTCGAGGGTCTTGAGTCAAGGGACCAAGGACTTTTAGTAAGTGGTATCCGAGTCAAGACCAAGGGACTTTGGGAAACACCAAAGTATGAGTCAAGACCAAGACTTTTAGTAGTCAGTAGTCGTATCCAAGCCAAGACCCAAGACTTTTAGTTGTCGGAGTCTGAGTCAAGGACCAAGACTTTTAGTTGTTGAGTCTGAGTCAAGGACCAAGACTTTTAATAGTTTGGTATCCCTTCCGAGTCAGACCAAGGACTTGGGACAAAGACTCCAAGTAGTCAAGACAGAGAGACTTTTAAGTAGTCGAGTCCGAGACAAAACCAGAGTCCAGACGAGACCAAGACCAATCTGAAATTTGTTGACATAATGTTAATGTTTGGAGGAGGGTCACCATTTCAAGCCTTTTTCACTGCCTGCGACACCAAAAATGTCTCCGACTTCAACAAAACCTGATCAAAAGTCAAATTTGAGCAGGTACAGCTGCGTTGTGATGCAATCTCCTCTCGCTGTGGAAGGGCGTAAATTGTATTTTGTTATTTGAACCCCCTGGTGGAATTTGTTATTAGGACAACTGCAGGCAGTGTCCTGAGGGAAAGCATCCTGAAAGGTGCCAAAGGGCAAGTCGGCACACCACCAGGCACCTCCAGATGGCATGGTCATGCGTCATTTTCAGTCACAGTCTGGTTTCAAGTTGAAGGGCCACCCATCTTGTTCCCACACTGTTTGCTATTAAACCTTTAAAAGAGAAATCTGCATATCAGACAGAGCACTGCATTTCATTTAGAGTATATTTTATTTAAACTTTGTAATTAAAGGGGTTTGTGAAGCCTCGTGAGAAGGGACTGAGGAGAGAACGATCCAATAATTGGGGCATATCTGTTCAAGTAGAAGAAACAGTAACTTAAACCTCTAGGATTAGAGCAGTTCATTTGAAGGTGAAAATTAGAGGGGGACAGGTTGTTCTGGTTTGAATAAAAACATGGGGTCTATCAGGGGGTTCTGATCTTGTGTAAGTGGGTATCATGGGAGATTTCTGAGGGAATCTGAGAAAGAGTGTTCATTTCATACTCATCAAGCTGAAAAAAGGTTGGCAAAACCAATCTCTTAAAAGAGTTTGGAGCCCCACCACACGGTCAAACATTCTGTATGGGGAAAAAAAATTTGCTCGGTAACTCAACAAGGAACCACTGTGTTTCACTTTTAAGCAAGCTGATGGTAAAAATTAACAGTGATGGCCTCGATTTCTCCCCCCCAACCTGTTACACAGTCTAAGCTCATAAAACTAGACAACCTGCAAGTTCAAATGATAGAGCTGGCCAGAGAGCCCACGGACAGACCCTGGAGGGTCGGAACCCTTTACCCATCAGTCGTGTTGTAATCTTGCCCTCAAACTGTAAATGGCTGTTGGCTGTGAATAAAAGGATCCTTTGAATGAATAAATGGTCATTATACCTATCCTGACAGTGGTAACTACTCACATATAAGGACGTGGCACATTCTGACATTTTTAAACCACAAACAACTAACATCACTAGGGCCTTAAGCCATTATCAACCATTACAATTCACAACCACCCACTTTATCACTGCAGGGACCTGTTTGTTGTTGTATCTTTTTGCAAGATATGTACTCTACCCCTTCAGTATAGAGGCAATAATATATGAAACCAATCATATTTCCATCTTATCCACAAAGAAAAGAAACTTGGAAAGCTTTTTCCTTCCAGCCTGAAATCAGAGGCGTGTTGTTTCCATGTGCACACCAGTAGTCATCATTACCCAATATTATCTGATTATTTAAGTGGATGTGTGTAAGGTTGAATTTGTTTGTTTGCACTTGCATGTTGCAAAAATCTCCCTGTAGGTTCTGAAAAACGGCTTGGGTTGTCTCAGATTTGTGATCTCCAAAGCACATACTCACACCAGGAATAGTACATAGTACATTCGTGTATGTATCGGTTTTGGCTTAAACCCTAGGATAACTAACAAAGAAGAACAAAGAACTGTAAGCTATTTTGCCAGCAAATATTAATAAAAAGGGGGCCTCAAAAACCAAATAAAACAAAACCATAGGAGCGAATCAATAACTGAACTGAAGCTAAAAAAATCCCTTGAGTCCAATTTGTGCTTTTTGAAGCAAACAAGAAAAACATCAAAAACAATCCTATTTTATTCTGGTTCAGGGTTGCGAGGGAGTGTTTGAAAGCCTAAACCAAAAAAAGTTGATAAAGAAGGTGTTGTATTTCTAGTTATTTAAAATGATATTTCATTTGCCGGAGAGGACTTGAACAGTGTTGCGTTAAAAAAAACCTCTACAAGAAAAAGGTGGCAATTGCTTTTACAATTATTTACACTTCAGATATTAAACAAAGAACGGCCTTTTAATTGAATATTAGTGAAATCATTGTTTTACAACACCCCCTACAATAAAGGAGTATGGATGGATACAATTTTTTACAAATTAAACCCCTACAATTAAAGATTATGAGGATTAAAATAAGGAGATAAGAGAATAGATTAGAAACTTTATTATCCCAATGGTGAAAAATTGGAATTGTTACAGCAGAAGAAGGAGGAACGTAGGAATGCTACAACATATTCACTAAACATAATTTGCCCACAACTCCAAGGGTACTAGAATAAAAATAAAAGGGGCAGGAAGGGAAAAGGAAATATAAAAAATTAAGGAAACATATTCACAATAAAAAAATAAGAAATATCCACAATAACATAGGAAAGAACAACAATGAAAGGGATGCATTGTAAATGCTATAGTGTACAGATATGGGGAAGTTTAGTGGAAGTAAAACAACCAACACTAGGGATAAATATATTATAAATATAGGAAAAATATAAAATATAAAATATACATAATATATTACCATGTATACAGTTAAATCCACAGTGGTATCAAGTGTGTAATCAACTTAAAAACAGTAAAATTAAGGTTAACCACCTCAGTCCTTGGAAATGTGTTTTGTTTTTCATTCTTTTTAATCCAACCCCCCCCAAACACTAATCAAACGGTAGCTCTTTCTTAGTTCTCTGAAGAAGACCTGTTGGCCTCTGTGTGAATCTGGACTAGAAAGCCCATGTATTAGATTCCATTGACATTCTCCCTGATCACATTACTCTACATCTAGGGGTACTTGCGGCTTTAACATGGCATGTGGGACGAAAATGTATTCGTTTTGCTCAAGTAGTCTTGAGTGAAAATCCTTTTTTCTTTCCTGCAGTTTTCTAGTAATTTCCTAAAAACGAGAAATCCCCATTCAGCACTCAAAACATTTTTCCCAGGGGGAAGTAATAGTGCTTCAGTTTATGGGTCCTTGCAATAATATTTCCGCGCGTTGCAAATTCTCTGCCCCCCCCACTTCTTCTGCACTGTAAATTGTGGACCATCTGTTTTGGGGACAACAGGTTTCAACTATTTTCAAGAGTCCTAAAACCTAAATTGCATTAAAGCACTTCTTAGAAAGGTTGACTTCACATCAAAACACAAATGTGTATACAACAGTGTATACTTTTGAAAATGCTCTGCAAAGCACATCTTTCGTCACCACCCTGTTTCTCAGGGGGGTGGGGGGGACGTGGGGACATTTCTGATTGATTGACTACTTGCCAAACTGAATAAACAGTTTTTATTTCTATAATTAAATCATGTGGTGGATTTAAAATGGGTTGGCCAGTAGGTTTGGCATAAAAAAACGTAGGGCTCGAGTTATTTGACTTGGAGGGGCAAACAACGAGCTTTAGCCTTACATGTCCTTTCCACATGTGGCGCACACACCCCCCTATAAATTTCAGAAAATACTGGACTGAAGGAGTCAGCGCTCCACCTACAAGTGGTAACTTTGAAAGTTGTGACCCCCTTAGAAATTTTCTATATTTCTGCATAAAATATTGACCTAAAAACAAACATCAGATTTTCACAAGTTCTTAAATGTTGATAAAAAGAGAAAACCAGTTAAACAAACGAGACAAAATAAAATATACTAAAATTATCCAATCTTACATATTAGTGAGAGTGGCCAAAAGTATGTGTGAACCTCTAGGATTAGCAGTTAGTAACTTTGAAGGTGAAACTTAGGTTCAGGTGTTTTACAATCAAATGGGATTGACATGAACACAAAAAAAAACAAAAGAGTTGTTGATGGCTCATGTTCAGGCTGGAAAAGGGTTACAAAAAAAACTATCTCTAAAAGAGTTTGGACTGCACCAATCCACCACGTCCACAGGGGACAGAATGTTGTACAAATGGAGGAAAATTCAAGGGACTTACCCTCCCCAGGAAAGTGGTTCGGCCAAAACAAAGATCACTCCAAGAGCAAGGCGTGTAATAGTTGGCCGAGGTCCAAAAGGACCCCAGGGGTAACTTTTTAAAGCAACTGAGACCTCTCCCTCTCTCACATCGGCTAATGTTACGTGTTTCATGAGTCCCACCATCAGGAGAAGAACACTGAACAACAACGGGGTGTGCATGGCAGGTTGCAAGGAAAAAAAAAAACCCCACTGCTCTCCAAAAAAAAGAACATTTGCTACTGGTCTGCAGTTTGCTAAAGATTATGTGGGACAAAACCAGGGGGGAAAGGCTATTGGAAAGAATATGTTTTGGTGGACGGATGAGGACCAAAATAGAAACTTTTTGGTTTTTTGAAAGAAAAGCGTTATGTTTGTAAAAGAGAAAGGGGGGGAAACACTGCATTCCAAGCATAAGAAAACCTTTATCCCATCTGTGAAAGCATGGTTTTGGGGTGGTAGGTATTCATAGTTTTGGGGCCTGGTTTGCTTGCAATCTGGGCCAGGATGGGCTTTGCCATTCATTGAGTTGGACAACAATCTGAATCTGAATTATATCAGAGGAATTCTAAAGGAAAAATTGTCAGGATGATATCTGTTCCATTGAAACTGAATCCCAGAGAAGGTGGGGTCATGGCAGCAAGGACAACGCCCTCTAAAGCACACACAAGTCGTTCTAATCTACTAAAAGTTTTTTGGTTTAAAAGGAGAATAAAGTTTTAAGGTTAACATGTTTTGGAATGGCGCAAGCCAAAGTCCTGACACTTAATCCCATCGGAAATTGTTGTGGAAAAGGACCCTGAAGTGGGAGCAAGTTAATGTGAGGAGGAAAACCACCAACATTCCCAGGAGCTGAAGCTGTTTCTGGTACAGAGGAATGGGCTGGGCTTAAATCTTTAAAAATTCCTTCCAAGCAGCCGGTGTGCAGGGGGACCGATCAAACAGTTTACAGGAAAAACGTTTAGTTTTTGCAGTATTATGCTGCACCAGGGGGGGGTCACACCAGATACTGGAAAGCAAAGGTTCCACATACTTTTTGCCACTCTCTAATATGTAAATATTTGTTCATTTTTTCCTAAATAAATAAACGAAACAAGTATATATATTTTTGTCTCATTTGTTTAAATAAACCTGGGTTTCTCTTTATGTAATCCCTCTTTTATGTACTTTTAAAAACTTGTTTGTGAAAATCTGATGTTGTTTTTGTTTAGGTTCAAAATTTCATTGCAGGGATAATGTAGGAAAAGGAGAAAATTCTAAAAAGGTTCACAAACTTTCAAGCACCACTGTTATGCAAGTTTCTTTATTTGTGTCAGGTCATATATAAACAAGCGAGATTAGGGTCTTCTGAAACTAAAGGTCTCCGAAAAAAAACTGGTAAAGATAAAATGTTAACTGGAGCTATTGAGCCGTCTTCAGTGTAACGTTACGCCATCTGGTTCCACTTCAGTAATGATAAACTACAAATGGGGTGTGAGTGACATTTAAAAGTCAAACACTGCTATGTAATGTGGGCTTGAAAGCCGCTTCTAATACAGGTTCCCAGACTGTGCCATACTGATCGTATCTGATAAAAACAATGTTTCCCCTTACAAGCTGCACAATCCTTATAAAGTGTATCTGATGATCTGTAGAAGAAAAACGTTCTGTTGTTGTAAAGTTTTCCATGCAGTAATGTAGACTGACATATGGAACCAATCACGAGGACTCCCAAGGGCTGTTGGGTGGAGGTGGGGGCTCTCATAATCCGAAGCACTAAAACAAAGGCGCTGTAACACAGTACTGAAATGGACTGTAGGAAATTCAAGACTGGGAAATGTGTCAGAATTGATTGTGGCGTTCAATAGCATAAATAATGTCACACTCCAATTTGCTTTGAAACGGTACCCCAAAACCCACTAAATGCAGCGTTTTGTCAATCAAGAACTTTGTGAAATAAAGTCACTGGTCATAAAGGCTGTTATAGCTTGTTCTCGCACACACACGCAGCCACACTGCACTGGTTGCTCTGGCTGGTGTGTGTATGTGGTATTATGTGTTACCAAAAATCCAGCGCTAAATCATACAAACTTTCCCCGATGTCAAAGAGTCACTCACATTACAAGTCATGTTGTTCCATCGAAGCCCGTTTCCAACACAAATGTTGCATTACAATATTAAACTCAGCATGCAGCGGTGTGTAGTAAAATGTTCTATGTTATACAGAACTGACAGATATTTATAGGTAACAATATGAATAAAATGCTCACATGACGGCTCGGATTGGAAAAACAAAATGGCACAATTACTGTTATTTGAGTAAGTCCCCTTAAGGGCTTGGGCTTTGGCTCTTGGATCTGACGCATGTGGTCTGGAAAGCGTTCTCTGTTCACTCCCTCAACTTCATGGAAAAAACGCCAGGCAGCCAAAAACACTTATTCTTTGTTATTACCTCGCCTTTTATCCAGGAGTGTCTGTCCCTGATCTGCATTAGACTGTAAGAATAGGAGGAAGTCATTTAGGCTCGTTTTGTTCGATTTTCAGGTGAACCTGTACACAAATGTTGAAGTTATTGGATTTGTTTTGGTGGGTTTTTGATATAATTGAGCTGAGGCTCAGCTTGACAGATGTTTTAAGCTTGGGCTCGTATTTGTCTGTGCGCTGTGGTTTGTACATCGCTGGCAATGGGACGGAAAGCATTAGTGTAGCTCTCTCAAATAGTTTCTGTAAATAAACATCCAAGGGAATTGATTGGTTTTCTACCACATACAAGAGTCTGTTTGTCCAGGTTGAACTGGCAGTGTGACCTATGGCAAGAAGAAAAAACGGAAATGGAAAAAACTGAGTCACGGCCCAGCTCTCTTACAGTCTGCTCATTCAGCAGCACAGGACGTGAAGTGTTTTCCCACACTGTACGCCACAATGCCAGATTTGATCGTTCCTTTTTTTGATTGCGCAGCGTAGACGTGCGCACACAGGGTTGCGCAAGACCTTAACGTACACCATTATCCCTTTGTCCAGGTTGTGTACCTTTGAAGAGGTTCAGATTCAAAGATTCAGATTTCTAAGTGCCTGCAGTGTAGTGGACTGAGCCTGTTTGGAGCGTTTTTAATAGGCGTCCATAAAAGAAAGGAAGAAGGTCCTCGGTAGACCCGAACAGAAATGGCATTGAGCGAGGGCTTACTGGAAATGTCACGACTTAATGAAAGTGTTTGTGTGTACTCTTTCATATTGGCCTGGCTGAGCATCTGAGGGAACCGCAACATCTGAGTCAATGCTTACTCCACAGCTCTGAGCAAGTGTTGGACTAAATAGCACCCTTCAGTCTCCTTCACCCTCCTCTAGCCCTCAATCCAGTGTCTCAGATCATTGTTAGAGGAATGTTTCAGTGTGTTTCCTAATATCTGTGAACCACATCTGTTGCTTGTAAGCAAAGATTACATGCAATAGTTTTTCCTCTAATGGGAAATAAATGGAAAACTCTATACTGAGCCAAAGGGCAGGATTAAGGGAGTCAATGAACATTAATTTTCGGCTCGTAAATGAATCATTGTTGAATCATAATCCTGATGGTTGTGCTTTTGAAATTACGGAAACACGATCGACCATGTGGTTCGTTGAAGCACCAGTAATATTTACTTCTTTATTTGGTTGCACACTGTAGTAAAAGCAATCTGCAATCTGAAAAAAAATAGGCATGTCATATATACTCACCGCTTGGGTACCATGGGGCGTGTAATACCTCCACGAATTTTGATGAGAATTTCCTGTAGACTGGGATCTTTCTCACTGCTGGTAGACCCTTGTGATTGTACGCTTCGATACACCTGCAGACTCGCCGACTTCCTTCACACTACGGCCTTTGGCACTCCCAAATGCAATCACTCCTTTTTGCCATTAACCAATTGAACAAGACATTTACTGCACTGTACCACCACTTCTCAGTCTTTGAATCACACACATTTTCAAAACAGGCTTGTTACTTTAGCTTGTATGGATCGTTTTTAAAATCTGTTTCATCTTTTTATTTCTATTTACTTTTAACATTTTCCCCAAGCCAAATGTCAGAAGCCTTGGTGACCAAAATAGGACAGTGTAGTGGAGTGTTTAAAGAAGAACTGCTCTAAAAAATGGTGAAGCCGCAGTTTGTTTGACTAAATTGCAGTGACTATTTTTCAAAGAATAGCTAAAAATCATGATATACTGCATTACGGAATATTCACATGTCTAGTTGAGAGATTTAGAAGCATTTATAAAAACTCCACAGTATTTTGGCTCCTCATGACTTTTTGCTGTGGTTAGCTAAAGATAATGTAACTTGTACGATTTTTGCACATGATTCGTGTAGGACAAACCATTATGTAAAACCTGAATTAGATTCTGTGATCATAGTGGTTGATAATTACTAGGAGGTTTATAGAATGCATTCCAAGCACCAAGTCCCAAAATATTTCCTTTACACTAAGTAGAAAATCTAGCCGATATCCATAATCACTGTTGGCTTGTCACTGTACCGCATTACCCACGATCCTAGCCATAACCCTAACGCAGATTTCATGAAACACTATACTCGGTAAATACATTATTTATTAGGCCCTAAAGACTCATAGTTGAAGGTTTGATGGCAGTGGAGGAATATTTCTAAGGCCATGTTTGGTAGGCAGGCTGTGGTATTTTGTAGGGGCTCCATCGGCTTCCCATAGCAGTTAAATAAACCACAAAACTGAGATGCCCTCTTCAGAAGAGGTGGCTGCTTTTCTCAGGCTAGCATCAAGAATGTCTCACTTTTACACCAACGTTAATGTGGTTTCTTGTTTGGTATTTTTTATTTCAACGCAGGGAAAATTAAATTTGTCATTTCTCTTAAATATAGTTATTTCCTTTGCATTTACATTTACAGCATTTAGCAGACGCCCTTATCCAGAGCGACTTACAATTGGTACAGTCTTACAATCCAAGCAACTGTGCATTAAGGGTCTTGCTCAAGGACCCAACAGTGGCAGCTTGGCAGAGGTGGGATTTGAACCCTGGACCTTCTGGGCCAGAGTCCAGTACCTTACCCACTAGGCTACCACAGTCCCTTTTTGTCCCTTTGCAGTTCCTTTATGTCTAAATAATAGCATATTAGCGTGTGAACATTGACTGAACACATATCCATGAAAAGGTGGCACGAGTTCCCAGCTGCCCAGGGCGCGGTGGAATAAATCACTTCATTTTGCTATTTATATCATTAGAACGGATTTGAGGCTGTGCTTGCAAGTCATGCTGATTACAGTGTGGATCCCATCAGGGAGAGCATTCTGTATTCAGACATATGCCAGAGGGTGTGTCATTCATGTGCTGTTGTTTCAGTGGGTTGTGCAATCCACTCATAAATCCTTTTATTTAAATAAAATCACCAACATTTCACTGTGTATTGGACCATTTCCAGTTCAGGGTTGGTTGTCAGATATTTCTATTTTGTGTTTAGAGTTTTTGTGTTTGTGTGTAATGACCTGCATTCTCCAGAGATTACTGCTCTTTATAGGAACAGTAAGTTAATTCCTTCTGGGTAAAAAGCTACAATACAGCAGAGCAAACTTTTGAGTTCTAAACGACCATAACGAGGTGTGTTTAGTTTGAATTACAGCTTTATGATATTGAATAGCTTCCAGTTGTTGGTGGCTGTGGTTGGCGCCGTCGCTTCACACCTCCGGAGGCCTCCCACATTAAAATTAAGAGACGTGCATTAGTTCAATTGGCGTCTAAAAAGTGTCAAGGTGTGACTGTGGGTATATGGGTGTTTGTGGGCTATTAAAGCTCCTCAGCTGTAGGACCAATGTTGATGCACACATTCTTCAAAGTGAGTATACAGTTCATCCTCTATACAGTGGGGCAAAAAAGTATTTAGTCAGCCACTGATTGTGCAAGTTCTCCTACTTCGAAAGATGACAGAGGTCTGTCAGTTTCATCACAGGTACACTTCAACTATGAGAGACAAAATGAGAAAAAAAAAATACAGGAAATCACATTGTAGGATTTTTAAAGAACGTAATTGTTAATCATGGTGGAAAATAAGTATTTGGTCAATAACAAAAGTTCAACTCAATACTTTGTAACATAACCTTTGCTGGCAATGACAGAGGTCAAACATTTCCTGTAAGTCTTCACCAGGTTGGCACACACTGTAGCTGGTATTTTGGCCCATTCCTCCATGCAGATCTCCTCTAGAGCAGTGATGTTTTGGGGCTGTCACTGAGCAACACTCCCTCCATAAATTTTCTATGGGGTTGAGGTCTGGAGACTGGCTAGGCCGCTCCAGGACCTTGAAATGCTTTTCACGGAACCTCTTCTTCGTTGCCCGAGCAGTGCGTTTGGGATCATTGTCATGCTGGAAGACCCAGCCATGTTCCATCTTCAATGCTCTCGCTGATGGAAGGAGGTTTTGGCTTAAAAATCTCACGATACATGGCCCGGCATTCTTCCCCTTAACACGGATCAGTCGTCCTGTCCCTTCGACAGCAAAACAGCCCCAAAGCATGATGTTTCCACCCCCATGCTTCACACTAGGTATGGTGTTCTTGGGATGCAACTCAGCATTCTTTTTCCTACAAACACGACGATCAAAAAGTTCTATTTTGGTTTCATCTGACCACATGATATTCTCCCAATCCTCTTCTGGATCATCCAGGCAACTGGCTTAAGCAGGGGGACGCGTCTGGTACTGCAGGATCTGAGTCTCTTTCGGCGTAGTGTGTTACTGATGGTAGCCTTTGTTACTTTGGTCCCAGCTCTCTGCAGGTCATTCATCAGGTCCCTCCGTGTAGTTCTGGGATTTTTTTTCACCGTTCTCACGATCCTTTTCACCCCACAGGATGGGATCTTGCGTGGGGTCCCAGATCAAGGGAGTTTATCAATGGTCTTGTATGTCTTACAATTGCTCCCACAGTTGATTTATTCACACCAACCTGCTTGTCTATTGTAGATTCACTCTTCCCAGCCTGGTGCAGGTCTACAATTTTCTTCCTGGTGTCCTTTGACAGCTCTTTGGTCTTGGCCATGGTTGAGTTTGGAGTCTGACTGTTTGAGGCTGTTTTTTCTTTAAAAATGTGATTTCCTGGATTTTTTTTCCGTCATTTTGTCTCTCATAGTTGAAGTGTACCTATGATGAAAATTACAGACCTCTCTCATCTTTCTAAGTAGGAGAACTTGCACAATCAGTGACTGACTAAATACTTCTTTGCCCCACTGTATATATGTGTATGCACACGCGCACGCACACACACACACACACGTCTACAATTTTCTTCCTGGTGTCCTTCGACAGCTCTTTGGTCTTGACCATGGTTGTGTTTGAAGCCTGACTGTTTGAGGCTGTGGACAGGCTTCTATTATACAGATAACGAGATCAAACAGGTGCCATTAATACAAGTAACGAGTGGAGGACAGAAGAGCTTCTTAAAGAAGAAGTTGCAGGTCTGTGAGAGCCAGAAATCTAGCTTGTTTGTGGGTGACCAAATACTTATTTGTCTGTCATAGTTGAAGTGTACCTATGATGAAACTGACAGACCTCTCTCATCTTTCTAAGTAGGAGAACTTGCACAATCAGTGGCTGACTAAATAATTTTTTGCCCCACTGTATATGAAGCAGTTCCCAGAATGGTTTCACAAGTCCAACCTAAATTGCTGTCTAATGTTATTTGGGTGAAGGGCAATTCTCAGCACTGAGACTACCATTGCATTGTGCTGTACTGTTACAAGTGCATCAGGCTTTTAAAAAGTATGTAAAATCACTATTGTTGGAACAGCCTGTAGAGGTGTACACACTATAGGTCATGTTTTCTATATATAATTAATGCTGGCTGCTCTCTAGTCTCTGACCACAGGACGCCATTGGCCAAGTATTGGCTTGCTATTTATTCGACTCTGTGTTTAATAATAGATTTCCTAATAAAGCGGTTTTGTTTTAATGATCTTGCACGGTTACTCCCTTAAACCATTGTGTAAAACAGCCTTTCCTAATAGAATATTCCTGAATTCCTTAGAATAACAGTACATTACTCTAAACATTATTTTGTAATAGTCAAAATAGAGCAGGACATGACAGCCGTAACGCTGACACATGATTTAACTGCACTTGCTCTGGATATGGTCCGGACATTTTTTGTGCTCTGAAATGGCCACTAGATGTCGCCCTGAATACATTAATATGGATTCGTTTTCGCTGCAGAAGTAGTTTTCTTTCACTCATTCATTTTCCCTGCCTGCTTAATCCAACACAGGGTCGGGGGTAGCTGGCAACACAGGGTGCAGGGTGCGAAAGGCAGTCTGTCAGTCTATAAACAGCACAAACACGTACCCAAAGATTACCCCACACACAAGGAGAACATGCAAACTCCATACACACAGTAGTAAAGTTTGTCGTACTGAAGCCCTAATTGTTAGTGTTGGATTTACAGCATTGTTGTTTCATGGTATCCCGTCTTTAACTGGAACTAACATGTAGCTGGCGGTCATAGTTTTGTAACTGGGAAAACCCAAAATGTAGGTGCCCAAAGCAAGACGTTATGAAATAAAATACTTTTGCTAAATATGTATTAACATATGTAATTATTTCTTAATTTTAGCATAAGCCAGTAAGGATTTAAGGGTGATTTTTAAATTGGGGGCTCTTTTTGCTGTCTTAACTTTTTAAAACTAAAATTTCTCTCAGTCGCTCTTTGTTTCCATAGTTACGACATAAACACGTTACTTTCAGATTCCTTTACAGAAATCGTAGGCTGTTGCGGACGATACTATATTGTAAAAATGTGCAAAAGTTGTGTAAATAAGTTATTATAAAAACACACATTGTGATTTATTTACTTATTTTATTTTAATGAAGTACAGAAATTTTAAAGTCCGAGTTGGGGGCAAGCCAAAGTAACAAAATACTGATGTTTAAAACATTTTAAAAATGGAAACTATAATGATTTTAGTGCAGAAGTTGTTTTTTTGGTGATACAATAAATTATATTTTAATACCTAAGCTATTTATTTTGTAATAAACTATCGCTAACATGAATTTATAACCTGGGGACCATAAATGTTCCCCACACTGTAGAATCACCCTTAAACCATTTTCAGTGAAAATAAAACTGTATTTTGCTTGAAAGGTCAGAAAGATAAAACCAGAACCTGGCCTTATAGACTCAATGTTTTATATAAAAAGCTTAAGAGTACAAGAGCTGCTCAATTTGAGGTGATGCTATTGCTGGCACACGGTATTCATCCCATTTAAAAACAATTGCTGGAAAGTTAACCTAAGGAAACTGGCAGTTTTAAAGCCATATTTTTGAGCTTGGGGCTGAACTGTCGACGTAGTTCTTCTCAAAACAGTTCGTGTTTATGCTAGATTGCCTAAGCGGTGAAACAGCCCTGTTCACTGCTAATGGAGTGCTTTGTTTTTGCATCATTATAGTTTATAATTTGACATTGGGGACATCTATGAAATGTAGTAGTAACATATGGTGGTGTGGCCTGTGTGAAAGAGTGATTGCCTTCTCAACCAATTAATTGGTGGGCCACCCTTGCAGCAACAACTGCAACCCAAGCGTTTGTGATAACTTAGTTTTTTTAAGAGTTGGGAGGAATTTGCCTCTCATCTTCAGAATTGTTGTAATCAGCCACAATTGGAGGGTCTTTTCGAGCATTGAGCGACCTTTTTCTGGTCATTGCCACAGCATTCAATAGGATTCAGGTCAGGACTTTGACTAGGCCACTCCAAAGTCTTCATTTTGTTCTTCTTCAGCCATTCAGAGAGGACTGATGGTGTTTTGGCTCATTGTCCTGCTGCAGAACCCAGTTCGTTTCAGCTTGAGGTCACGAAACAGATGGCCGGACATTTATCCTCAGGACTTTTTGGTAAGAACAGCAGAATTAATTGTTCTATTTATACAGCAATCTTCCAGGTTCTGAAGCAGCAAAAAGCCCCAGACCAGCACACTACCACCACCATATTTTACTGTTGCTTTAATGTTCTTTTTCTGAAATGCTGTTATTTTACGCCAGATGTAAGGACACCACACCCTTCCAAAGAGTTCAACTTTTGTCTCTCATCACAGAATGTTTTCCCAAAAAGTCTTGGGGTCATCAAGATTGTGTTCTGGAAAAAACTTTCGAGACAGCTTTAATGTTTATTTTGCTCAGCGTGAGTTTTGTCTGGAAACTCTGCTATGCAGGCCATTTTGTCCCCAGACTCTTTGTTATGGGGGAGGCTGAACACTGACCTTAATGAGGCAAGTGAGGGCCTGCAGTTCTTTGGAGGTTGTTGTGGGTCTTTTGTGGACCTTTGGAGAGTTGTCCCTGTGCTCTTGTGGTATTTGGTCGGCCAGCCACTCCTGGAAAGGTCACCACTGTTCAATGACTTTGGATTTGTGGATAAGGCTATCGGCTGTGGTTCGTGGAGTCCCAAGCTTTAGAAAGGCTTTATAACCCTTTCCAGACTGTAGACCTCAATTATTTTTTTCTCAATGTTCCTGAAATTTCATTGGTCTCGACTTTGTCAGGCAGGGCCTATTTAGTGATGTCCTGATTGGGAAAAAAGGTGTGGCAATAATCAGGCTGGGTGTGCGCCAGAGGACAGTGGAACCTCGGGTGTGATAAACCATAGACAGGTTATGTTTTAAACAAGGGGAAATCACTTTTTCAACACAGGGCCATGTAGGTTTGGATTTTTTTCAGCCGTATAATAAACACCCTTACATTACAAACTTACTTTGTTGGTCTTTGACTAAATTTAAATCGGTTTGATGTTCTGAAACACAAGGACCCCAAACATGCAAAAAAAGAGGAACTCAGGAAGGGGGAAAAAAAACACTTTTTCACACCACAGTACTGTATATACACTAACGGAAGCCCATCTATCAGTGGAATAGGACAAAAAATGTCCCCGATGTTTTTGGGCTGTGAATCGTTCTGAGCACAGCATGACACTGATTGTGATAATGCTGTTGGGGTGTATGAGTGGTGCTGCTATGAGTCACCATTATGTTTTTTGTTTTACAGGGAACGTAAGTAATGAGCACTGTGTTGAAGCACTCTACACATATGCTGACTCCTTATGGGGCTGGTGATACTAAGATATTGAACATATTTTGAAAATATATTTACTGTTACTGTGGCAAAAAGTCTTTGGCCACCATTAGATTAGATTCCATGTTTACAGTAATGTAAATAGCCATATATAATTACCATCTCAGTTCCGTATTAGAGTACAACCAGATAGTACCATGAAATTTGTCTTTCAGTATTTAAAAAACTGAAAAAAAATCTGTAAAAAGCTTTATATAGGCTACAGTGGCAATTATTAGGTTTGACCTCCCTTGCACTTGTTGCAATAGCAGTATCTGGGAGCTCCAAGGTGGCAAGTTGAGCCCCGTTCAAAGCAGCTTGATCAAGTAATGGTCTTTTTAGAAGGGTTAGTGCCAAGAACCCACATTTGGAAGGCGGACAGGGTGAAAAAGCTTAAATTTACTAAAGAGGCAATGATTGAAAGTGGAAAGATCAGTGGAAAGAGTATTCTAGGAGTGACCAAACCAGGTTTTGAAATTCTTGGGTCAAATCATACACGATGTTCTAATGGGTCATTAACCATTCTAAAACACCAAATCAATGGTGCCTAAGACTTTTGCATAGAGTGGACATCATGACATTATGGTGGTGATGTAGTCCAATAAGTCTGCCTGAGAAAATAAGAATTAAAGAAATTCTGTAGACTCTGGTCATTTACCATAAAGTAGTTCAAAGGTTCATTATTCAGGTGAAGGTATGTTGATTTGTAAAACTTATTTTACGCAGAAGTATTGTGGTGGTTTCCTCGATCAAATGCATTCACAAATATTATTGTGTAGGTGTGTAAAATATTTAAAAAATATCACCGCTATGTGATTTGTACAGGATTATTGGTTTCTTGGTGTGAAAACACTCACACAGACTGAGGTTTAAGAGAATAATTTGTTAATTCCAAGTTTTAGTTTTTCCTGTCAGGTGTAAGGACCTCTAGAACCTCTCTCAGAGAAATCCAACTGAATTGGATGGACACCAGTCCATTGTGGGCCTGGTTATGGATTGATTCCAATTTCCAGCTCTCTCCTTAGGACAAGCCAACCTTCTGTTTGTGATGTCTACATCTGGGACACCACTGCGAACTGCATATTAGGGCGACCGACCCAACCGGTGAGTGCATCCTTTGTGTTGATAGGTATTTTTAAGCAGCTCCTGTGGGCTCCAAATTAAGCTTCACCAATCTCCCGGCCTGTCCAGGGAGAACATTTCCCTGCAGCCTAAAACAATTCTTCTTAAGATTGCACAAACTAAAATCCTTTCAACAGTAAATATAACGTGTAGCAATTCATGAGTTCGTCCAAAGTGGCGCTACTTGATAACAAGCCATGGGATAAATTGGACGCTTTCGACATAGCGTGGTTCTTGCTTGGCTGTCCATTCTGTTTCCTCACAATTTCAGAAAGGTTGATAGTGGTGATTATTACTTCATAGGGATTGTACTTTATCATTGTTGCTTTTTATATACCATAATGTCAATCAATATCAGAGCAATTGTTAGATATTAAATTTACGTATTTCGTAAGAAAAAAGGTTTGGTCACACCTGGTCAAATGACATCTTAGGTTGATCCTTAATGACACGAATTTAACGCAAAGTCCGCACCGACCAGGTAAACCTGACCATTTTCATGCCTAAAATATTAAAACATTTTCGTGTGCAGTGCACAAAGTTTGGGCACCTTTTATACACTCGCTAATGTGTTGTGTAAATCTATGAGCTTGATTCCAAAAACAAAAACCCTGTGAAGTTGCAGGAAGACGGCAGAAAAGTGTGTGTGGGTGTATAACTGTTATAAGCGGTAAACATCAAAAGGGCATATAGCGAAATGATAAAGTTTATATGTGTTGGGGCATCTTTCAGATGTTTACTGAGTAATAAGGGAATCTGTGAAATGAGTCCTCTCATTTTTTTTTTTGTCACGTAACCCTTTTTACTTCGGCCCTCTTGTTCACGGTCCAAGCGTCTAACATTTTGTTCCATGAAATGGCCTGTGCAGTCAGGTACCCTCCTGTCTCCGTCAGTCGATCTGCTCTCTCTGGCACGCTCATTTCACTTTCTCTGTTCCTGTGTTCTTGGGTTAGTAGTTAATACTAAAGTACCAGATTACCCTGTATGACCTTCTGTAGGCTGTTCCACCCATCTGCCAAAGTACACATGCAATATGACACATTAACAGTAGATAGATCTTCCTTGCTAATGGCAGGCCCGTTGATTTGGTAGCTCGTCATGAATCTCGCCAGTCCTTCACGCCACAGTGTGAGCACAGCGAGGGACTTGCAGATCAGGATGATTTGTTTATCTACAAGGACCCACTTAAACTTCCACACCATCCGCAGAACTGTCCTTCCTCCCTTTGAGGGCCTTGTGCCAAGCAAACACTCCTACGAGGCCTCATTGTGAGCTCTTGTTTTCGTCAGGAAGCCGAGCGCACCCATCTCGTCTCTGAAGAGGCCCTCGTTTAATTAGCACTAGCATGGCTAACCGGAACGTCGTGAAAAGGACAGGCATTCATCAACAGCTGGGACAATGCCTGACGTACACGCTGATGCCTGAGAGGGGACCGGCCGTACAAGGTCTTCATAGCGCTGTGCTAATGAGGGACACGTTTGATGAGCACCTGAACTAACCAGGCGACTGAGCTTTTGTCGGAACCCAGCCAGACACAGCTTTGATAGTTTTGAATCGGTGACTGATATCAAAGGAAAGTGGGGGAATTACATATGACATATATCTGTCAATTGCTTATTGAGGATATAGTTACAGAGGTTATTAGGTCAGGCACAACATCCCATAATTGTACCGTAAGGCATTCTGTATTTTTCAGGTTATATTCTGCTTGTTCTACAATTAGTCTGTAGTCCATCTGTTTCTTGTTAGTCCCCTTTACTCTGTTCTTTAATGGTCAGGACCAGCACAGATCAGGTACTATTTGAGTGGTGGATCATTTTTTAGAACTGCAATGATACTGACATGGTGGTGGTGTGTTAGTGTGTGTTGTGTTGGTATGAGGGATCAGACCACTGCAGTGCTGCTGGAGTTAAGGCTGTTTGCCTCACTGTCCGCTTTATTTTAGGGACATAACATATTGCACACCTGTAGAATGTAAGCCAGACAAGCAGTCATCGTGTGCACAGTTTGTGTTAGTATCCTCTATGGATTGTTGTGTTTGGGTTATGTTGTTTTGATCAAAACAACTGTTTATGTCTTGCAATAGTCAAGTCAAGTCAAGTCAGATTTATTATATAGAGCTTTTTTACAAGGGAGGCTTGTCTCAAAGCAACTTACAAGTTTAGATTATCTCTAAAACTACGTCAATCTCAAATTGAGCAAGCCTAGGGGGGACCAGTGGCAAGGAAAAAACTCCCTAGTTCTAGGAAGAAACCTTGGGAGGACCAAGACTCAAAAAGGGACCCAACTCCTTGGGCGGAGTAGATTATAAATCTAGAGCGAACTAAAGTCATGGGTCAAAGTTCGATAGAATGTGAAGTATGCACATCGAATTAAGTGGGCCGGGGTATGATGATAAATATACGAGCGAAACTAAAGTCATGGAGTCATGGTGAATAAAATGTGAATATGAACAGTGGAGCTCCATCAGATGACATCATGTGTGGGGCCGGGGAACTGCCGGAACACACGAGAGAGAAAACAGAATGTAATTAGTTATTGATTAAGAGCACAGTGTTATTAACAATCACTGATGCCATGTCAATCACTGATGCCAAGTGAGCATGAGACCCGGCAGCATTAGCTATAGCAGCAAGCTTAGAAAGCTAGAAAGAGGGAGACACTGGTTAGGAAACACAGCCACAGAGGGATCACATGAGACATTGGGCAAACCCACGGGAGGAGAAGACAGCAACACCAACATCTCTGATCACCATAAGACGCTTGACTATGAAACCCCCACTCTGCCCTTATTCTAAGGCAAGGATCATGAGCAAGATCACGAGGACCGAAGCCTAGTTCAGCCAGCGCCCACTCGGAACCACTCCGGCTAGGGACAAGGCGGCAGGCCAGACATGACTCCAGACTCCGGGCCTCAGCACCCCAAACCATGACCTGGTCTAAAACTCTAGTCAAAAGCCTGCGTAAATAAGTATGTTCTTAGCTAGACTTTAAACTTTGGAGGGTGTCGAAATCTCGAACGAAATGTGGGAAGTTTATTCCATAGTTGGGGGGGCATGTATGAGAAAAGCCTTTCCCCTGCTGTGACTGTTTTAATTAGGAAGTAAACAGAAGTCCTGCACCCTGGACACGAGAGACGAGTTGGATTGTAAAATCTAAGAGGTCACTTCAGCAATGTGGGGCCAGGCCAGCTAGAGCTTTATAAAGTTATAAGAAGGATTTTGTAATCAATGCGGATTTGACTGGTACCCAGTCAGTGATGATAGAACAGGAGTGATATGATTCAAATTTTCTAGTTCGAGTTAGCACTCGGGAAGCTGCATTCTGAACTAAACTGAAGTTTATTTATAGATTTTACTAGAGAATCCAGTAGTAAGGGTTCACAGTAATCCACCTTGAGGTTATAAACGCATTAAAAACAAGTTTCTCTGCATCATTAAAAGGAGGATATTTCTAAGTTTAGCGAATTACGTAATTGAAAGAAAGCAATTCGAGTGATGCTGCTAAGTGCGCATCAAAGGAGAGTCTGAATCAAAGGTGACCCCTAAGTTTTTTACAGGAAGGACGGGGCATACTGGCCAGCCATCTAGATTTAGGATAGATGTAGCCAACCTGTTCTCTCACAGCCTTGGGTCCCACTTAATTAGCACCTCAGTTTTATCGAGTTAGTAGAGAAAAATAAATAACATCCACTCTTTTATTTCCTTTACCCAGTCTTGATTTTGTTGATTGTAAGGATGTCATTAGTTTTGGCTGATATGTACAGTGTGATCATCTGACATAGACAGTGGAAACTAATGCCCAGGTACGAATCACTGAGCTAGTGGCCACCATGTACATAGAGAATAAAGCGGGCCAAGCACTTACCCATGAGGCACGCCATACTACTTTTGAGAGCTTAGATCTTAGATTATTTATATGAACAAACTGGTACCGGTCGGTTAAGTAGGGATTTAAACCACGAAAGTGTGATCCCTAATACCTAAACCCCAGTATTTTCTAGTCTGTTTAGCTAAACATCATGATCGATAGTTCAAATTTGCGCACTTAAATCTAACAGAAACAAGAAAACGGCAGGACTTTAAAGGATTCGGGCACATAACCTAAGGTAGGGATGAATTTTAAAATGACTAACAACTGGCTCTAAAACATAGGTAATACTTATTTGCGTTAGACGTGGAGGAATTGGATCTAACAAAACATGTGATGACTTAGACGAGCTGATCAGGCGGATAGTTTTCCAGTATTATAATTGGGGGATGGTAAAAGATTTAAATCTTGATTTACGGCTAATGAAACAGATGTCTTCACTTAGTGCCGATCTGGAAGGTTGCTGAACAGTGGTGATGTGTGAGCATTGAGTTTTATGCCTAATGGTTTCATCTATCATAAAGAAAGTCCATGACTCATTACTGTTTAAATTACAAAGAACGGGAGGAGTCACTTTCTGTGGTTTTTTTGGTAATTTGGAGACTGTATTAAAGGACAAAATCTTGATTATTCTTTTTTTCTCTTGATTGAAGAGAAGTAGGCAGATTTAGCGTAGTGAGGGCCGGCTTGTTACTTCTGCCATGATGCCCTCCAAGCAATCTTAAACAACCTCCATTTACTATGTTTCCACTTGCGCTTCTAAATGCCGTGTTTCTTTGTTTAAGTACGGGGGTGGTTCATTATTACCATAGTGCTAGCCTTTTTCCCTAATACGTTTGACCCTAGCAGGGGAGTCGTGTCCAGGGTTAGCGAAGCACACATTCTTAATTTGCATTTACACACTCAAGTATTGATCTCCGTAGGTGTATTAAAATTTTACGTCTGGAGGTTTTTATTAAACGAAGCTGGAGTAGCCAGATGTGATAATGCGCTTGGTGATAGCGAGGCAGAAGGATTTATTTAGTAGAGCTAGCTCAAATGCTAAAAGGATAGTGATCTGAAACGAAGCACTTTGCGGGAAACACATCAAGGTTATCTATATGTACCAAATGTTAAATATTAGATCTAAAGTATGATTACAGCGGTGGGTTGTACCATCACATTCTGAGTGATACCCATGGATTCTGAAGATGGACTCGAAAGCAATTTTACGTGGATCCTGCTCATTGTCAAAGTGAATATTGAAATCACCTACAATTACAAGCCTTTATCTGTTGGACAGTAGTAAGCAGTGAAAGAAAAGTTAGGCCCCCCCCCCCCCCCCCCAAATTCCTGAAGAAATTATGAATAGGGACAAGGCGGGCGGGTAAATAGTGATAAGCGAAAAGAGTGTGGTTTTGATTCCATACGATGGATCAGTCACATAAGAATCAGTATTTCAAAAGAATTAGCCTTGTAATGGGATTAGCTGAACACCTAACTATTTGTCAAAAATTTGTGGCATATGCCCTCCCCCCCGAACCATTAGGACGAGGGCGACTAGCATGGGACTGTATCCAGGAGGTGAGGCTTCTTTTAAGGCTAAATATCATTAGGTCTAATCAAGTCCAGTGAGACAGAGAGCGTGTAAGCGTTTAATCAGTGATCATCATTACAATCACTGCTTTGTTTGTAACAGTGATCAATGTAGTAGTCCTAGCTTTAGTCTAATGTTGTATTTCTTTGGCAGCTATCTGTGTTTATACTAATGAGGGTTATTAAAACAGACTTTTTGAGAGCGTTTGTTTAGGCAGATCGGGTAACAGACACAGTTTCAATAATTGTGGGTTCTAATATGATTCTAAAGGCAGTTGTATTTTTGTAGAAAGCTTTCTGGAGTCTTCAGTTATCCTTTATTTTACAATAATTGGCTTGATTCAACTCAGCACTTCCTAACCATGCAATCATGGTCTATATCTCATTAGAAAGTCTTTGATGTGACAGCTGGCTTGGTCTATCTGACCCATACAACCATCTTCACGCATGGCATCACACAAGATGCTCCTTTCTTGCCATCCTCCCATACAGTTGAGCTTTGGGTAAAGCGTGTGAGATTGTCGTCATATCCACAGACCGACCAATCTCGGACATAAAGGCCATTAGCCTCTTTTGTAGTTTCCCTGATCAATGTCCTCCTGGCTCAGTCTTCCAGTTTGGAGGGACAGGTGATTTGAAGGTGCCATACATTTTCTAGATCTTCTTCATGCTCTGAAGGATAGTTAAAGACTGAACTCTTACGTATCCTTCTCTTATCCTTTCCACAACTTTTGAAATCATCTTTCCAACCATGGTGAATTATGTGTGTTACCATGCACTACGTTTAGTGGAATCCTCAAGGAGTCGCTTTTCATTCTGAAGTACATTTACAGCATTTAGCAGACGCCCTTATCCAGAGCGACTTACAATTGATACAGTCTTACAATCCAAGCAGTTCTTGCTCAAGGACCCAACAGTGGCAGCTTGGCTGAGGTGGGATTTGAACCCTGGACCTTCTGGTTCATAGTCCAGTACCTTAACCACTAGGCCACCACAGTCCCAGTAAGGTGATTGGTTGCATCTGAGAAGGTTTATCGTGGTTACTCTGAAGGGGCTGATCACTTTTCCAAACCATTATACTAATTATTATGAAATTATTATGAATAATCATTCCAATCAAATAGTTTCACTTTGATTGTGGAATTTATGATGTGTAAACACTTTTAGGGAAATTTAGATTTAAGTAACTTTTAGTTTTACTTTTGTGACAAAAATTAGCATATAGGGATTTTAACATCCTGTGCACATCTCAACACTAAAGCCTCCACAAATTGTTCCTTTTTATCCTTTCACTGAATGAGTCTATTGACTTTAATCTTCGTTGTACTATGAAATTAATGATGTTGTTATAATCATAACATAGTTGTACCATATCCAGAAGTTACTAATTGCGATCCGTTCGTTTGTTAGTCTTAAACATCTGCTATGATTCCCATGAGAACGTGGGTGATTAAGCCTCTAAATATTAGCTCGGCCTAAACAGTTGTAAATAGTGTTAAAAAAAGACGACAGTTTTACTACCAACAGCTTATGGTTTAGTCATCCTGGAGGAGCGCCAACGCAGTGACGTTCATACTACATATTTTACTCGAAGTACTCGAATCTATTGCTAATACATTCATTCATTCAGTGGATCCCAGAAATGGTGGCCACAACACAGGAAAGTACTATTCTAGTACAGGACGTCTCACATTGACTATCACTCATATTTCTGAACATTTAGCCACTCAACCTACTAGTACATTGTGCGATAAGAGACACACTCAGAGTCTGCTGAGAAATAAAATGTTACCACTGAAGAATATAAGGCACTTAGGTGAGGTCCACCACTGAGGTGACCTGGGTTCGGCTACCAGTGATGCCTTCCATACATGTGGGACAGCACACAGACACAATTGGGCGTGTCTGAAGGAAGGAGGTCCAACGGAAAGCACCAACCCCTGATGCTGCAACAGTGGCCCGGTCATGCTCTGGCACCTCAGTCAGTGTACATGCTCACTTGTGCCTGTGAATTCTGGGATCAGACCCCATGACCCTGCCCCTAAAGGAAGCTGTATCCTTGTAGAAAGCTTCCTTGAATCCTTTGGTACTTCATTCTATCTGCCTTACTTTCTGATAAATTTGACAATTTATGGAAATAGAGACTTTTGTTGTGACAGGTGCAACATGTTTCCTGTTATATACAGTGCTGTGCAAAAGTCTTAGGCCACCATGTCACCATAAGATGTTGTTTTACAATCAGAAAACACTTATGTAGGCTACAGTGGCAAGTATTTAGTGTGACCTCCCCTTAGACTTGAGCAATAGCAACATCTGGCAGCTTCATCGGGATGCCAAGTTGACTCTTCTACAGACTGAAGAAACTTGATCAGGCATGGACTGTTTGAACAGTATCAGCTAAGAAATCACTTTTTCGGGAAGGTCGCACTAAATACTTACTTTTGCCTGCAGAAGCTGTGAGAAACGAGCATGTTTAACTTGTCTGGTGGCCTATCTGTACATGTAGGAGATGTTTCTCTCATATTGGCAACAAAAACATTATTTAAGCTGGTCGTGTTGTTGTGTTCATTTGAAATGATAAGGAACTCTTACTAAACCAGTGTTGGATGGTGAGATGGCATCGTGGGACAACGTTGATGTCACGGTCCTGAGCTAATGTATTCAAATGAATGGAGCATGAAGTGTTTTTCCATTAGTTACACCTTAAGAGGATTTGCTCGAGCTATCAGAAAAGCAAAGGCGTGTCACATGACATGGGTATGAGTCATTGTGGTCTGCTGTCTATCACTTTGGTCACATTAAAATCAATTAAACCCTAAGTTAAGGACATGGGCTGCTGTAAATTTGAAGATCTGGATTCTGGACTCCTTGTCAAAATTCTCATATTTGTCGACAGTTATACATGTATTCAAAGTACCGATTCATCCCAGTGATTTTGATAGGATGCTGTGCATAGCGTTCTGGATCCACCACTCTGCTTTACAGTTGGCTTGGTTGGTTTGAACTCAGCTTTCTCCAAACAAATCCATCCAGATGTAGGAAATGCTGTCAAAGCTGACACATCAGGCCATATTTTCTGTGGCTCAGGTCCAAGTAGTTCCTTAGGCATGGATGTTTGTTGTGCGCTGACCTTTGAATTTAAACACATTCAGTGGGAGTACTCTCACTACGCCCAGTTGCCTTGTTCCGTGCTTGAGGATGAATTGAGTATGAATCGTTGTGCTTTGCTATCTTTCATCACATCAAAATCAAGTCAGACTGTTCTATATACAATTGCTGGATTCTGGGCACTGGAATGATTTATATGTAGTAGTAGGTCTGTTTAGGTCAATTTGTTCCAATCAGTTAGAAAGTCTTACGTAATCGAGCGTCTGGCAGCATGCTGTGTAGGCATGAAAGGTTCAGAGTGTAGGAACAGCAGCAGACAGCGGTTGCACCTAAAAGGATGCTAAGGGGAATAACACACTAGCACAAATTGTTTTTAGTACACTATGTCGTGCTTATAGTTCTGTGGTTAATATTGTTATTGTCTATGAACAAATAGTGAGTGACACTATACAAAAAAGTATTTCTGAGAACAGAGACGCCTTGGTGGCCACCAAAACATGAATTCAGCAGCTCTAAAGCAGCTCTGCTTCCTGCATATACCCAGTGGACCCAGCTGACATGTTTCAGGCACGGACAATGAACTCTTTTTCACTGCTGGCTCTAATGCGTGACATGTAGCCTCAGCTGGGAAGCCTAATCGTTGGAGAGACCGCGTGCCTGACCGGTGTTTTTATATCAGCAAAATGTATTTGAGCTACTCGGTGAAATCCTACTGTACAGGGTAAATCAAAGTTGCTTGCAATTCTACCCTGATTTAGCAATTCAGAAGCGATCGTGCCGAGGCTCACTATGTCTCACTGTGCCACGGTGTTAAATTTCATTGTGATATATATATATATATATATATATATATATATATATATATCCTCCGAGACGGGGAAAGTGCTGTCAAAGACGCTCAGAAAGCCTCAAGAAAACAACACTCATACATCAGAAACCTACTCGGGGGAGGATCAAACAGTTTTGTCACGGAAAAGAAAGTCTGTACTCCCTGTCCCCCTCTTCACCCACCTTCCTCAGCAGTACTTAAAGCTCGCCCTGACGAATTGGACCACTTTAGTTCAAGTAGCGACTTGAGGTGGAATGATCACTCATTTCAGTAGAATGACCAAACTCTATCAGCTTCACAGAGAGCAGTGTGAACTGTGATGAATGTTGTGGTGGAACTCTAGACACCCGGTTTCCACCTCACTGACCCAGAGCAAACCTAAAAAACAGGCCATGTATAATGTTATATGTAGTCCATGGAGTTCATTCACCTAAATGAAATTGAGTATGATTCAAATTAAGATACAGAACTTTCAGCATTAGATTAGATCTCTTATAATGACCACATATAATTATTTTTCAGTCTCTCCATTGGAACACAACCAAGACAATACAGGAAGTTTGTATGCAGTATTGAAAACTGAAAAAAAAAAATCGGAGGAAACAGTTTCTTTAGGCTGTGGTGGCAATTTAATGTGACCTCCCATGCCAGGTTGACCCTTGAAGCTTGATCAGGAATGGTCTTTATGAAGGTTAGCAACCTTTTTGGGAGGAGAACGGGGTGAAAAGGCCAAAATGTGCTAGAAGATTGGAATGAAGATCGATGGCTAGAGTATTATGAAGTGACGAATCAGAATTTGAACTCATGTCCAATCATTAACAATGTTATACAGGATAATTATACCGTTGCTCAAACGTCAAATATAATGGTGGCCTAAGACTTTTGCACAGTACTGTAAAAACTTTATGAACTCTTAAGCTGTTCTCAATGACTTCCTGTTTTTTTGCGATCTTAACATGACATGGTACACAGGCCAAATTCTCCGAGTCATTCAGCATGGGGAAGATGGAACAAATAAACACATGAAATCGTGAGGAAAATGTTGGCAATGCCGATAGCTACATATCTAAGCTGTTTTCAGAGCTGTAATGAACCTACTGAAAGAAGAAACGAATGTGGATTATTTGGAAGTGGAAAAAATGAAGGTTCAAAATTTGCCGATGAAGGTAGCATTCTGGGGTTGCAAACCCTCAGTCTTCAACAAGACACCACCCTGCTGGGAAGGTGTGCCAGAGAAAACCTCCCACCCCTTTTAGAAATGAAGTAAACTGAGATCCGCTTTACTGTTTGTCCTCTACAACATCCCATAAAGAGGCTATAGAAGCTGCTTGAATTCATTCTTTTGTTAATTACACTCTAATCATTATAAAGGTATTCAGTATTGTGCAAAAGTCTTAGGACACCATGAGATTAGACATACCACAGTTTTAGCAATGGTATAACCATATATACATTATTTCTCAGTCTCTTTATTGAAATACAATGAGACAATTTGAGACATTTTGCATGCAGTATTAAAGATCTGAAAAGAAATCCAGTAAAAACAGCTTCTGTAGGCTACAGTGGAAGGGTAGCAACCAAGAAACCACTTTTCATGGTGAAACAGCTAAGATATGCTGACAAAGATTGGAATGACGATCAGTGGAAAAGTGCCATAGAGTGACGAATCCATGTTTGAAATTTTTGGTCCAGTCATCGACAGTGTGTTATAGACAGTCATTTTGTCATTGCTAAAATAAATCTAATGGTGGCCTAAGACTTTTTCACAGTACTGTATATAGGGGGCATTGCCAGGGAAGTGTGATTGCATCAAAGTCTACCTGATCCAATAATATTTGTCAACATGTATACAGGTTTTTGAAGATTAAACCCAATGATTTCAATAGGATGCTATGCAGTGTGTTCTGGATCCACCACCTTACTTTACAGTTGGTAGCACACATTGAGGGTTGATCTCATCTCCAAATGTAAATAGATACAGATGTAGGAAGTGCTATCAGAGCTGACTCATCCGACCATATTTTCTGTTTCTCACATCCAAGTTGATGGAGGGCATGTTTTTCATGCACTGACCTTTTGAATTCAAATGTCATTCAAATTCCAATTACAGGTTCACAAAAAGTACAGTTTATGCTGTGACAGGGTCATACTGGTCCATACTGGGGCATTTAGCAACTAACCTCTACAGTGTCTGCATTTCTTTGAGAGTAAGCTTCAGTACCTGTTTTGGTGATTCTGGTTTTCCCCATAACATGAATTTTGAGATTTATTTTACCATTTGGCCACACATTACAATGCCTTTATTAGTTGACTCATGTTCTGTAGACTGTGGCTTAGTGGTTAAGGTACTAGACTATGTACCACAAGGTCCAGGGTTCAAATCCCACCTTTGCCAAGACACTGTTGGGTCCTTGAGCGAGACCCTTAACCCACCTTCCCTGGATTAGGGCGTCTGCTGAATGCCAAAATGTAAATCTGTTTGAATGAAATTGAAACCAAACCTAATGACCAGACTTCTTACACTGCATCTGCTTCATACCAATAATTGGGATTTAATATAACTTGCATCAGCAGCTGTTTGTGATTGTTTGTGTATAAAGACAAAGTCAGTGATCACAAAGATAATCCCTTCAAGAATGTTAGCAATGTTAAAACGCCAATGTAGAAATTGATATAGACAGATAAATAGACGTCTATATTTAGCTTACGGCATGTTCTGTTGTCTGAAGAGTACACACATGAATAATGTCCATAAATGGCTCATTTTGATGCGTGGAGAAACGAGTCACATGTCAGGGTGTCAAGACCAGTTGTTTGCCTCACAGCTATTTGTTTGCCTGGTCAATCGCAATACAGTTTTGTTTTTTTGGTTGTTGTTTTTTTAGTAATCTGACGTAAGCCGCCGTCACGTTAATCATAGCACAGATACGTTAATTTTACTTATGTGTGCGGATTTAGAAACAGCCTTAAAAGGGCAGCGTTTGACCTTTTGCACTGAGAGTTCTGCCTGGCGGGTTTCAGATCCTTGTTTAGAGGCCTGTGGATTCCCCCTCACTGCTGCGTGCCCTTCTGCTCTTTAGCTGGTTCGCTGCCCCCGCATGTGTACCTCTCCTATTCAGCCATAAAGAGAGACCAAAATCCAGGCATTTATGTTTCTCTTTTTCTTTTTTCCAGTCCCCTGTCTATCCCTTTACCCCTTCGGTTGTGATTGTTTAGCGATATTGGTTTTGCACATCTTGTGACACATTGACCTTGAGTCCCCTCTGCTCTTCCAGGACACTTCCTGCAAATATCTTGAAAACTGTTAAAAAGGATATGTGAAACAAATAAATGCGAAAGTGAGACGTCACACTTTCTGATTATCGTGGAACCAGATCAGTGCTGCTTAATGTGAAAAGGGAACGTAGGAAAATTTGTGGACTTATGCCAAGGCATTTACATGGCAGGCCCCCATCTCTCGAGCATTTGGAGAATGTATCCATACTTCAAGCTTCATGACAGTGTAATTGCGTTAGCGTACATCAATTACGTGTCATAATTCAGTTTTATGCCTATAGCAGTTATTACGGAGCTTTGCGGCTGAATATTACGCCAGGAATATTAAGCATGAAAACCGATCAAACAATTTGTTGGGCAATTTATGTGCAGAAGACAATACAGAAGTTATACATTGAGTAATAAGGGAAAGCTCATGTGAGTTTCCATGGAAGGGAATATGAGAATGCTAGAGTGGGTGGCGGATTGACACAGACTGATGAACAGACTAATCATTTTAATTGATTTTTCTTTTTTTTTTTATGTACAGTACAAGTGTAGAAGCAAGGAATGCAGCAAGAGGGAAGGTAATGGGCACTGTGCATCTTCCCCATGGGCCATTAGCAGATATTTAGTGTATATGCAAAACGTCTCCACTGAAGAAAAAAAAAACTGGCACAGGCGAGTACCCCTGATTTGAAGGCAGGAAAAATGATTCAATCAGCTCAACACTCGTTGTAACGTTTTGTATTCAGAGGTTTTTGGGCAGGCATTGTTTTTTGATCTCGCTCCTTTCGTAGTGATCCCATTCGATCACAGTCACGAAGCACAGAACGTTTACGCCGTCCTTTCTTTCTCATATCGGTTTCCGGGTAAACATCCTTTATTCTTTTCACATCTTGTACTCACGCTCACACGGGCGAAGGGTTTTGGGCACGTCTTCTGCCTCATCCGTGGAGGGTGGAAGGAAGTTGAAAACGCCATCGTGGACAGCTTCAGTGCTGTCACCGTGCGCCCTCCATCCTGTCCACCGAGGCCGTTTCCAACCTGTGATATGAAAGCAATGACAGGGGGAAATTCCAGGAATGCCTGACAGTTGCACGGAGGCATCAAGGAGCCACCGTGGCCCTCTGAGCTGTCACTTAGGCTAGCTGTGGATGGAAGCCTGCATCAGGGCAGCATGGCCAGCAGACGGCGGCCGCCAGCTGGATGTGGTCTCTCTCATACGAAGGGCCATTTCCATCTTGATCCCTGACAATAACTGGGAGACAGGACACAGGCCCATCAGTCTCCATTATGGGGACAGTGTTTTCTCTCGCATCGGCCCTCTCTGTCGGTTTCTCTTGGGGATCTAAAGGAGACGCTGTCTCGTACTTCATTTTCCACACAAAGCTTGAAAGCCCCCTGTAGTGGGAAGATGGCTCCTTCCTGCCCACCGGCCCCTCCCTGCAAGGCAGTCCACCTTGACAGGGTAAACTGTTCCTCCGCTGACAATGGTGGGAAATTAGCATAGCAATGAGAACCTCTTTAGGTCTGACAGGGATGGACAATGTAAGTGACTCTGCGCAACCGCCAAGTCACATCCAACTAGAGTCCTTAGATCCATGCAAATCACCAACCGGCATCCAGGTGCAAGACACTTCAGGTCTTGTATCTGTCGAATGCTCCCTAAACAAAGCATTTACAGTACTTTATAGGCTTGAACATCTTGGTATGTTTTTGGAGTTAGAGCCCTGCAGCTTACAGCCACTGATTGTGCAAGTTTCTCCTACTTACAAAGATGAAAGAGGTCTGTATTTTAATCATAGTACACTTCATCTATGAGAGACTAAATGAGAAAGGGGACAATCCCAGGATATGGCCAAGACCAAAGAACTGTCCAAAACATCACTGCTCTAGAGGAGATCTGCATGGAGGAATGGGAACAAAATACCAGCTACAATGTGTGCAAACCTGGTGAAGACTTACAGGAAACGTTTGACCTCTGTCATTGCCAACAAAGATTGTTACCAAAGTATTGAGTTGAACTTTTTTTTTATTGACCAAATACTTATTTTCCACCAAATTTACAATTGAATTATTTTAAAATCCACAATGTGATTTTCTGGGATTTTGTTTTTCTCATTTTGGTCTCTCATAGTTGAAGTGTACCTATGATTAAAATTACAGACGCCTCTCCCCATCTTTCTAAGTAGGAGAACTTGCACAATCAGGGTGGCTGACTAAATACTCTTTTTTGCCCCACTGTCAGCACGTTTGTTAAAAGCAGTATATAATGTCATCGATCTTGCCTAGTGTCAGGAGTATGCAGTCAGTCTCACAATAGTGAAATAGGACTGTTGGTAGCCTAGCGTGTAAGGTACTGGACTGTGGACCAGAAAGGTCCAGGGTTCAAATCCCACCCCTGCCACTGTTGGAAGTCCCCTTGAGCAAGACCCTATAACACCCACAGTTGCTTGGATTGTAAAGGGGACCTGTATGAACTTGTAAGTCGCTTTGGATAATGGCCTCTGCTTAAATGATTGTAAATGTATAGTCTCAGACTCTTACAATAGGTTGTTTGCGCTTTATGCTTTATTTGGAGATCCTGATTACGCTAGAAAGTACTGTATTATTATTTCATTTTTTTTCCTAGGCTTTTGGAGGAAAACTAGATTTTTTGACTTTTTTTTGAAGTACAGTAGTACCTCGGTTCTCGTCGTTAATTCGTTTCAGAAGGCTTGTCGAGAACCGATAAGTAATTTTTCCCTTAAGGAATCATGTAAATTGAATGAATCCATTCCAGACCCCCAGAAAATCCACACTCTAATTCATATAATTAATGCTTTATATGTATTAATGGAGTTGTATTGTACAGGTGCTCTCTGATTTAAGATGAGGATGTGTTCCGACAAATAAGGGGGCAATTTTTTCTTCCTAAGTGTGGTAACTCGCACCTCATTTTGCAGGTTCAAAGAGGAACCCAAGCTTGTTGTCCTGGGTATGCTGGTTCCCCCAGAACTGCCACTGGTTTTACATGATAAATCTTATTTTATTTTTGTAAATTGTACATGTTGTAAATAAATTGTAGGACATGCAGTACATACAGTAATATACAGTACAGTGCAGAAGTCTTAGGCCACCATTAGATTGGATATACCATTGTTTTACCAATGGTGTAAGGATCGTATATAATTATTTCTCAGTCTCTGTGTTAGAATACAGCCAGAAAATACAGGAATATTGTGGGCAGTATAAAACAACTGAAAACAAAATCAAGGACAAAAACAGCCTCTATATGCTACAGTGGCAAGCATTTAGTGTGGCATCCCCATTTTTGTAAGGGTGACAGCCAAGAAACCAATTTTTCAGAAGTTTGACAGCGTCAAAAGGCTAAAATATGCTAAAGCTCACAACGACTGGAATGAAGATCAGAGGAAAAGAGTATTATAGAGTGACGAATCCAAGTTTTGGGTCCAATCGTCAACAATATATTATATATGGTCATTATACCATTGCTAAAACTACAAATTTAATGGTGGCCTAAGATCTTCAGTACTGTATATAAGCAAACGTACGTGACCCGCACCAATTTTAATACACACCAGCCACCATTGGACTGTGTACTAAAAATCTTTTTATTCAGTTTGTGTTTAATTCTAATTTTGTATCCTAAGGTTTTGCTCTCATTCTCAAATTATTTAAATTATCCATTAATGAGTGACTTCTACATCAGTTCCATCTTTTCATCTTTAAGTCATTAATGCTTGCTAAAAACTTTACTCTCGTGAGTCCTAACAGAATTTCTCAGCATGGGTGGCTGCTGTTGTTCTTCTTGGCAGTTTGATTACATAATGTCTGTCTTGATACAAAAATGAATGGCTTATTTACTCTCACCAAGACTCATCCTTCTCACAGAGCCACTGTCAACTCTGTGACCCACTCAGTGAGAAGAAAAGTACCCATTACATCTTTCATGAGTGGCAGAACATCAGCCCTCATCTTTTCTAATTCTAGACGTGTGGTGGGCCCGTTCCAGTTCAGAGGCCATGCATGAAAGTCTGTACGAGCGTTGCTCTGTGATGGATAGGATTTTAGCTATTTTGTCAGCACCTGTGGGTCAAAACCCACAGCCGCCTTTGACAACCTAATGCGGGATAAATACATCAATAGATCTGGCAGCCTGCTCTGAAAACAGTGCACCTGTTCAACCAGGAGAGTCTGATTTTACTCGACTTAATATTGGAGTCAAAAATGAAGGAAACCTATTTGTGATCCTGTATAACTTCAGTATTTAGAACCAAAGCTAATATTCATTGTTTTAAATGTAGTTTCTCCATTTTCGGTACATCATGGTCTTGGCTGATCTTGACTCACATATTCACCACTTTGCCGAGACAGTGGTCTGTGAATAGAGCACTGATGTTGGACAATAAGCCCTGGCTCACCTTTGGCATTCCAGTTCAGGTCAAAGGAGTTGAGGTCAAATCTCCGTAAAGGCCAGCCAAGTTCTCCACCAAAGTTGGCACACTATTTAACGGACTTAGGACTTCTGTAGGAGGTCAGAGAGATTCCATACCTATATGCTTCATCAGTGCTTAATTTATGCCAGATCTTTCTGGAACAACATCCAGTACCTCTCATGCATCTGCTTTCCAAAAAGGCTAATTTTCCTCAATGGTAACTAACTGCAGTCCTAGTTTTTAATTGGATCGTCAGTCACGTTTTGCAGCCGAGTTTTTCTAAATAGCGAAAAAGACAGCTGATGTTTAGCTAAGCAAGTCTTTTCGATAAATGTAGATATCTGTTTGAAGGGAAGGGCATTAGGTTGAGCACTTGAAACACTGTTGTGTCTGTATATTCCAGGACCTTTTTTCACTGATGCCTCACTTGCCAGATCGCTCAGCTCTTGCGTGGAATGGGACAGGAATTCCATCTAAAATCAAATAGAAGGGTGTCCATAAACTTTTGGCCATGCAGTCTTCATACTTTTCCAATCCATTTAAGGCAACCAGGGTTGTGTTTTAGTACATACTGTATTTTCAAACTTCATGCTGGCCCTCAAGCAAAACGATTAGACATGTTTTTTAACATCTGCGCGCTCACAGGGTCTGTGCTAGTGACCTGGAGTTGTGAGATTCAGTCCAAGGCAGTCACTCAGAGTTACTGTTGTTAGGCCTTTGGGCAAAACTCTTAAGATTGTATTGGTCACAATTAAAGATGACTCCAAGAGACAAATTGATTGAAGGTAAAAGGGCTGATAGGAAAAATGTTAAATCCAATGTTTTCACCTTTCATTCAAAATGCAGCCTTCATCTTAATGAAGCTTTATTAAAGATGCCTAATCAACGTACGTATGAGTTGTCACGCTACACCAGTTACAGCTTTTTTTTTGCAGGAAATATCCGGTGTCAGAGCCACTGGGGAACAGATTCCGTTCGTGTGTTTAGGCCTTTGGACTATGTCTGTGTCTGTTTTCAGCATTAATCATGCACTGGCCTTTGAAAACAGTAATCAGTGATCCAGGATCCTTTGGTGCTGATATAAAAAGAAATATAATCCCAAAGAGCATCAAAGAGCAAGAAAAATGTAAAAAAGATTTGGTAATCTGCTTCAACTCCTTAAATTTGGTACATTAATATTTGTGCTTCATCCAGTTTTCCATAATGAGCCGCCATTCTAAAATAAAAATTTTAATGATATGTTTTCAGGTCATGATTTTACATTTAAAGCATTCAGCAGACGCCCCCCTTACGCAGAGCAACTTACAATTGGTACCAAGCTTACAATCCAAATCAATTGTGGGTACTAGGGTCTTGCTCAAGACCCAAACAGTGGCAGCTTGGCAGAGGTTGGATTTGAACCCTGGACCTTCTGGTCCATAGTCCCCGTACCTTATCCGCTAGGCTTACCACAGTCCCACATTCTATTTGTTGTTTAAATAAGAACATGTAAGATGTAGTAATAACTGCACTAATCATAAAATGTAATGGGCTTTTTTTAACTAAAATAGAAAGTGATACTACAACTTATATAGATAAAAGCAATTAGTTTAAATTAATGTTCTATATTTTAATCATATATGTCTACTGTAACAGTTATGTGCCAAAAAGTCTTAGACCTACATTAATATTTGTTGTTTTTGCAATGGTATAATGACCATATTAACCATGTGTGCTACAAACTTGAATTCGGACCTCTGTTAATCCTCTTTTTCCACGATCTTCATTTAAATCTGGCTGAGCTTTAGCATATTTGAGCATTTTCACCCTGTTCGCCTTCCAAAAAAGTGGTTTCTTGGCTGCAAGTTACCCTTCCCAAAAAGACCATTTCTGATCAAGCTTCTTGGAGGGATGCATGGTAGAAGGGTCAGCTTGGGATCCTAAGCATGCCCTCACTAAAGCTAAAGCTGCATACTTCTCCTCAATCATAGAGAAAAATAAGAATAATGCAAGATTTCTCTTTAATACAGTCTCCAAATTAACAAAAAACCCCACAGAAAGTGACTCTCCCGTTCTGTGTAATTTTAACAGTAATGATTTCATGACTTTCTTTAATAATAAGATAGAAAACATTAGGCATAAAACTCAATGCTCATCACATCACCAAACTGTTCAGCAACCTTCCAGATGCAGCACTAGTGAAGACATCTGGAATCCTCTTTTCCACTGATCTTCATTCCAATCTGTGTGAGCTTTAGCATATTTTAGCCTTTTGAAGCTGTCCCACTTCTGAAAAAGTGGTTTCTCGGCTGTCACCCTTCCAAAAAGACCATTCCTGATCAAGCTTCTTTGCAATGTAGAAGGGTCAGCTTGGGATCCTGAGGAAAACATGAGGTACTTGTAGACTGTGGTCATATTACCACTGCTAAAACAATTATATATCTCATCTAATGGTGGCCTAAGACTTTTGCACAGTACTGTATATACAGTGTTTCCTCTGGTAACATTTTTCCATGGTGTCCCAAACCTATTGAGTCAATCAGTCATTTAATCCAGCGTCTTGTTGACTCACCTGGGAAGCCCAAGCCCTGCCCCACACATTACATAATTCAGCTGGTAAACAGCACTAACGAGCTATGTTACATTTTCAATTAGCAGAGCCTATTATAAAACTAATAGAATTAGTTTCTTAGAGATTTCCAAGAAAAAGAATAGGGTATACAGAGCGGGCATTATGGTGGGGTGACGACTCATCTGTCTCCTTGCTTAGCTCTCATCATGGACTCCCTTCCTTTTCAGTAATAGCCTTTCAGTAACTTCTAACCTGAGCTTGTCTACACGCTTTATAGCTAACTAAAGGAAAGTAACTTAGCTGGGGTGAGGATCACATGATTGGCTGTAAACGTCCTACCTTACCCAGCCCTTCAATGGACTGGTGCCCCCATTCAGGGAACATACTCAGTTGTACTTTGTGAACTTTGGGCTAAGCTGCAGACAAACCCCATTCGTCTACCCTCATCATGATAAGCGATGGTTTAGATGGTGGAAAATCTATCGTAATCATTTGGATCCAATTATTGCATGGAAATTTACAAGCCATACAAGATCTCTAATGCATAATTTAGGCCATCATGGGATTATCCATTATCCCGTGTAGCCTGTGAAACATTTTATTAGATAAACTAATGACGTACAATCTACGCATGTGCTTCATATGCAACAATTGCTTATTCACTTTCTTCTCGAATTGCATACCGTTCATACAGCACCCATTTTATGTAAAAAGAAATGTTTTCTTGGGGGTTTTTTTCCACCAGTGCAGATATTTACTCCAGCATGACTGCGGCTCATACATTTTTATACTGCATACAATTATTAAGCACAGGAACGATCATTTGTTTAGTGGGAAAATGTTTTTAGCATGCATAACCAGTATTAACAAAGCACCACAATAAATAGAACATTTATGATTATGTATGAGCGCTTGGACTTTGTGTCTTCTGTGAAGATTGCTGAGAAGCAAAGAATCGCTTCACTCATTCAAGACTCTCGGAAATATGAACTCTAGTCTGTCTGACTCTTGTGCTATGTAAGTAATGCACATTTTAAGCATCTGAGAATAATGTTGCCTTTATCTGGTCTGGACATTTATTTGCGGAGAACGATTACATCTGGCTTGGAAAAACTTGTTTATTGTCATCCAGTGGACACAGGCCGCTGTCCCCAGCGACAATGGGGGACTGTAAGAAAGATGTTGTTGACATAGTGTAGTTTGACAGTGTTATTTTTATACGTAATGAAATATCACGGTATTGACATATGGGTTTAGAACACATTGATTCACAGTCTTTTTGTATGGGTGTTCCATGTAATCCTCTTTCACCTTATGGCGCCTTTAATAGAGGTGCAGTCTCGTGTAGCGTTCATTCTACAGATGATTCCAACTCGCGGCACTCAAAGGGGCGGCATGTGGGTAGCGCGGTCGCCTCACAGCTCTGAGATCCCCGGTTCGATCCTGATCTTGCGCACTCTGTGTGGAGTCTGCATTCCCTCCATGTGTCCATGTGGGTTAACTCCTGATATTCTGGTTTCCTGCAAATTCCAAAGGCATAAATTAGGTTAATTGGTCACACTAAATTTGCCCATGACTAGTGTGTTAATATTATGTTGTAGCACAGCTCTTGACAATCAGTTATAGAGAGATTTATTTTAGATTCCATTCACTATACCAGATTTGCGGTAGGTCAACTAACACCATACACCAAGCTAACCTATTACATAAGCAATCTGGATGATCCCAGATGGTAATGTCATAGCTTTTAGCCATGAATAGCCAATTGTTAAAATTAGGAACTATTTGGTAGTGCACCTGAGGCCTTGTTTTCACCCTTGATACCACTGGAAAATCCGACTTAACCAAGACCTTACAATTTTGGGCCTCCGCAAGTCTGCTTCCTCCTTAATAGCAATTTACAACTGACTGAAGGTATCCAATATCATCTGTTCAAACAACTGGAAGGTTTCACTGAACCCCAACAACAACGAAACTGGCAAAGGCTATGGCAAAGACCAGCATAAAAAAACCAGGCTGGTGCTTTCTACACCACAGAAAGCCATGTTTGAGTCTCTTAGAGGTGTCTCTCAGCCTGGCCAGGTCATCCACAAACACAACTGGTCATGTCCAAGAGAGGTTAGGCTGGAATCTGAGATTCTCTCCTTGACGCTGCCCCTAATGTCACTTTGTCTGTTGGAAGTGCCAGAAAAGATGGCAAGCATAGTCCATTCATTCTTGCCGTAAAAGCTAGATGTCAACTGCTTTTCGTAAAAGACAGAATGTAGAATATTGTTTATTAATGAATGCCAAGGCTCAAATAATTCAGGCTTTCATAAAAGTCGAAACAGGAGCACAAAGGTGGTGCTTTTTTTCTTTCTCTCTGATGATTTCATTTTTTTTCATTGGGAAAATTGGGAGACAAAATTCGAGAGGGAAGACTGAGATGGTTTGGACATGTGCAGAGGAGGGATAGTGGATATATTGGTAGGAGGATGTTGGCGATGGAGCTGCCAGGCAAGAGACGGAGAGGAAGACCAAAGAGGAGTTATATGGTTGTGGTGAATGAAGATATGCAGGGAGTTGGGGTGAGAGTAGAGGACGTGGAGGACAGGGTGAGGTGGAAACGTTTAACTCGCTGTGGTGACCCCTGATAAAGGGAGAAGCCGAAAGAAGAAGACGAAGGGTGATTCCATAATTGGCACCCTGCAGATTGGCACCCTGTCTATTGTTGTTTCTGCATTGCGCACTGTGCCGCCATCTAGGCACCGGCTCTCCCGCGACCCTGTCTAGGATTAAGCGGATAAGAAAGTGAATGAATTTGTTTGAGGTGTGTTGTGCTTCACAAAGACAGAATTTCAGCTAGTAAACAAAAATGCAGGTGTTGTGTCTCTGATTTGTTTATTTCCTACAACGAAAAAAGTTGAGTGACCATCTCAAAAGTGTGAGGAGTCCAATATTTGTTTGGGGTTGTATCATCTTGATAATTGACCAGGGACCAAAACACAACATATGTATGTTTTTTTTTTTGTTTGTTTTTTTTAGCAGGGTGGCATCCTTGTGCTTCACTGTGCTATTATGACAGTTATCCTTCATTATGTGATTGATTTAATGTGGAAACAGGTAATTTCAACAGCTTTGGAGACACTAATAAGCTTTTGTGCTCCGTTTAAAGGATTTATGCTTATTACTGGAAAGATTCTGAGGCAAACACTACATCAGAATAGATGTTTTCATGTTAAAACACTGTTTACAAGTGTGTCCATTAGCTGTACGATCTCAGCTGCCTTTGTTTACTTAAGACTTACTTAGAGGAAATCGCCTAAGCTTATGGATGTGTCTGTGGATTATAAATGAAGACAACTGGAATGGAGAAAAGGGGGGAAAACATGATGATCTAGGGTGCTCGTGGGGGAAGGGAAAGGGTTGAATGGCCCGACGGGCCTCCCGTTACTCATCAGAGGCTGGCGATGAGAGAGGGGGCTTTTGGGTAATGTAGTAGGACCGCAGTATGGATTTATGATCATTCTCGTAGTAAATGAGTGATCCTTTTTATTTTGCATGACATAATAGACTGTCAGCACGACCATCGTGTTTCATTGTGTATTCACCCTTATTCTCATAATGCTGCTTTTCGGATTCAGCCTTGATTTTTACGTAAACTACAAATCCCGTGGTGTGCGATGTCCTCGACGCAGGCGCAGTAGCAGCAGATGTGTGGCTTGGATACACTTGAACCGTGATGCGAAAGAAAGGCTGCGCGCGTATAAATAAAATGAGTAAATAATAGTAATCACGGATTGTTTGAGCTATAAAGCCCGGTCTAGGACGAATGCCGCGGTCCTGTAGCCTAAACGCAACAGCAGCGTTTATTTCTTTTTTCACGTTCGGCTCGTAGACCCTCGATTTGACGCAACACGGAAAATGCCGCGGGACAGCAAGCTTTCGCTTATCCAGAAAATAGCGAGGCAAGCGGACATCACGTTTCAAAACTGCTGCGACAGCAAAGACTTCCTGGCAAACCTAACGGAACTTGGCGTGCTGGTTAACGGGATCAGAGCTGCCAATCTCAACATCGCACCTCCTAAACGCGGCTCAGGTTCGGGCTCGCGGGGCCACAGGAGCGCACCGGTCACCTACATGCACATCTGTGAGACGCAACGCTTCAGCATGGGTGTATTCGCCCTGCGCAGCGGCGCATCCATCCCCCTGCATGATCACCCGGGCATGAACGGCATGCTGAAGGTCCTGTACGGAAAGGTGCGCATCCGCTGCTGCGACAAGCTGGACGAGCAGCCCGGTCCTGAGGAATCTCCAGAGCCCGTGGCTGACGGCGAGCCGTATCAGAAGGACTCTGTGTGCCTGGCCGTGATGCGCTCCGAGGGCGAGTTTACGCAGCAGAACGCGCCGTGTATGCTCAGTCCGCGCACGGACAACTTGCACCAGATCGACGCGCTCGACGGACCAGCAGCCTTCCTCGACATACTGGCACCGCCGTACGACCCGGACCACGACAGGGACTGCCACTACTACAAGGTGTTACGCACAGCCGACAAGCCTGGGGACCATGACAATAACAAGGGCGAGAAGAGCGTTTGGCTTTTAGAGATCCCTCAGCCGGAGGAGTTCTGGTGCGGGGGCGAGCCATATCCCGGGCCTAAAGTTACTGTTTAGGATCGTTCCTGCAATCCGGACGACTTTGACTCACACAGGGTTGAGGAAAAGTTGAAATACGCGTTTGTATTAAATAAGGGATTGTGCGACTGGACTTGAAAGCGTGCCTTCAATCTGGCAACCCCTGTAATATCCGCTCACGGTTGCACGGTATGGATTGTGTTGTGTAGAATAGGGCAATACTGCAAAAATACTAATAATCATTTACATGTACTGCATTATTTGCGTTTTAGGTCAAATGAACCGAGGTTAGTATTAAGTTAGCTTAATATATCACGTATACATATGGAAATGATCGTTCGTGAGTATTTACAGGATGTCCCGAAAGCCCGGTCTCACAGGGTTGGTGTATATTTTTAACGAATCCAAATCATTCTAATCAGGAAATCCTGGTGTCAAAGAGCAGCTGCTGCTACTATTAACCGCATCCATGCTGTGAGGCAAGAAGTCAGCCACGTTGATGTCTTATGGGACACCATATAGAATACCCTACACCACACTTAGCATTGCTGTGACTGTCACTATCCGTCTGAGTCAGTCCACCTGCTGTTTAGCCCTTAGGTAGGCAGGTGTGAACGCAGCAGTGACCCAGCCATCCCCATCTGTAATTCAGCAGGACTTTCACAGTTATGTTTCCTTTACATGGTGACCTTCCCCTTCATAAATATTAAGGTCTGCTTAAATTTGGACAGACTAGGGCTCGTATGGAGAATCTCTGTGGTGTAACAGTGCTAACCGCTGTGGTGAGAGGTTGATCTGTGTCTGTTTTGTTGATGTTTATTGCGACGTTCAGTGTTTAAAAATAATGATGACACAATGTAAATATCCTGAGAACCACCTCAACTATTGTGATGTACCATTTTTACATATAATCATTTAGCAGACGCCCTTATCCAGAGCGACTTGTAACTGATACTCTCACAATCCAAACACCTGTGGGTTAAGGATGTTGCTCAAGAACCTCTCAGTGGCAAGCTTGGAATTTGAACTCTGGACTGTCTGGTCCTTATGGTCTGTAGTCCGATACCGCTGGGCCATCAGTCCCTCGGAGTGATCTTTTACTGCACGCATTAAAACACATTCATAATCACTTGCTCTCACATGGACTGCCTTATCAGAGTGTTTATGGTCTGTTTGTTGATTTTTTTTTGGCTGAACATCTGGAGTGTCCGAGATCGTGCTGAATTCTCACGACACACAGTAAATCTCAGCCTTTCGTGATAGAACCTAGCATGGTTGGATTTATAGCCGTACAGAAAGTTTGAGGGGAAATCACTACTCTAAAGGATCATGGATGATTTTACAGTTTTTCCAAAAACTCTTTCACTCACACTTACGTTCCTGATCATGCCGACACCCCTAAAGACTTTAAGCGGCGCTGATCTGTGCACTGCCTTGTTCCATGTTACCAAACTCTGTGGCCTTATGAAAGTTTTGAATGTATCCTTTTTCGTCCACATGCACACTACGTACCCTATATGAATTACATGGGTTTTTATTTATTTAAAGAGTTTGTACAGTCCGTGTTTGTATTCTCCTTATTCCTTTATTATCTCACCCAATAAAACACTTGACCCTTTAGGCACTCTGCGTTCTGTCCCGTCTTATTTTACAGCTCGTGTTGTGATCTCTCTTGGCCTTATCAAAAGGGGAAATCCTTGATCGTGCCTGCATTGTATCCGTTTACTTTCACAGTGCCCGCAGTATGTAAATGACATCTGCACTCATCATGCTTGCTCTGGTATTTGAATGCTCGTTGCATATTTATAGCTTGGCCTCCTAACTTTGTCTTGTCATTGTGAATTGCCTGTCAGGCCCCGATGGTCATTTTGACCGCACGCATGGCATTCAAAAAAGGGGAACCTGATTAGTCGTGGCGTAAATGGCGCGTTGCCTCACACATATAGTGACTGTAGCTGAGACTGACTTGCTAGGCTGATTTGTAAAATGATCTGTGTAGTCTGTTTTTTTATATATATATATATATATATATATATATATATTAGACACACACACATCCACAGGCATTCTTTTGTTAAAACTGGTGTCCAGCCTGTGTGTCTAGTGATCTAATTGTGACTGTAATTGCATGTAATTATCAGCCTTGGTTCCAGGGCATGAAACAAGGACCAGACCTTGGAAATCATCTTTAATTGAGCTCTTGAATGTTTCTACATGAATAAATCTTAAATGAACATTACAGAGATGTTAAAACATTACATCTCACTTCAAGCTTCATTATTCACCTGGATGAGAACCAGGATTTGTACCTTATATTCTGGCAGGTTGACTTGTCTGCACTCCTGGGCCAAACCTTAAAAACAAGCCTTTAATGGTGCAAACAACGAATAATTGGTCAGGAAATCAGCAAGCACTAAGAAAATGCGCTCAGACCTGCGCTCGGAAAAAGCTAGAAAAAGGGGAAATTCACTTACACGGTCTACTTGTACACGAAGATAAAATCGTAAAGATTTAATTCTTTGATCTAAAAGTCAAACTAACACGTCTGGGTGTTAAATATAAGGTTAAATTATCTTCTATCTTGTTTTCATTCTTTGGTTGGTTGCTGGTAGTTTCCACAGTCCGTCAGGCTCATATTCTGGCCTGGTTGAATATAGTCCAGATTCGAATCTAATAGAGATTTGTTCTCTCTTCAACAAAACTAACTGAGAAACATTGTTTAGTAACTCGTCAAGCTGTTAACCATTGAGAGGAACGACACTGATTTGGTGGTTTTGGTTTGGCCCATTATTTTTTGTCCAGGAGTGTAGTTTTTCATCCCAACAATTTATTCTCTTATACATGTATGGTGCTAGTGTTTCCTGCCATGGTTATATATTTGGATGCTGTCAACAATACAGCTTCCTGTTAAGTGGGGGACTGTCCCCGCCTTCAAAGGTGTGATTTTCTTTTTGTAACCACAGCCAGGTCACAACAATCCCTCTTTTTTCATGAGTGTACCAAAAATGGTTTAAGAAAAAAAAAAATCAAGCTTATGTTTTTATGAGTTACTAACCCTGGCTTCCCAAAGAATGATATTATGGTATTTTGTAGACAAGTAGAACTGATAGAATAAACAAACTGATGAGTACTAGTAAAGAATACAGGATAACTGTTAATAAATAAATGTAATACGAGTATATTATTTAGAGGCTTACCGGTAAATTAATTTTCAAGTTTTTACTAGCTTGTTATCGGGAATTGATGTGCATCCTAATATCTTAAAGCTCACTGTCAGTCTGCATCTGGGATCTTGAAATCTAAAGGTGATTTCAAGTCTAATGGCTATTTGGTCAGAACCTCTACATTGCTACAGTTCAATGCAAAAGTCTTGGGCCACCATTAGATCTGTTGTGTTTCCGATGTTATTGATATGATATATTGTCGATAACTGGACTGACATTTCAAGCTTGGATTTGTCACTCCATAATACCGTTTTCTACTGATCTTCATTCCAACCTTTGTGAGCTTTAGCATATTTTAGCCTTGTTTCCCTTCGGGGGAAAAAGTGATTATTTTCTGCTACCCTTCCAAAAAGACCATTCCTGATTAAGTTTCTTCAGACTTTAGAACTTGGCATCCTGATGAAGCTGACAGATGCTGCTCTTGCTCAAGTGTTAGGGGAGGGCATTTTAGGGCATTTTAGCCTTGCTGAAACAATGGTATATCCAAACCAGTGGTGGCCTAAGACTTTTGCACAGTACTGTACATCTATTTTTTTCAGTATGACCTTAATTTGCACTCACCAGTGTGATGATTCTTATAAAATTCAGAAATATTGCACACACTTGGAGTGTGTGTGAGTGTGTGTGTGAGAGAGAGACAGACAGACAGCGAGAGAGAGAGAGATTGTGAGCTGTGAGTCAGACCTGTCTGATGGGAATCCCCCATTTCATGTGTACATTAATTTTTTCCTCTTGGTATTATAGTTAAATTAATTGTAGTTTACACCAAACATCAGATTTTAAAGGTTTATTGGTTGCGTTAGATATTTCATTGCAAGTACATCTGACGTTCACAAAACAACGAGTTCAGTCATTTACAAATACATGTTTAACCACAACGAAACACCGAACTGTTTTGTACAAAAATATAGATTTTTTTTATCCCGCAAAAGGTTCTTATTAAATGAACTGTACAGTTTGTTTAAAAGCCTTCTCCTATATGCAGGTATGTACAAATAAGACCGGCCGAAGGCACAGTTAAGATGGATCAAACGCAATTAGACGCAGCTCGCCAAAAACGCGCACACTAAGTTCAGTTCTGTTATTGCAATGCTTTAACATTCAAACCATTTCATCTTCTGATCACACTGTCAGTAGTACAATCCCACATGCTGTTATAATTATTCCATTAAATTATTTCACCTAAATATACAAACAAAGTGCGTCAACATGTGATTGAGACAGTCAGAGAAACGGGCCCGGTCCAGAACGCGCACAGTTAGTGTCTCTCATCCACGGGCAGCTGGTTCAGTTTCAGTTTTCAGCTCCTTGCTGGATTCTGCTTGGGGTTAATTGACATCTAAAGTGTGTAAACAGGCCGGTCCGTCAGTCAGGACACACGTAAAGGCGTGTAAAAAGTCAAATTCGGGTGTGAGTTAGGTGCTGAGGATGCGCGCACCCGGTTACCATCGCGACCGTTGCCTAGTGTTGGTTGGACGCTGGGTCCTCATTGGCTGATTCCCGATGAGGAGTCTGAGCCGCTGGCGGGAACGGACGACGAGGAGGACGTGGTTGTCTTCCTCTCCTTCTGCCGCAGGTGGATCTTGGTGTGCCTCTTCCTCTCGTCGCTGCGCGCGAACTTTCGGCCGCAGAAATCACACGCGAACGGCTTCTCTCCCGTGTGCGTGCGGATGTGCGTGGTCAGGTGGTCGCTGCGGCTAAAGTTCCTCATGCAGATCCGGCACTGAAACGGCTTGTGGCCGGTGTGGATGCGAATGTGCCTGGTGAGCTCGTCGGAGCGCGAGAAGCGCCTGTCGCAGCCCTCGGCCGGGCACGGATATGGACGCTCGTGCACGGGGGTCTTGCTTGGCCTGTTCGGGTATTTACGCGGCCGCAGGATCGGCCTGAGTGGCAGGTTCTGTGGACTGTACGCGGCGGGCAGGCGCGCTCCTTCGGCCACCGGTGCGCCCAGCGTGAAGTTCCTGATGGTGTTCAGAGGTGTGAGTGGTGGCGGCACGCGGAATGACTCGAGCGAGCATGCGAAGGGCTTGCGCTCAGGGATAGACTGCATGTCCCTCTGACACGGTGGAGGGAAAAAGCCGGCATAGTCCGGGAGGATGGGGAAAAGCCCCGCGTCTGCGCTCGGCTTGGGCGAGGAGTAAGCAGGTGGTGGATACGAAGAGATAGGGCACGTGGAGGTGGACAGGAAAGCGGACGGATCCTGGTAGACCTCGCATCCCGAATAGGGCGGTGGTGGGGAGTACATGTGTTGCTGTTCCATGTCGGACTGCCCCTGTGCCACCGTGCAGCTGAGCGTGCTGGAGAAATGAGCAGGTGACACGGACGAGGAAGAGGATGGAGATGATGAGGCAGACGAGGCCTGGGTCATGCCCAGGATGCCAGCACTCACGATGTTGATCACACCTTCTGGGTTCCAATTGCCCGGATACTGGGAGTCGATAGAAAACTTGCCCATGTAGGTGAAGGTCTGGCTGCGTGGACCCGCCGGCTGCGCAAAACCGCTGGAGTAGGGCAAGTCGAGTGCGCGCTTGTCCGCGCTCATATCCAAACCAACCAAGCCATCTGCAAGAGAGAGAATACAAAGTTGTTTATGTTCTAAAAATGATGCATACTTAGACTCAGTGCGCTTTTTAACGGGGTTGGCGACTTGCGATTTACGCACAGCTTAGTAAGCCGCAGCACTAAGCCAGAAGCACCGAGGCAAGGAGCAAAAGTAGTAGAAACTAAGTCCAACATCTGGAGGTTTGCATGGTCTTTTTTAAAAGCGACTTTAAGAACACGTGACAACCAAAACAGGTAGGATAGGGCGCGCGCCTTTAAAGTCCGCTTACCTCCAGAAACTCCGTTTATCTGCTCGTAATGACCTCCTAGATCGCCGTTTGGATATAAAGTGACCGAGGCAGGCAGCGATGAAGCGGTGATCTCGTCCACAGAGTAGATGCCCTCGGACAGTGGGTGCACGAACCCGCCGAGAGTGACAGGAGTTTTCTCCAAAGTTTTTGCGGTCATCGTTCAGGCGCGCGAGCTATGGTGTTGCGGATGACCCTCTGTTAGTCTAAATGTTTGTCCCGAGCTCACATGTGCGGTGCTGTTACTGAAGTTTCAGCTTTCACTCAAGTGTAAGACCAAAGCGATTCTCTCATCAGGCTGTGTGTGTGTGTGTGTTTTGTTGAATGACAGACCCTCGCTGCGCCGGTATTGGAAGTGTGTATTTATTGGGAGGGTGTTTGAATGTACCGTTACGTCAGTGCCCATATAAGGAGCGGGTACCCAAAGAGCCGCGGCGCTGCGAGATCTGATTGGCTCGGCGGTCTAGTGACGACACCAAGCGACTAGTTGTCAATGGAGACCTGGGTCTGTTTCTTTATCACGGTCAGAAAGCGGATAGGAAAATTCACCATTAGTGCAGCAGGGGGAAAAAATAAAATAAAAGCAACACGCAAGCGTAATTGTTAATGAACGTTGTAAGGTCAGAGCCGCAAAAGGACAATTTAGTAGCAAAATAAAAGGAGAAATAAATAGTTTCCAGACTGAAAGCGACAGGTTAGGGTACATCTGTCATTCTGAATCAGGAATTCCGGTTTAGCTTTAAAGCCCCATACATGGTTTTTGATCCGGTGAATAAACGACGCCCATTCGAGCATATAAGGGACTTTATTCCGGAACATGAGCATCGGAAACTGACGAGTCCTGCCGAGCAAAAAAGAAGCCGATCTGAAAACCACAAACAAATGAGACGCACAATCACGGAATTTCTAGCTTTTACTGCCTTACTGTCGGAAAGTGTGCATTTGAATAGCTGCTGTATATGTTTTTGGAAAGAGGAAAACACGTTTTTAGTAACTGTAGTCTATATTTAGCGCAGCTGGAAAATAAAGTTTTACTGTTGGTGTTTGTAACTGGTATCACATTATTAATGTCTGTTGATAGCTATAGCAATGTATTATACACATTATTATTTCTGTGGTTCATTATTATTATTATTATGATTATTAGGCCTATTATTATTTTTTGTTGTTGTTTATGGGGATGATTATTACCTCATACGTTGCTGATTGCCCTCTAGCGGCTTGCTATGTTAATCTACAATCACTTAATTAAACACAACAATAAATCCCACTTCGGAGGCACGAAGAACCAATATGACACACAAAAAGTCTAGGGTCAGCTATAAATATGTTTTGGGTCGCGTTTTCTCGCCTCGTTCCAAAACTACACGCAGACCACAACTTTCCAAATCTAGTCTAAAATGACCAGCCGTCTCTAAATGTAGGCTAAAGAAAACGTTCCACTGTTGTGAGCCAGCTTTGTAAACTCACCGAGCAGACGCGCTGTGTTTAGGGTAAAATTTCCCTCGTGGGTTTAGAAACTCCTGTAGTGGAGGTGGAGGGACACGGGGGAGGAATTTAAGCCACTGACAAGACCAGCTTAAGAAAACATGACACACATAAACGAATAAAGCAGCCAGAGAGAACCGCAAAATGCAGGGTCACAACACTGTATGTACACTGCAGAATTTTATATATAACAGGATTCTACACTGTACTATATCTATGTTATTCTAAGACACAACTCTGACTTTAAAGTACTCTATGCTATACTATAATATAAATCCTGTAGAAATACTATTCTAAAATATAACACTGACTCTAAATTACTTTATACAATATACTATTGATATACTATTATATTCTAAGAACACAATCTAAATTATCCTATACTACAATATTCTATAATATGCTATTCTGTTCTAAGATATAACACTAAATCTAAATGACTCTATACTATAATATAGATTAATGTTGTAGTCCAGACCACTAAAGCAGAGTCCGAGTCGAGACCAAGATTGGAATGACATTTTTTTCATCATACAAGAATAAAATAAGATGGGAAAACTTCTTTATGTTCATTATACATGATGTAATGTAATTACAATTATTAATAAATATAGTCTTAGTCAAACTAAGGCAGCATAACTTTTGGAAGTAAATGATGATTAATAAAATATAGCAAAATATTCTTTATTTCTGTACTCTCTATAGCTAAAGCATTTGATTGTAAGTACTGGAGATACTGTGCTGTACTGTATTATACTATTCATATCACCTACTATGCTGTAAAATCTGTTAAGATGTCTGTGGTATTGAATGAACACAAGACACTTGTAGTAAATTCACTATTTAACATAAACAATACTCTTACTCCCTTTTTACATTTTCTGTCGTCCAGGTTTTTGTGCATGTGGTTCAAATGTACTGATGGTGAAATGTTTAGTGAGAATTGAATAAATTCACTGCAGTTCAAGGTGCTAAAAAGTTTCCGTGGGCAATATTATGACTCACTCTTTCATTTAGGCCTAAGCAATAGTCCACAGTCATTCAGATGATGTGTTATACATCTAATGCCGTAATAGACGATAAATAATACATTTACGCTTTTATACTTTTCTACAGTTATACTTTTCTAACAGCATTGGTGGTAAGCATAACTGCCAAGCAGTTGACCCGGGTTTGATTCCTGGCCAACGCATTTCCTTGGAACTGTGGTAGAATAGTGGTTGAGGTACTGGAATATGGAAAAGAAGCTCCAGGGTTCAGTTCTCACCTCTGCCAAGCTGCTACTGCTGGGTCCTAGAGCAAAACCCTTAACCCATAATTGCTTGGATTGTACAATTGTATCAGTTCCAGCTTGGCAGAGTCACTCTGCACTGTTCGTTTCATTCATTTCCAGACACTAACGGAAACCTACTTTACACAATGTATTCCTGTTTGGATATATAGTCAGTTGATCCAAAAAAAGTGTTCATAGATGATTAATGCACCAATGGGATCAGTCATATTTAATCAGCACTGTAACTCTAAAGTAGGGATTTAAAATGGACCAGAAAAAATAAAACGTGCTATATTTACATTTACAGCATTTAGCAGACGCCCTTATCCAGAGCGACTTACAATTGGTACAGTCTTACAATCCAAACAATTGTGGGTCCCAACAGTGGCAGCTTGGCAGAGGTGGGATTTGAACCCTGGACCTTCTGGTCCATAGTCCAGTACTTTAACCGATAGGCTACCACAGTCCCATATCATATTTAGACAGTATAGAGTAACATACTATTAGAGCTGCTTAGATATTTAACAACATTTTACAGTTGTGGGGTCACCTCACAGCTCCAAAATCCCCAGTTTGATGTCCTCCCTGTGTCTGTGTGGGTTTACTCCGGGCGCTCAAGTTTCCTCCCACAAATATGCATTAGGTTAATTGGTCACTCTAAACTGGCCCTTATAGTGTTTTTATGTAAACTTGGGTCTTTCATGAATATAGCCCTAATGCACATCCTGCAATAAATAAAACAAACAAACATTTACAGTTGCACTGAAAACCTACAAAGCCACTGAAAGAAATGGGGAAAAAAAACATTGAAGTGACCACAGAGGAAATGAGCAATGAGCACTGTGTTGGTGATGTCAAATAATTTTCACAATACAACAAAATCCCCGGTGGTGAATACGTGCATATTGTTTATTGAGTAATGTTTATTAATAAATTGTTCCGAAACATTTAACTGGACACACACAAAATACATGGCTGATAATTCAACCGAGTGAGAAACATTCCAGCATTTCTGCAGGTGGACTGACAGCATTAACCAGCGTTCAGTTTAGCTATATGTATGTACAGTGGAACCTCAGAACTCGAACTTAATTGGTTCCAGAAGCCTGTTTGAACACCAATTTGTTCAAAGTCTGAATCAGATTTCCCCATAAGAAGAAATGTAAATAGGATTAGTTTGTTCCCGACTCCCAAATGATTTTTTTGCGCTTATATTGGTATGTAATTAATGGTTAAAAGCATGATTTTCAAGCAAATGAATGTAACACAATACATAAAAATCAATGAAGAATGGTATAATAATAGTATACATATGATTGAACCCTATTTTTTTTTTCTTTTTTGGGGTTTTATGGTGGTTGGCATATCGTATTGGTGCATTATCGCCATCGACTGGACTGAATTGTGTGCTTTGTTGTTGGAAGATCGGACCATTTAGTGTTCTATATAGGAATTCAGAATTTTTTGTTCATAATTTGGGGGCAAAAAAATTTCAAATGGACCGTTGAGTGTGCAAATTGTTCAGGTAAAGAGGTTTTTGAATTCGGAGTATATTACTGTATATTAAAACAGACCAAAGTAAATGGTTGACCTACACCAAGTACAAGGATAATTGCATGTATAATATGCTTCGACTTTGCTGTTCATGTATGCTGTAAGCACAGGTGCAGTGGCTAACGGCTTTTCTCGCCGCTGTACCTGCGATATTGCGAGAGACTATTTTCTAAAAGTTGTAGTTCCAACAAAAAAAGATTTTTGTCCTCATTGTTAGAATATTCCCTGCAACCTTTGCGGAACATTTTGGGTACAGAGTTGACCCACTAAAATAGTTTTCCATGACGGAATGAAGCTGCAGACTCACTTTGCTTGACTGACATTTGCACATCTCGCTTTGACGTTGTTTGTGAAGAGATAACATCATTGGTTTGTTTTGACTGGATGTGCGAATGGACGAGACCATTTTTTCTATGACGATGGATTAAATATCCAAGTGAATTGACTTTGGCCTCACATTGTTCTGATAACACATTGTGCACCCCCCAGAAACTTGTCCAACCGCTCAAGTTATTTTTCGTGCTGCTGACCCAATGTTATGTTGGGCTTCGCCTGGGCATTCAGGCAGTCATTGTTGAGCCAACCCTGAAAATTGTGACAAGTCACCTTGAAGGTGGAATTGTTACAAGTGCCACACCTAATTACCTTATTGTTATCTTGACGTTTTAACGTGTATCAGCATTCTTTGTTTTCAGCATATTTTCTCAGTTTCCTCTGCCCTGTTGCTCCTTCCACTTTGAGAACCACCAAAACTTGACATTTCACAATTTGCTAGGGGGCGGTAGGGTGCCCTTATCCTCCTGCCACTGTGATACTCTATGGGTGTTGGTTGCACTTTTGCACTCTGTGGTTTCTTTGGATACAGGTAGGAAACGCTGACTCGTTCGCCCTAGTGTGTTTAGCTGTAGGTGGAATCAAATGTGAGGTGGATAACCACTGATTGGACAAAATAAGCTTGTGATTTGTGCTTGCATTAGGATAAGAGGTGGTAGATCTGTGTTGATAGCACTGGTTGGTTTTGCTCACCATGTCTTCGCTAATCCACACGTTCATTAACCATTAAGGATGTAACATTACACCGTTTAAACGTACTGTGCCTTGTAGGTCTTATCACTCTGCTGAAAGTATTGAGTGTATTTCTTTGTGTATTTAATGTTTGTCCAATATCTGTGCGTTTTACACCAATTTGATGAATTCTCACAGGTGGCCAAAACTCACATCTCTACGACTGTGGCGTAGAATGAACGCTCTGCTCATCGTACAATCCTGTCCTTTAAGCTAAGAGAGACAAATGCAGCTTGTGGATCGTTCATGCTCTGAGAGGTTTGATGTGCATGACCTCGGCCCCAGCAGTATGAATGTTACGTCTGTGCTCGTTCGGCAGCAGATTTCACTTTCATGCTTACTTTTAAGCGACATTAAAGACAGAGTTGGGGCTATAAAAAAAAGGGGTTAAAACGATGCCCAGCATTTCCTTTCCGTTGTGGGTTAGTTCAAAGATATTGCCTAACAAAGAATGTAACGGTTTCTTTTATAAAAAGATCCGGATTTACGATCTTTCAAGACCAAGCTAAAATGTAACATCAGAGCCAGACCATGTCTTTGAAGTATTGTATTGTGGTCATTATCTAAATAGGTTACTCCTTCATTGGCGGGGAAATTTTTAACGGAGCAGTGTCGATCTGCAGCCTCATTTTCCCTTTTTCATGTACACTCTTATCTAAATGGTAGCCTGAACATTTTTGGAACACAGGAAATCTCGGTTTTATTTCAGTCACCAAAACCCCAGATATCATCCGCCGTCCTCTTTGAGTTTGCTTAGTCACATGTATTTTTGTTGCCACCCATGCAAATGCTGGTTATTTTGGTTGGGGTGTTGCTGTCATCATCATCAGCAGCAGCAGCAGCAGCCATGGCTGGTGATCAGTTTGTGATTCTTAATACGACGTCATAACGATTTGCGACCACGTTACAAATGAAGCCATCTGTTGTCGCTGCATTGGCGCTGTGCTTGTGGGTTGGTGTTGTTCAGATGGTATCAAATACAAAAGGCGCCAAGACACCAGCTTGCATGGTGTTCTTGGTGTTTGCGTTTTTCTTTTATAGGAAACGGAATACGAACAAGCGGAATATGTATGTGTGCACTCACTGGCCTCTTTATTAGGTATACCTGTTCAGTGCAAATGTCTAATCAGCCAATCACACGGCAGCTACTCAAAGCATTTAGGCATGTACACATGGGCAAGACTGCCATCCATCCAGAAAGCTGGTTTAAGTGATGGTTGTTGGTGCTAGACAGGTTGGTCAGTTTCAGAAACTGTTGATCTGCTGGGATTGTCACACACAGTACTATGTCTAGGGTTTAGAGAGAATTATCTGAAGAAGAGAACATTTCCAGTGAGGGCAGTTCTCTGGGTGAAAATGCCCTGTTGATGCCAGAGGTCAGAGGAGATTGGCCAGACTGGATTGAGCTGATGAGCGAGGTACACAAAAGAGCATGTCTGAAGACACAACACATCAAGCCTTGAAGCAGATGGGCTACAACAGCAGGTGCCACTCCTGCCAACTAAGAACAGGCAACTGAGGCAGCAACTGACACGGCCTCACCCAAATTGGACAGTAGAAGATTGGAAAAATGTTTCCTCATCTGATGAGTCTCGATTTCTACTGCAGCATACGGATGGAGGGGTCAGAATTTGGCGGAAACAACGTGAAAGCATGGATCCATCCTAAATTGTATCAACGGTTCAGGCCTACTTTGAGCCCTTAATGCCAGTTGAGCATTGTTTAAACCCCACAGCCTACCTGAGTATTGTTGCTGACCGTGTGCATATTATGGCCACAGTGTACCATGTTTTGATGGCGACCTCCAGCAGTATGTCACGGCTAAAGCTAAAATCATCTCAAACTGGTTTCTTGGACATGACAATGAGTTCAGTGTACACAAACGGCCTCAGTCACCAGATCTCGAGAAGCTTTGGGATGTGGCGGAGCAGGAGATTCAGGTCATGGATGTGCAGCCGACAAGCAGCAACTGCATGATGCCGTCATGTCAATTTCGACCAAAATCTCTCAGGAATTTTTCCACCTTGTTTAATCTGTGTCTTGAAGAATGAAGACAATTCTGAAGGTAAAAGTGGGTCCAAACCGGTACAAGCAAGGTGTACCTAGTATAGTGTATACACGTAAGAATATGGAAACTTAGTCTGCTTGGCACCATTCCTCTGAACTGAGCATCTGTTTCTTGCTTCTGTGCATAGTCTACATGGTCGGCAATACGCCATCATCTTCATCCCATTCCTAGCTGGGTTCTCCTCTAGTCTACACTGCATAGCATTCTTTTATCGCCTCTGTCGCTCGGCCCGGCGATTAGTTAAGAGGTCGTGTTTGTATTGTCGTCATAATGACACCTCGGTGGATATCGACTGCAGAGTGGCTTCGCAAATCACCCTTCCCGCTCGATAGCGAGCCTGAACCGGTGACATGTTGCATTTACATCCTCTCTCTGCGACATTTAGAACCAAAAAGGCATTTTTCAGGCCCGGCCAGGCGGCTGTGAATAAATGGTAATGTGACAGGAGGGTGACAGAGAGGCTCTGGCCGGACCGATTAGGCCAATGTGTCAGGCGTTGTTAATGGGGGAAGTCCTCTAAACATTGTCTCTGTACCTGAACCTCCATAATGAGGAACTAAATAATGAAGCCAGGCCTTTTTTTAAAGCCTGTATTAATTGCAGGGCGTCACGCAAGGCGTCAGCAATAGATAATCCACGAACAGGAAAAGGAATCTGAGTTTTACATGGAATTGTGAGCTGCTCATGGGTTATGCAGGTGCATAATGAACGCAGAAAGAAACCCACCCTATTGAACCAGCGATCAAGATGCTGCTATCAGTCATCGCCACGGGCCATGAACTTACCCTTTCAGATTTTACAGTCGCTATAATTGCAAACTCCATTGTTAAGACCCACAGCCGTTTGTTCTCAATGAATAATTGTCGCTGTATGAAGACGGGACGAGACACACAAGCGCTCAAGTCTTCCCAGAACACTGATGATCTTTTGCTGTTATTTGTCGCCAAAGAATGTCTCGCATTTCTACAAATTCTTGTGTCCTCCCCCAACCGAGGAAAGAAGGAAGCTTCTTGAGATGCCCTTGTCTTTTGTTACGCGCCCACGGGTGCAAAAATGTTTGCACACTGCGCACAAGTGGAGCGGCCGGACCGGCCGATGGCATATTGGCTCCTGGGCTGTGGCAGGGCTTGGCGGGATGATGGGACTGAGTGTGCTGGCCGCCCACGGAGAGCTGCTGGTGATATTGGGAGCTTGCTCTGCTGCATGTGCTCGGGCTCACTCGGGGTCAAAGAACTCCTGCACATGAGGATGTAACAGATGAACTCTCGCCTTTTGTGTTTGTCGGTTTATGCTCCCGCACGGCTCCAGAGTCCGTCTGTGTGGACATTGCATGTCCTGTCTGTGTTGGTTTCCTCCCACATCCCAAAAATACGGCTCTAAATAGCTGTAAAAGTGTGATGTAACCTGGCTCCTGTCGTGGATTTAATAAACGAATAAATCCAATCAGTTTGTGGTCATTTTGATGAAACGCTTAGATTATGGCCGACCAGGTCATACGTCATCCTCAAACCCGTGCTTGATCTCGTTATCATCGACTGTGCACTTGCCGTACAGTATGAACGTGATCAACAATCGCACTTTTATAACACTGACAGCAAATGGCGAACAAACTCTCTATTGTCCTTGCTTTACTAGAAACCCAGGACATTTGACCAGTTTGCTATTTTGCGTCGCGACTCATCACTCTGAGTCAACACACAAATCTCAGTGACGACACAAAGGAGGTCACTCGCATTATTCGGACATGAGAAAGAAGACCAGGCCGAGTCTGGAAAGAGGGGAGAAAAAACCCGCTCCGCTCAGGCATCCCAAGCGCCGGTCAGGCACATGACAAGGAAGCATAAAGCAACCTGTCAAGTTCCACCCACAATATTCAGATGAGCTCTGTCAAAAAAGAGTGAATGGACACCAACCTGCTCCGGCAGCAGCTAAGATCTAAAGACAAGCCGTGGGAGAGTCGGCAACAACGCGAATTGTTCTCTTCTTTATCGAGTGGGAGGCTGTTTTTCTTGGTGAGTTTTGTGTAGGTGTTACTTTTCTATAGATGCTCACCATCAAAGGACTCAGCAGTTTGCGCTAGTGACATGTGGGGTGAGAAATTCCCTCGGTTAAGTTTGCGCTCAAATTAGTTGCTGGTGCTTTTTAGCAAACGAGATTTATAGACCGAGGCCTCGGGGAACGTGGTTGGACCGGTGCTAGATCGTCGTGTTAATATACCGATATTGCATCTTTTTAAAAAAGTAAGCAACTTGAAAGCAGTTGACAAATCCCAACACCAATCCCATTTCATATTGCATTTAATTATACATTTTTTTCCCACCATACTACACTAGAATCTCACAGTATTGATTTCATATTGTTTTTAAACCCACTTATGCCTGTTAATTGCAAAAGCACCTCATTTAAATCATGAAAATAATCATGCAATACAGTCCTCGGGTATGAACACATGATGGGCACATCACTTCTCAAACTGGACGATGCAGTTTTTGCTCTTGTAATACATTCAGTTTCCGCATTAGCAGCATTATCTGAATGAAGAGGGCCGAGTGCAGCACATCCACAGACCCCAAATCATGCACTACCTAAAAGCACTCTCACACAAACACACACACACGCAAAACCCACTAAATCCACCAAGAAGTGGCGCAGCAGCGCTGGCAGTGCCATACTCACATTCAGGGCTTGGATAGAAGTGCCTTTTTGTGAATCCCCATCGCATAAGTGGGCTCCTCCAAGAGCATTACACTGATCCGGTATCTACACACTCAC
>JAJAGP010001250.1:0-32765 GCA_025084515.1 Ancistrus triradiatus
CTTCATAATAACCATCATTGATAATCATCATCATAACAACAGTGTTAAACAGCAAAATCAGAGAATATTGGAAGGTAAAGCGGTCCAGATCTTTAGAGCACATAAAGATTAAAACATATTTTCATTTACTAACAAAGAAATCTTATTAAATCAGTTAACATGTCAAGTCCACCCACCTCCCCTCTGTGGCAGGAAAAGAATTTGACGTCCACGACATTGAAGTTTTGCCACATGGCTCCCTGCTTAATAGTTATAATAATTAAGAAATAATGCCATGATGTCACTTTAAATTCAGTGTAGCATGATCTAAGCGATGTTTCATTTATTCGTTTTCCACTTCTAAAGAAGGAGCTTAAGTATTTGGGAGTGTTTACCGCTCATCGTATCCATGGTGACTGCCTTTGGTGGTCCAGCCATGTTAGTCATTAACAAGCACAGTTAGACCCAGAAGACCTCATTAAGAATTCATATAAATCCCCAGCAGAGCCAAGCCTGAACAGCTTCTTGCAGGGAATCGATTCACAAGAACAAGCAAACGAAATGTTTTGCTCTTGTATCTAAACACTAAAAGACCATCTTTAGGTTTACCTCATTTTCAGTGTTGTGTATCCTATCAGTTACCATTTGATTATGTTAGATGAAATACAATAAATACAAATGTCCAGAATCACACTTTTGAATTGTGTATGAGAAGAATTAAAACTTAATTCCTTTTAGAGCAGCTCCTGTGGATCAGAGGCAAGAACCATCTGCTGGAATCTCTGGAATTGCAACGTGAAAGGTCACGTGATATAAGTACGCATATTAGGAGTCGCGTTCCCCAACACTAGAGGTTAACGTCGACTCACTTTTCGGCCTGGGCATGCTTGGTGATCAGTGACACCTGTTGGCTCGAGTATTTAAGACCGGTTACGTGTCCCTTCAGGCTTATTTAAAGCAACCCCTTCTCCGTGATTGGGGAATTGGCGCGTCCAACCCCCCTGTGATCGTGCTCTTTGAGAGGAACGCAGCACAGCTTTTTTTTTTTTAGTCTCGGTCCTCTTCTTCCACGTCACACTGCTGAGGCAGTCTCGTGACGCCACGCGCATGCCCGGCCTGAGCTATGCTTAGAGCGTAAGCTGTTAGCGTAAGGCTCAGTATCTTTACAATTTTTTTTGTTTGTTTGTTTTTTACCCGCCACGGAAGCTCATGTCTAATTGGCCTGCTAGTGGCGAGATGCTAGAGCTCTGGACCCTGACGTGAGTGGTCAGGGTTCAATCCCCAGCTGTCGGCCTTAATTCAGGTGCAGTGTTATTTAGCTTCTTATTATTTAGTTATATTTTGGTTCACCATTTCCATCTGGAGCTAACTGCAATCGGGTCCTAAAAAGCCCTTTGATTTGTGTTTAATACAATTCACAACAACGCAGCCCTGCAATGAAACGGCAACTTCATTCATTCATTTTCTTATCCACTTAATCCTGGTCAATGTCACAGGAAAGCCAGTGCCTAGCCAGTGGCACATGGCGCAAGGCAGGAATAACTAGAGACAGGGTGCCAGTCCATCGTAGGGCACATACTGTACACTCACACACTCTAAAGGGCACTTTAGAAACCAGTTTCACTTACCATATACAAGCATTTTGTAGTTCTAAAATTACAGACTGTAGTCCATCTATTTTTCTACACTGATAAAGGATTAGAGGATGACTAACATAAACTGTGCAGCAACAACTGAGCTGTCTCAGATTTTGCATCTACAAGGCAGAGCAATATGGTAGATGTGTCTACTTGAGTGCACAGTGAATGAACACAGCATTTAAAAACTCCAGCAGCACTGCTGTGTCTGATCCATTCATACCAGAACATATATATATATATATATATATATATATATATATATATATATATATATATGTGTGTGTGTGTGTGTGTGTGTGTGTGTGTGTGTGTGTGTGTGTGTGTGAAAGAGAGAGATTAAGAGAGAGACGGACAGAAAGAGCAAGAGGTCAGTCAAATGCCCCCATGTTGTTTTTCTTATTATTGTGACCTCAGATTGTTAGACTGTTTAGTCATAGTTGTATTTTTTTTTGTGCTGAGCGCTGTACGCTAGATAACATCAGTCTAGTTTTTTATTTTGACATCGTCGAACAGTCAACCTCAAAAATGAGAGGCACCCTCAGTAAAAATGGGTAAATGTTTATTTAAATGTTTTTGTGTTCATTTGTGGTCAAACCTGATCTTTAGCTCAGCAAACCATTATGTCTCCGTCAAAAAGATCTTCATTTAGATATCTGTGTTACTTCATGGAGTCCATAATGTCTTACAAGGTTCCCAGGGCTTTTGGAGGGAAAACATCAATACAGTATCACTGATCCTCCATCATACTTAGCGATGGGGAGTAAACAATAAAATCCATGTTCTTACTTTTGTGATTAGTTGAAAGAAAGGCTTTCTGCTTTACCTCAGTTACATACATGTAGATTTACTATGACATACAATGGAACCAAATCCGAATGCCTCTTGACAAATAAAATTCACTCGGCTATGAAGTTAATTTTCACTTTTTTCATGTATTTATTGATTATTATTATTGTATTACATTCTTTGTTTGTATAAAACAATCATTTGGGGGTTGGGAATGGATTAATCCCATTTACATTACTTCTTATGGGGAAATTTGATTCCAACTTCGAACATCTCAGAGTTTGAATGGCCTTCTGGAACCATTTAAGTTCAAATTTCGAGGTTCCACTGTAATGTAAAATGGTTAGTGTTATACATTATAATGTATAATGCAGGGTGCATGAGTCTAATTCTGGAGTAACGGGTAAATAACCTGTTAGTTCAGGTGGTTTTTAGCTGGGAAATCACCAAACTGTGCTGGAAAGCCCTATGGGACTGGAATACTCCTGGAATAAGGTTTACTACTGTATACTGCATTACTAGTTTAGAACTGAAGCTGGGCTTACTTTCCTTATGAAACATTTCTGCACAGATGGTTTTGTTGCTGTAACAGCAGGCCAGATGTGATGTTTTTATGTCAGTTTCACAATGTCCTGTTCGGCAGCATTCATCCACTTAGTCAGGACGTGCCTCTCAACAGGAAACCACAGCTTTGTAAATAAAATGATCAGGGCATTTTTGTGTATGTTTGTGGATTTTGTGATGTTTACCACTTTTAGGTTTAGAAACCACAGGACAGATGTTCCTTGACTCAGGTTTTTGCTTTCTTTCTCTCTCACGGTCTGCCTGCATCACTTTGTCTTTGTGTGTATTCTTGTGTGATCTTTCTGTGTCATTTTATTTCTCTGCCATTTCTCTCCATATTTCTCAATTATCCCTCTCAAAATTATCAAGCCCTCCACAAATGCAGTTAGCTGTAGAATTATTGGCACCCTTAGTAAGGATGAGTTATGTCTTTTGGTTCATTGACTAAAAATATGAATTTGAACATTTAACTAAAGACAAAAAAGCAGATCATCCTGTTTTACACCCCCTGTAGTACACCCTGGACAGGATTCTGTAAATGCACCATTTGATCTTCATGTTGCAGCCGCATCCAGGGTGTGCACCCAGGGTTTAAACCCAGGCCCTCAGATGCTGTTATTTCCAGCAGCTGGCTCTTGCCAACATAACTGCTCATTTAATTAAAGTAAATAAAAAAATGTTTCACCATTACATGCTCCCTTTTGAAATTCTTGTAAACAAAATATAACCATATCCATTTATAGTTTAATTTAAGTTCAGCTAAGTGTTTAGGAGCTTTAGAAGTGGAGGACAGTGAATTATTTTTATGTGATATAACAGGTATACCAAAAACTATATAAAATTATATAATATTTAATATTATATGTAATATTTCTTACATTATATATTCATATATAATATTATATAATATAATATTTCATACATTGGAGTGAATGTATGGGTATACATTAATATAACACTATACAGTGGTACTTGAAAGTTTGTGAACCTTTAGAATTTTCCATATTTCTGCATTAATATGACCTAAAACATCATCAGATTTTCACACAAGTAATAAAAGTAGATAAAGAGAACCCAGTTAAACAAATGAGACAAACATATTATACTTTGTCAATTATTTGGTCATTTCAGGAAAATGAACCAATATTACATATTAGTGAGTGGCAAAGTTATGTGAACCTCTAGGATTAGCAGTGAAATTGGAGTCAGGTGTTTTCAGTCAATGGGTTGACAATCAGGTGTGAGTGGGCACCCTGTTTTATTTAAAGAACAGGGATCTATCAAAGTCTGCTCTTCACAACACATGTTTGTGGAAGTGTATGATGGCACAAACAAAGGAGATATCTGCGGACCTCAGAAAAATGGAAAAGGTTACAAAACCATCTCTAAAGAGTTTCGACTCCATCAGTCCACAGTCAGACAGATTGTGTACAAATGGAGGAAATTCAAGACCATTGTTACCCTCCCCAGGAGTGGTCGACCAACAAAGATCACTCCAAGAGCAAAGCGTGTAATAGTTGCCAAGGTCACAAAGGACCCCATGGTAACTTCTAAGCAACTGAAGGCCTCTCTCACATTGGCTAATGTTCATGTTCATGAGTCCACCATCAGAAGAACACTGAACAACAATGGTGTGCATGGCAGGGCTGTAAGGAGAAAGCCACTGCTCTCCAAAAAGAACTTTGCTGCTCGTCTGCAGTTTGCTGAAGATCACGTGGACAAGCCAGAAGGCTATTGGAGAAATGTTTTGTGGACGGATGAGACCAAAATAGAACTTTTTGGTGTAAAAGAAAACGACAACGACCCTAATCACACAAGTCGTTCTACCAAAGAATGGCTAAAGAAGAAAAAAGAGAAAATGCTTTGGAATGGTCAAGTCAAAGTCCTGACCTTAATATAGTTGAAATGGTGGAAGGACCTGAAGCAAGCAGTTAATGTGAGGAAACCCACCAACATCCCAGAGCTGAAGCTGTTCTGTACGGAGGTATGGGCTAAAATTCCTCCAAGCCGGTGTGCAGAACTGATCAACAGTTACCAGAAACGTTCAGTTGCAGTTATTGCTGCACAGGGGGGTCACACCAGATACTGAAAGCAAAGGTTCACATACTTTTGCAAGATTATTTTCCTCAATAAATAAATGACCAAGTATAATATTTTCGTCTCATTTGTTTAACTGGGTTCTCTTTATCTACTTTTAGGATTTGTGTGAAAATCTGATGATGTTTTAGGTCATATTTATGCAGAAATATAGAACATTTCTAAAGGGTTCACAAACTTTCAAGCACCACTGTAAGTACAGAATTTGTGTACTGTGTGAGGCCATATAGACCCCCCCCCCCCCCGGTCAGATCATCCAAACATTAACCTTCTAATCCAACTCCTGTTGGGTTCCTCCTTTTAAAAGTCTAGACGTCTAGACTAACATACTGTAAAACAAAGTAGTACTCACCCGTTGTCCACGAATTAAGCAACTGAACTTAAGTGAAAGAATGGATTAGGAACAATGGGTTGTTTTGGAAATGTGCACTGTCAGCTTTACAAATATCTAGGCCGAAATCTCTAATTGAGCAAGCCTATGGCAACAGGGACAAGGAAAAACTCCCTAATTGTTATAAGGAAGAAACCTTGGGAGGACCGAGATTATAAAAGGGGCTCAACTTCCTTGGGCACATAAGGCATAAGGCCAGCATCTTGATGTGTTCCATGAATTCAACAACAAACAAGGAGTATATGCAAATCCGCCTCCCAAAATGTTTTATGTTAAGTCACAAAGGTTACTATACCCTACTGATGGTAAGGCTGGTTACTGATGGTTACTGTAGTATAAAGGTCGGTTCTGGTCAAAGCATATGACCTTTGGACGATAGTCTTGTTCCAAGCTGCAGAGACGTAGGAAGTAGATGGCACACTTGAAGTGCTGTGAGTTTCGGAACATTCATCAAGGCACTGAACGTGTAGAAGATATGTCAGTTACTTTTAATATTGCTGCTATTGATGATCTCTCTCAGCAAGTGTGTGAGAAAGTTTCAAACTTTCCATGTATCTGCATATACAGTCTAACCTTTTTATCTTGAGTATGTCTGTCTCATGGCTAGTTTTGGCGAGAGGCGAGTTTTACGACTTAACAAAGTTACAAAAAATTAGTAACATTCAACTGTAACATTCATACCTGCTGCTGAGATCATGTTCATACAATCATATTTACAATGTGGCTTAACGGGGTAGAATTTAATTGCTGGCAAGACATTTGCCACATTTCAAGAATGGTGAGGGCGAGAGCCAAGGTTGACGCTTTTTCAAGGTAAAGTGCATGGAGGGAAATCCGTCCTGCCATCGCATGTGGCAAGATAACAGGTGACGAGATAACGAAGTTGGACTATATAAGACCTAAAACATCAGATTTTCACACAAGCCCTAAAAGTAAGCAGGGAGAACCCAGGTAAACTCATGGGACAAAATATTTTAGTTGGTCAATTATTTATTGAGCAATATGACCCAATATTACTTATTTGTGAGCAGTGAAAGTATGTGAACCTTTCCTTCCAGTATCTGGTGGGATCCCCTTCTAACTATCTTGTAATGAATGCTGTTTGTGGTCAGGTTTTGTTGACCTTGCTTATCCTTTTCTGTTGGGTTAAAATGTTTGGATAACATGCTCATTTTAGAGTTGTGCTAATATTAACATATCGTAAATTGTTCTAAAAAACATTTACTGCTTGAATGTTAAAACATGGATGTTTTGATGGGCCATGTGCATACTGTTTAGTGTCTGTGTAAATGTTTGTATTCTGTTGATACAAGGCAGGAGGGATCCATGCTTTCATTTTGTTTATGCCAAATTGTGACCCGACCATCCGAATGTCACAGCAGAAATCAAGACTCATCAGACCAGGCAACATTTTCAGTTTTCCAATTTTGTTGAACATTGATGAATATAGCCTCAGATGACTGTTCTTAGCTGAAAGAAGGGGCCCACCTGTTTCAAGGTTTGACATCTTCTGCATGCCTCAGTTGAGTAGTTATTTGAGTTTCTATCAGCTCGAACCTGTCTGGCCATTCTCCTCTGACCTCTAGCATCAACAAGTCATTTTTGTATAAGGTACTATTTGGGTGGTGGATCATTCTCAGCACTCTAGTGACACTGATGTGGTGTGCTTGTGTGTTGTCCTGGTATGAGTGGATCAGACACAGCAGTGATGCTGGAGTTATTAAACACCTCAGTCTCACTGCTGGACTAGTTCACAAATAAAAAATATCCAACCAGTGTCCTGTGGGCAGCCTCAAGGAACCACTGACGAAGGATTAAAGGATGACTAACACAAACAGATGAACTACTGTCTCTGACTTTATATCTACAAGGTCTACAAGTCTGAGTCAGAGTGGACAGTTAGTGGGCACAGTATTTAAACTCCAGCAGCACTGTTGTAACTGAGCCACTTGTACCAGATCAGCATATACCAACATGCCATTCTGTGGGGATCCTGACTATTGAAGAACAGGATGAAAGGGGACTAATAAAGCATGCAGAGTATCAGTAGGACTACAGTCTATCATTACAGAACTACAAAGTGCATATACAGTGGGGCAAAAAAGTATTTAGTCAGCCACTGATTGTGCAAGTTCTCCTACTTATGGAGATGAGAGATGCCTGTCATTTTCACCATAGGTACACTTCAACAATTTATAGACAAAATAAGAAAAGAAAATCCAGGGAATCACATTGTAGGATTTTCAAAAAATTTAATTGTAAATCATGGTGGAAAATAAGTATTTGGTCACCCACAAACAAGCAAGATTTCTGGCTCTCACAGACCTGTACCTTCTTCTTTAAGAAGCTCTTCTGTCCTCCACTCGTTACCTGTATTAATGGCACCTGTTTGACCTCATTATCAGTATAAAAGACACCTGTCCACAGCCTCAAACAGTCAGACTCCAAACTCAACCATGGCCAAGACCAAAGAGCTGTCGATGGACACCAGGAAGAAAATTGTAGACCTGCAGCAGGCTGGGAAGAGTGAATCTACAATAGGCAAGCATGTTGGTGTGAATAAATCAACTGTGGGAGCAATTGTAAGAAAATGGAAGGCATACAAGACCATTGATAATCTCCCTCGATCTGGGGCTCCACTCAAGATCCCTCATCCCATGGGGTCAAAAATGATCATGAGAACAGTGAGCAAAAATCCCAGAACTACACGGAGGGACCTGATGAATGACCTGCAGAGAGCTGGACCAAAGTAACAAAGGCTACCCATCATAACACACTACGCCTATGGCAAGAGTGCCCCCCTGCTTAAGCCAGTACATGTCCAGGCCTGTCCTGAAGTTTGTGAAGCATGGGGGTGGAAAACATCATGCTTTGGGGACTGTTTTTTCTGCAGAGGGGACAGGAACGGCTGATCCGTGGTCAAGGGAAGAATGAACGGGGCCATGTATCGTGAGATTTTAAGCCAAAGCCCCTTCCATCAGTGAGAGCATTGAGGATGGAACGTGGCTGGGGTCTTCCAGCATGACAATGATCCCAAACACACCACTTCGGGCAAGGAAGGAGTGGCTCCGTAAAAAGCATTTCAAGGTCTTGGAGTGGCCTAGCCAGTCTCCAGACCTCAGCCCCATAGAAAATGTGTGGAGGGAGTTGAAAGTCCGTGTTGCCCCAAAACATCACTGCTCTAGAGGAGATCTGCATGGAGGAATGGGCCAAAATACCAGCTACAGTGTGTGCCAACCTGGTGAAGACTTACAGGAAACTTTTGACCTCTGTCATTGCCAACAAAGGTTATGTTACAAAAGTATTGAGTTGAAACTTTTGTTATTGGCCAAATCTTTATTTTTCCACCATGATTTTACAATTAAATTCTTTAAAAATCCTACAATGTGATTTCCCGATTTTTTTTTCTCATTTTGTCTTTCATAGTGTACCTATGATGAAAATTACAGACCTCTCTCATCTTTCTAGGTAGGAGAACTTGCAGAATCAGTGGCTGACTAAATACTTTTTTTGCCCCACTGTATATGGTAAGTGAAACTGATAAAATGGACAGTGAGTGTAGAAACATGCAAGGGGTGTTAATGTTATGGCTGATTGTTGTAGATTCAAGTTCTTTCATCCTTACTGTGCTATGATAGTCTTCTTTATGTTTGTTACTCTAGATTATAACCAATTACAATATACACTCATAGATGTTTTATTAGTTACACCTCCTTGTTTCTACACTCATTGTTTATTTTATTAGTTCTGCTTACTCTCTAGAAGCACTTTGTAGTTCTACAATTACACACTGTAGTCCATCTGTTTCCAGCAGCGCTGCTGTGTCTGATTTAATCGTATCAGCAAAACACACTAACACACCACCACCACATCAGTGTCACTGCAGTGCTGAGAATGATCCACCACCCAAATAGTACCTGTGGGGGTCCTGACCATTAGAGAATAGAGTAAAGGGTACTAACAAAGTATGTAGAGAAACAGATATGCATCTACAGTATATGGTACATGGAACTGATAAAACTGGACAGTCAGTGTAGAAACAAGGAGGTGTACCTTATAAAGTGACCTTATGAGTGAGTGTATTTTGATGTAGTATATACATTTTTAATTTGTGCTAGAACTATATCACCCCACATTATGACGTGTGATGAAATGAGGCGTTGGTGTATTTAACAAAGGTCTCGCAGTTAAATAAACAGGAAATATCCTTTAGAAGTGACAGTTTACATGGGAAAGCTGAATGTAAAACGGACAGGATGATGCAAGTGGTGTGGAATTCAGCTGCATCTGGTTTTCTAGATTATAGAGGAGGGGGCACAGCGAGTGAGTGAGCGAGTAAGAGAGAGAGCAATGTAAATGCCTTGTTATTTTTCACTGGTCTACGACCTCAGAATGCTCAGACTGACAAGAGGATTTGGCCTTTTCTTTTCCTGTTTTCTCGAGGGTTGCAGATAAAGAACTGCTTCATTTCCAGCTTTCGTTGAATACGCGCTCAACCGACAACAGACATGAGAATAATACTTATTATCAGCTTGTTAATTCTCATTGGGGTGGCACAAGGTAAAGAAGCAAATTTATTACACTTTCAAATGCATTACTTACAAACATTATTAGGTACACCTCCTTGTTTCTACACTCATTATCCATTTTATCAGTTCCACTTACCATATAATGCACTTTGTAGTTCTACAATGACAGACTGTAGTCCCATCTGTTTTCTCTACATAATTTGTTCGTCCCTTACTCTGTTCTCTAATGGTCCCGCCACAGATCAGGTACTTATTGGGTGGTGGATCATTTTCAGCCCTGCAGTGATGGGGGTGGCGAGTTAGTGTGTGTTTTGCTGGTAGAAGCAAAGGGGACAAACAAAGTACGCAGAGAAATTGTCAGTAATTGCAGAAACTACAAAGTGCTTCTATATCTAATATCCTTTGTGTTCTAAGTTTCCTTTTTGTTTGTATGTGGACTTTCAATATGGGGGAAGCCGAAAAAAAAAATTATTTGCTGTATGGTCTATAACTCTTTTTATTTTAGCACACATATGTTTGTTTCATAATGGAGATTACAGAACTTTTTAATTGTATGTATTTCGTGAGGCTGAGGCTGCATTGTAGCTGATGAGTTCCTATTTAAGTAATTTTCAAACATAATAATAGATGTACGGTCTGTTAAAAGACTTCCAAGTCCATAAACAGCTAGTTTGTAACATGTTTAAACTCTAATTGTTGTTATTATTTGTAACATTGCTCCATATTACTTAAATATGTTTAAGTAATAGGATACGTTGTAATAAGTAATAATACAGTGGTAAACCGAATCCGTTATTTTCTCATCTTTAATTATTTACGAAGGCTTGCTGAAGACCAAAAATGGAGGAGTATCAAGCAAATTTTTTTTTCCATAAGGAATAATGTAAATTGAAATTAATCTATTTCATTACGCCCAGAAAATCCACACTGTATAAGGCGTTATGCATTAATGGAGTTGTATTGTACAGGTGCTCCCCGATTTACAAAGGGGATATGGTTCAGACAAATCCATCATAAGTTAAATGTATCACGAACTGAGGAAATTTAACGAGTATTTTTGGTAGAGCGTCTATACTGTATCATAGCGAAGATATGGAAAAGGACACTATGATAAATAATGATAAGTAAGTTAATGTTTTTTTAAAACACTTTCATTAACCTTCAGTTTGGCCAAAAAATCCTTAACACAAAGCTTATTTTAATAATAATGTGTTGAAAAAAACCTCATGGAATTTAGTTAATATACTGATTGAGAGTGAAAAGTAAGCAAACACTTACTCTGTTGATGATTTCTGGGCGCTAGCCAAGCTGCTAAGCTAACTGCAGCCTGTGTTCTGGAGCATTCAGTTCTGTTTTGCTTTCGGTTGCCTCTTTATAAACTAACCTTTTTTTCTGACCCAAGGAGACTTATTTTAAACCTGAATCACTGTGTACTCTGAATCGTGACTCATCAATCATGAATCGAGCTTCAGCTGAAACGAGTCGCGCGGCTCGACTCATACAAGTTTAAGCAAGTGCCACGACTCCCAAGCAAATGGGCGAAAACCGAGACAGATTTTTCTAGTCAAAATGCGTCGAGAACCGAATTCGACAAGTGCTTAGAACCGAGAAACCGAGGTACCACTGTACTTAAATATGTTTAAATATGCTTATTGTTTTTCTGTAAAGGTGTGTTTGAAATCCATAATCATGATAAACTGTCATAAAGTATAACTGTAATATGCTACAGTAATATACATTTTATATTTGTATTAAATATTGGTCAGTGGTTTACTGTGGCTTATGAGATTACGAGCCATTTTGCAGTTATTAGTGTAAACTGACATTCATAATGCATTCAAATCATCACTCATTAGAAAGAGAAATATTATTGTATTTACACTATTGTTTGATTTTGTTCAGAATAATTAGAGCAGAAACAAATGGGAACAATATTTATTCAGAAGAGCATCATTACTCTGTCTCTTCTCTCCTTTTGTTTAGGAAAGAAAAGCATCCAAAACATTACAAGCGTCATTGACCCAAGAACTTTCCGAGGTCATGCTGTTCCTGTTCAACTTCCCTTTCCTTCAAACTCGACGGATTTGATAACACGCTCCATGGAAGACACTGATCCAGGGCTTTGGCTGCTAACTAACAGCACTGTATCGTACCTCAGGGGTCCGTTGAGTACTCGGGCCATTCCAGCTATGTATGTGGTGGCTATCGTCATCGGAATCCCAGCTAACGTGGCAATTCTGGCCTCTGTTGGCGCCAAAGTGCGTGTGGTGTCGTCGGCCATCTTATGTTGCAGTCTGGCTGTTTCAGACCTTCTTTTGTTGCTGAGCCTGCTGCTCAAGTCATATTATCACTTCTCCGGCAACGACTGGACATTTGGCGAGGCTGCGTGCCGGCTTACCACCGCCTGCTTTTATGGCAACCTCTACTGCTCAGCACACACGCTCGCCTGTGTCAGCATCAAGCGCTACCTAGCCGTGGTGCACCCATTCTTGTACAAAAGCCTTCCCAAGCGCTCCTGCACTGCATTGGCTGGCATAGCAGTTTGGGTGGTGTTTTCATTAGCAATGTTGCCTGAACTTCTTGTTCATCAAAGCTACCGCATTCCTCAGTTAGGGATCACCACGTGTCACGATGTCCTTCCGATAGATTTCACTTACAACTTCCTGGTGTATTACAACATAGGGTTAACATTGTTAGGCTTTCTGTTCCCCCTGCTGGTGACTGTGTTGTGTTACGCCTCCATTGTGTGGCATTTGAATCGCTCCCATCACAACTGGAGTGTCTATATCAAGGTCAGCACACTGGTTTTCCTCATCTTTGTCGTCTGCTTTGGCCCGAGTAGCTGCATCCACTTCCTGCACTATGTCCAGCTGTACTCGAGTGGAGACGAACATTTTTACGCCTACTTTAACGTGGCTGTGTGTCTCTGCTGCCTCCATTGCTGTTTGGATCCATTTCTGTTTCTCCTCATGTCCAGGACCACGGGTTCCAAGCTCTACTTCATGACCCGCAAAGGAAAGGCGCACAGCATTTCTGCTTAAATGGAGTACAGACTGATAATGGTTTCATGATGTTAAGGCTAACATGGAGAGTGTAGGAGGATGGATGATAACAGTAATTGATTGAGGCAGTTCAATGTTATAAACATCTGAATCATGCTTCTAAGTTGTTCACATATGCAGTGGTAACTCGGTTCTTGGCGTTAATTCGTTCCAGAAAGATTGTCGAGTTTTTCCCGTAAGGAAAAATGTCTATTGAATGAATCTGTTCCAGACCCCCAGAAAAGCCACACTGCATAAGGCATTATATGCATTAATGGAGTGGTATTGTACAGGTGCTCCCTGATTTATGATGGGGATACGTTCCAACAAATCCATCGTTAGTTAAATGGATCATGAGCTGAGAAGTTTAACGAGTGTTTGCTAAAGCAGTCTGTACTGTATTATAGTGGAGCCTATGATAAGTAATGAAGTAATTAGAAGACTTACATTAACCTACAGTTGGAAAAATCATTAACACTAAGCTTATTTTTTAATAAAGTGTTGCAAAATCTCATGTAATTTAGTGACTAATGGATTGAAAGTGAAAAGTGAAAGCAACTCACTTACTCTGTTGATGAACTCTAGCATTGAGGGCACTAGCACAGCTGATAAGCTAACTGCAGTCTGTGTTCTGGAGGATTCAATTCCTGGTTTGCTTTCGGTTGTCTCTTATAAACTAACCTTTTTAGGACCCATGGAGGCTTTTTTGCACTAAGAGTACAGTACTGTAGATGTACAAATAAAGAAAAACACGATAAACAAACGCGATCTTCTCTGAGCAAGAGCTATTGTGAACCTAAATCACTGCACTGAATCGTGAATCATGGATCATGGATCGAGTTTTGGCTGAAACAACTCACGTGGCTCGACTCATACAAGTTTAAGTAAGTGCGCCGAGTACCGAGCAAACGACAAGAACAGTGACCAATTTTTCTAGTCAAAATGCACCGAGAACCAGATTCGACGAGTTCTGAGGTGGTCGAGAACCGAGGTACCACTGTATGGTAAACAGAGGCAGACATGGCAAACACTAGTATTATTGGTGCTAGAATACTAAATCAAGTTAAGAATCAATAAAATGAAGTAGATTGCAATGAATGGCAGCCTATAACCTTAAAACAAAGTAGTGGTTTAGTAGTTGTTTATAATATTTTATGAAACTGCAGACTTTCCAGTCTATTAGCCTATTGTTAATTAAAGGGCAAATCCTATATAAACCACATTTTAAATGATAAGTTCACTTTATTCCTCTGCAATGTTAGGACATATCAATAATCTAAAGCATAAATGTTAACAGTTATGTTAGATAGACCTCCTAAAAGAATTACAGAACAAGCACTTCTTTTCTTGTTCAATCTACTAATGAGAAATGTAGTAGCTGAGAGGTTTCAAGTTCATGAGTAAACATAAATCAAGGCTGTGAGATTGGATGTAGTTGTATGGCATCTATTTTTGCAAATGAAAATAGATGTTGAAATGATGTTAAAATGTGGTTAAAGGGGAAAAAAAGGAAATAAATACAGCTCTCTCTTTCTCTCTCTCTCTCTCTCTCTCTCTCTCTCTCTCTCTCTATATATATATATATATATATATATATATATATATAATGTATAATTGAAATGGATGACATTGGATATAACATATTATAAATATTGCTGGGCAATTCATTATGGGTGGATTTTTAAAGCTTTTATTCCTCTTTACATTTCGCAACCAGCTAGATTAGGCTGGGAATGTGATAATGTTTTGAATCCTCTTTGAAAATATCCATTTTTGTTTCTTTACTCAGCAGTATCAGTAGGAAAGCAGAATTAGTATTCAGGTCTTGTGCCTAAAGATCCAGTCATTTGGCTTCAAAGCAGAGCCAAAGCCATTATATGTGGAAAAAATGGAGAACTGTGTGAATAGTCTGAGCTGAAAAGGACACAATGAGTTGCCTGGGCTTTGAAATGTGCGCGTGTGTGCGCGTGTGTGTGTGTGTGCGTGTGCGTGTGCGTGTGTGTGTGTATGTGTGTGTGTGTGTGTGTGTGTGGGGTGGGGGCAAAAAGAAAGGAGGAAGTTTAGCACAAATCTACCCTTGTTGATCAAGGGAAAACGTGTATTTAAATGTTAACTGTAGAGGCATTACTTTATTGCTTCAAATATATGTTATGTTTAAATTGATTCATTAAATGTAAGCTTTAAAGGAAACTCTGAGTTACTGTGTTTCAGTTCATAGTTTAATGTTGAATTAGCATTAGTTTGTGGGACGGGTGTTATGTACAGTACTGTGATAATGTCTTAGGTCACCATTAGATTAGATATATAATTGTTTTAGAAATGGTATAATGACCCCACCCCCTGAGAAAAACAGCTTCTGTAGGCCACAGTGGCAATTATTTATTGTGATCTTTCCTTACACTTGAGCAATAGCAGCATCTGGCAGCTTCATGGGGATGCCAAGTTTGTGCTTCTACAGTACAAAAAAGGTTGATCAGGAATGGTCTGTTTGGAAGGGCAGCAGCCAAGAAACCTCTTTTGAAACGCCAATATATGCTAAAGCTCTTTATGTGTAAAAAAAAAAAAAAAAAAAAAATTAATAATAATAATAAATATATGTTCACAAAATATATATATATATGCTAAAGATTACTGCAGAGCTCAGTGAAGAGCAGTGGGAAAGAGAATTATGGAATGATGAATACAAGTTTTTAATTTTTGAGTCCAATATGTTATATATGGTCATTATACCATTGCTACAAATCTAATGGTGGCCTAAGACTTTTGCACAGTACTGTAAGATAGAGAGCTGCACATTTTCTGCCATGTCTTGATTAAAATAACAGGAACAAATACAACAATGTACAATAGTTTCAATGTAACTATGTGGATATGTTCCAGAGATCACTTCCTACTGTATTTTGTCTGCCTCTCTTTACTTTGCTGTCACAGTTTGTCTCTCTTTCTTACACCAAGATTTAGAAATGTGTTGGCCACATTAATTTGACTTCATCCTGTTTTTCTCACCAAATGTAGGATTGTATCAATTGTAAGTCGCTCTGGATAAGGGCGTCTGCTAAATGCTATAAATGTAAATGAACAGTTATGAAATAGAATATTTACCTTATGCGATTGGAAAGAAACTGAAATGCTAATTGTGCTATCACTTGGATTATTCGCAAGGTTGCTTGTACAGGCATGGGTCTTTGAAATATTCACTTTTTGTCTTATAGCCTGAATTCAAACCACAATAAAAAAATATTTTTCCAGCGTTATATACAGATTTTGCCTTACAACATTCAGGAAAAGAGAAAAAAGGCAACAGTTCGGAAAATTAATAAAAAAAATAGTAGCTACAAGAGCAGAGCTATATTAGGGACCACGCAGTTCTGCGGGCTGACGCTGGAGGGCGGCGATGGCGTGGTGGATGTGCCGGGATTGAGACGACAGTAACCAGAACGCTTGCGCCGACCATAATTGGTGCTGACTGCACCTGACAGACACCTGCTGGCTCAGGTATTTAAGGCCATCCCTGAGCAGTGTCTCTTGTCGCACCCTTGATTCACACTCACATATCTTATGCACTTATGCACCATTGGCTTCAGTTAGGGAAATAAGGTATATACTTCCTTTGTACAGGAGGACCTAACTCTTATTTCTTATTATCTATTTCCCCCAATGCTCATTCATATTGTTGCTCAGCACTTGTGAGCTTACGCTAGAGATCATTTTCTTGTGTTTACTTCCCGTTCGCTAGCTCATCAGCGCGTCCCTCTTGTTTTCGTGAGCAGGGTGTGTTGCCACTGCTTGCCCTTATCCAGAGTGACTTACAATTGTCCTTGTCCAACAGCCAGCTTGGCAGAGGTGGGATTTGAACCTTGGACCTCCAGAGCCCAGTACCTTAACCTCTAGGCTACCACAGTCTAATATTTGGGTGTCTACACATATACACATGGTTTTCTTGTGTGAAGTGCAGGACCTATATACAAGTCTTACTTCCATCAGTCACATTTTGCTTTAATTACAGTCATCTGTCTGTTTGAATATGTGTCTACCAGATCTGCACACCTACCTACAGGAACATTTGCCCATTCTTCTTGTCAGTATGGTTCAAGTTCAGTCAAATTTTGCTGTGAGCAGCAACAGATTGCTCTCCCTCCATTCCATTCACATACTTTCTCAGATTTATTTATTACATGTATTTTCAGGAATCTGCCTACAGATTTCCCTCAAGAATGTGGGTGTACTTGCCAGCCTCCATTTGCCCCTCAGTGCTGGCTAATTGCAAAGCCCCGCTCAAGAAAATAACCTGCAACATGCTGCCACCACCTTCACAAAGGCTAAGGTGTAATTTGGGTGTTGTGTTCTGGTTGGTCTTCTCCAAACAAAGTTCCTGGACTTCAAAAAGTTCAATCTTGGTCTGATCTGACCATAAATGTTTGTCATATGGCATCAGAAAGTGGAAACAAGACTCAGTGTCACACATTTTCAGTAGAGACTTGTGCATGAATGCGTGTCCAAACAGCGGGCCTCATTCATGAAATGTGAGCAGAACGAATTTGCACATAAATTGTTCGTAAAACTCCCTTTTCGTACTGTAAATGTATGGATTCATGAAAATATTCGTAGTCCCAAAATGTTAGTACGTACGCCAAAAATCTACACATGGTCCTCAGCTAATCAGCACGCCTTAACTGTTCGTAACGTCTGAAACACACCAAAAGTGTCATTAGACATTCCTGCATTTAATTAAAGTACTGACTAAATAATAAGAATTGCAGAATTGGCAGACATTTGGAGAGTGGCGTTATAAGAGATCATAAGCTCATCGGTATGAAAACATAAATGCTAGAAGCAGTGCTTAATTTGTAATATATGAGGTAAGGGAACAGCGAGCGTGCCGTGATCCTTTAAGTGGGCATTTAGTGAAAAGGTCCCCTGACAATATAACAGCTTTATATCACTGAAAAAGACTTACATTGTCTTAACTTTCAGCTGTCTTTTTTTTGCCATTTCCACACCTCACTGTCCACAAGCTCTCCTGAAGAGTGAGTGTGTATGTGACTAGTGATCAAAGAAAATGACCCGTTTGGGTTTTTGGAAAGGAGGTTACACACAAGTACCATTTTATTAAAATTTGTTTATTAATATTGTCCATTTTTTTATTTTATTTTATATATGTATAAAAAAGCAGAGGTGCTTAATCCAGACAAATAAGACCACTGTGTTCCAAATATGAGAGGTACCAAATCTTGCTCCGGCAGGATCCGACTCAAATTGTATAAATAAACTAATCAAGCACTGACTAGAACATTGTGGGCGGCACGGTGCCTCATAGCAAGAAGGTCCTAGGTTCAATCCCAGGGTGGAGCGGCCTGGGTCCTTTCTATGTGGAGTCTGCATGTCCTCCCTGTGTCCGCGTAGTTTTACTCCGGGTACTCCGGTTTCTTCCCACAGTCCAAAGACATGCATGTTAGGTTAATTGACTACACTAAATTGGCATTGGCTTGACTGTACGAGTGACTTGTCTTGAGATAACCTTGTGTATGGATGTAACCTTGTGTGTGTCGCTGAACATGGCCACTGATGCTGATAGTGATGTAAAATAAATAAATAAATGTTAACTAGAAGGCTTTAGATTTATTCATATACCCTACATGTAATTGGGTGTCAAGCTGCTTTCTTTATTACCTGAAACACCACTATGGACTCTAAAAATTACAATATGATGATTTGAATGCACTTTGTTCAATAAAACATTGATTTCCGCATCAGAATAGTTTTTTTCTTTGCTTTTTCTGAGACATTTTGGAGACATTTTACTGTGTTCCTCAGTCCAAAGCCTTTATTATAAAGTGGCTATTTGTTATTCATGGCCATGGATTTTGGTAACTGTATGCTAATCATAATGGAACGTGAATGCGGACCCATTTACGAACGATTGGTATTCATTAACATACGCACGCTCTACTAATGAATATCCTGTTTACGCGGTGCTCATGAATTTTGCGGATAGTTTTTGGTAATGTCCATTTACGCATAATTTACTGGCAGTTTGCTGGTCTTTTTACGACGGTTTCATGAACGAGGCCCAGCATCTGTAAATGAGTGCTAATTTTAGGGCTAATATCTAACTTAATTAAGACAGCATTTGCAAAGCATATACACTGAATGGATGCCCAGATATGCTTGGCCTGAACATATATAGTATAGTAGACTTAGAATCTAATTTTATCTACAGGGTGGTAGTAACAGGAATAGAAGTCTGTCATTTGTGCATGTGTAAGTAACTACCTTATCGGTGGTGTTTAGACACTTATTTGTGGAAGTTACTCACTTCTGTGTGTATAACTTATTTGTAACAAACTGTAAGTGGTGTAAGTGTATGTGCCGGTCCTATTGTAAGTAGTACTCCTTTGTTTGTCCCCCCCACTACCAGTATATTCTCTATAACCTATAACTATATAAACTGGTTCACATTCACTTGTTGAGTCTCTAATCAGGCTAATTTTCCGTGTTGTTCGTAATACCGTCTACACATTTTTGGCTTCCATCAAACTAAAGTATCAGTCATCAATAACTGGTGTTTTCAGCGGTATCTCTGACACATTTACGTATTGTTTGCACGCGGTTTTCTTGTGAAAATACACTTTATATTTACATTTCAGTAGCATAAAAACACTCAACATCCATTCTGGCTAACGACCTGTTTCACAGATCATATTGCGGTCATTAAATGGCGCTTATCTGTATATGAATAAGTAATTAACGTAGGAATCTGTTAGAATTATTAAGTAAGTAAAATATGGTACTTAGAGTTCAGTACAGTACTAATACTGGCAACTCTGTACGTGTTTGCCATTTTGAGTCTGTTAACGGAGCAGACTGATATTTCCTATTATAATTAATACAATTTTTAAGACCTCGGGCCATTTCAGTGAACAGCTGAATGGATGGACGTTAAACGGCGCATACCTCTATACTAATATACAGTAAAATAGTACTAATAACGCTCAAAGATCATGTTATAATAGATATTTAAGCAGTACAATATCGCTTATAATACGAAACTATTTAATGTTCAATAAATGCACACCATGTCACGTAGCAGTCGTTCGGACTTTTATTTTAAAAACACTCTCCTGCCCGCTAAGCAGCTGATCGTTCGGCGTTAGCGCGGTTCTGTTACGGGAGGCCTCGCACACGTGCTTGCTTTACTTTCTTTACTTAGTGGCGTACCGTTCTTAGGCGTAGAGTTTATTGCAGTTACTTAAATATGGCGTTTAGAGAGTTTGTTTTATAAAGTCTATTACTCCTAACAAGAATAACTAGCTGTGTGAGAACGCTCACCGGACGGACATGTCCCGACATGTTTCTGTAGCCGCCTAACCGGCTTCTCTGCTTTTCCACATGGATCATAAATTTCCGAACCAGCTCTTCCCTCACTTTTATCTGGACGGACCGCCGGATCAGGATCTAAAGCATGATTATGGTAGTTGTGGTTCTTATCAACAGCTACTGGAAACCACCAATGAGACCACTCAGGTGAACTTGTGCAGGATTTTACTGCTTAAAACTTGGAGTTAGTATACAACGTTTAAAATTGTGGGCGATCGGCTGCTTAATTACTCATTGTAATGTTTTGCAAGTTTATATTCGATACATGATCGTCGATGGATTTATTTAGAGATGCTATTTTTATCGGTGTTTTAATTATTTGACTTGTTGAGTTGTAGTTTGAAGTGAAAGGGCATGCAATTAACTGTCAGCTTAACGCTGTCTTAATAATATTTAGTTGCTGAGTACTAAACACGGTTTTAATATGATGCAAACTGTTCTGCGTTTTATTTCTAACGTATTTCGGTTTGAGAATTGGTGTGAGAGAGTGAGAGCGCGTGTGAGAAGCCATTTAGGGCTGGGAAAGTGAACGTTTTGGTTTAATCAGAGCTCAATTTCCTACCTCATCCCTTTATATTCAAATCATATTTTCAACGATGTCCGTCTAAAATAGAGTCAAGTCAGATTTATTTATGTAGCGCTTTTTAAAATGGAGCATTGTCTCAAAGCAACTTTACCATTTTGGATTATCTACTAAATATCTACGTCCACTCCCATGTTGGACATGTTAATTGCTGGCTGGGGAGGAGCAGGTAGTCATTACTGCGTGCACTCGCGCTTCTTCTGCTGCTAAATGGTGCAAAACCACAACCTTTACCTTCTACATGACTGAGCTGAATAAAACAAGCTTGTTACTCATGAGGAGGCAAATGGAGTTGAGGATTTTATGTACTGGTATGCGCGTTTAACGTCCATCCACTCGACCTCCATTTCCTTTAAAGCAGTTTTCTTGTGGAAATGTATATTTCTATAGTCTTTTTATGATGTATCCTATTTCACAGAACGTAATGCGGTCATTAAATGAATACCTGTATATAAAATTGGCTTCAGACAATTCTTTAGACTGCAATGTGAATGTAGTGGCAGCCCTTGCTACACAAGTTTGACAAGGATCACATGACCGGACTTGCATGGCCTATTCTGGTCAAATACCATCTACAGTTAGTTTATAGGCACAATGACACAAACTAGTGTTGGTCTGCTTCTTTTAACTGATTTTGTGCAAGACTACAATAAATGTTTGGTCAGTTTATGCCATTTGAAAAAAGCCTATGATATTTTGGTCACTTGAGCTGCTGAAGCTGCTATTTGCACATTTTTTTTAGTGCGCCAATCTCCATATTATAATATTGACATATTTCTTGCTATGTTATTAAAATGATAAATGTGTGCACAAAGTATTCAGACAGTGCTCAGGTGCGTCTAACACCTAATGTCTGTTTCTCAGTGTGGTACAGAAAGACAGATTCCATTTAAGTTTCAGCCCCAGCATAAGGTTGAGGGCGAAGTGTGGATCCCTACTGAGCCCATCGTTACACCATTTCTGCCTCCAAATGAAGGTAAGCCCCAACTCTGACACAGACAACAATGCTGCAGTCATCATAGGCACATTGTATGGTTTGTGGGCTATTGTAGTAAACTGTTAGGTCAGGATTTTGATTTGTGGTGTGTAGGGCTGCAACTAACAATTATTTTAATAATCGATTAATCGGTCGATTATGTTTTCGATGAATCGGGTTTAAAATGTCTTTATTCAGAAATATAACATTAAATAACAGAGCAAATAAGTGCTTACAATAAATGAAAAATAATAAATTAAATTTATTAATAAATTAAAATAACAAATTAAATAATAAAGAAAAATAAGTGCATCTCTGATGCAAACACTACATACAAACCCATTCACTCCCTTTCTTTAGGAACTTTGCATTGCAATCCAAAAATGTTAGCATGCCAACATGCTCCTGGCTAAAGCTGGCTCTCTTTTAGAGACTGTATTTCCTGCCGCAGAAGATAAACGCTCAGACAGTGTTGAAGGATCAGGAATGCATAAATAGGACTTGGCTAGCCTGGCCAATATAGGATATCTGTCTCTTAACTCCATCACTGTCATTATCCAGCTAACAAGCATCAACCCTGCTATTCCGGTTCGCATAGTGTGAGTGCGCCGTTACGTTTCTTCACTTCAAAATGGAACAAACTCGGGATATTGTGGTGACGTACGCTGTTGTTGAGCTCCTTTCATCGGTGACTGCATGTTTCCGTTTCGAGGGCTGTATCAGCACCGGGGTGCTCCTGTGCCAGGTCATATCAGTTTTGCAAAGCTTGCATGTTACACACTTTTTGTTGTGTGAAGTGTTCTGACACTTTTGAGGACTTAAGCCGAACCTCCTTCTCTGCACCAGTCATGTTTCATTTGTAGAATTTATTTAATTTTTAACGCTAACTTATTTTTAAGATTCCATGTCGGCGCCGGCCCCGCCTCGTTTCGTTCAACTCGCTCGTATTCCCCCCCCCCCCCCGCTTTGACGAAGTGCCGCAAGTAACGTAAGCGGATATGATAAGGCGGGGGAAACATAAATCATGTGACACAACGAATTGATAATGACACTTTTAATAATCGATTCGTTGTTGCAGCCCTAGTGGTGTGCAGTATACGAAGATATTGTGTAATTTTATTACTTGCACGTCTGGATGAAAATGGAACTCAAAACCGCTAAATTTGAAGCTTTTAATGGTCTCAACAGTACATAATTGGTCAGGAAATTGGCTGGAATTAAACAAAAGTATACTTTTTAGTAACATTTTCTTCTGTACTTTAATTTTATTCTGTTAGGTTTTCTTAGGAAGAAATTAGATGGGTTGATGTGCTGTAGTTGCATATTATTAGTCTTAAAAGCCAATATGCAAAAGAATCATGATTCAATTCTGTGTAACATCATGATCCAGCCTACTAAAACCAGTTTGTTTTGCCAGATCGCTCTCCCTAAGATTGTATATAATAAATGTACTAATGTATTAAATAATCCAGTAGTATAATCTGGGGGTTAGCAGTTCTTTAGTTTAATACAATCTTAACTGAAAATGGGGTAGTTCAGTGCCAGAGATGTGAACATAACCATACCAACATTTGTAGGTACTAGATGTGATTGGAGGCAAACTTAGATTGGATGAACCAATATTTTTGGTGAACATTGGCTTGCATTAATTTGATCAAAATATTATTATTATTATTTTTATTTTTTTTTTTTTACCAGATTGTGCCAGTGGTTAATTCAATATAATGTCAATGTTGTTGCTGAGGAGATGAGTGAGCAACTTGGTCACAGAGGTCAAACTTATCCAATCCGAATAGAGCATATGCCTGCTGTGCTGATACACGCTCAGTCAGTGTGGAGTTTTGTTCTGAGAGCGGTTTTAGGTGGGTGTTCCTCAGAAGAGCTGGTGGTTCAGATAGTGGGTTGGGGGTGGTAATAACCCCAAGCATTATAGCAAGAGTTCAGATATCGTGGTCGGACTGCTACTGGCTTATCTTTGAAGCCATCTTGTAGGGGTGTTCAATATATATTGTTTACGATAATATCTTAATTGTTGTTTTCACAATGTGCGTGCTAACATTGAGTATGTCACTCACTTTTCAAAAAGACAACCAAAAACACGTACGATGGCATGTCTAATAAGAGCCGATTTCATGTCTCCACTAAGGCAATAAAGTCTTCTCTGCTACCTCAGTCAGTCCAGGTGACTTCCCTGACCAGGTAAGTACACTAACCATGTGGTATTATTGATGGATTTTTGTTGTTTTATAATTTGTGGCTTCTTGGTAAAAATGTATCTGTTTGTAGATGCAGTATTTTTATGTGCACCACTGCATGGATTCATTTTCTACTATGGGTGAGCTGCTCAGTGGACACTTCAGTTTTGGCACACAGAGCAAAAAGGTATGTTTGTGTGTGTTAAAGAAAGCTTGCACTATTTTGTGTAAATACCTGTGGTGTAATGTTGTATACAATGGTTTATTCTTTGGTTTGGTTTTCCTAGGATGTCGTCCGTATGGGCAGGTTGAATGACTTTCTAAACAACTTGAATTACAAGAAGTAAGGAACACATCAATTCACCTGTCAGAGTCTGTAGAATTATGCTGTGCTGCTGTGTGTGTGTAATCTGTTAAATAATGTGCCGATAACATTGGTGTGGTATGTATGTTCTACAGATATTTGCCATTTAACGTCTATGAAACATTGACCAGACATTAGTTTAGTCACACAGTAATTTAGATGCTTAGTGTTTTATTTTAAACGAGTATATTAAGTATAACACAATGTGAAACCATTCAGCACTGTACAATACAGCAATAGTTTTTTTTTGTGCATTTTATAAAAATTTGAAGCACTCACTGATAAGACTGTGATTCTCTCTTCTCTCTGCTGGTGTTGCAAGGATTTGCTCGTACTAGTTTTCTATCATTCAGAAATTAGATGTATACAAGACAGATTTTTATTTCCTAGTACAGTGGTACCTTGGTTCTGATCATTAACTAGTTCCAGAAGACTTGTCAAGAACCGAAGACGATGAGGCCCGAGCAAATTTTCCCATAAGGAATAATGTAAATTGAATGAATCCGTTGCAGACCCACAGAAAATCCACACTGTATAAGGTATTCTATGCATTAATGGAGTTGTGTTGTATCGGTGCTCCCTGTTTTATGATGAGGATATGTTCTGACAAATCCATCATAAGTTGAATGTATCATTAACGAGTGTTTGGTAGAGCGGTATCATAGTGGAGATATGGAGAGGATACTATAAGTAAGATGTTTAAAACTCTTACATTAACCCACAGGTGGCCAAATCATTAACACAAAGCTTATTTTATAGTAAAGTGGTGAAAAATCTTATGTAATTTAGTGAGTAATAGATTGAAAGTAAAAGTCAAAGCAAAACACTTATAGTGGTGCTTGAAAGTTTGTGAACCCTTTAACTTTTTATTTTAATATTTCTGCATAAATATGACCTAAAACATCATCAGATTTTCACACAAGTCCTAAAAGTAGATGAAGAGAACCCAGTTAAACAAATGAGACATAAATGCATAAATGTTATACTTGGTCATTTATTTATTGAGGAAAATGATCCAATATTACATATTAGTGAGTAACAAAAGTATGTGAAACCTTTGCTTTTCGTATCTGGTGTGGACCCCCCCCCCCCCCCCCCCCCCCCTTAGCCCATCCTTCCTCCGTACAGAACAGCTTCAACTCTGGGATGTTGGTGGGTTTCCTCACATTAGCATGCTCACTTCAGGTTCTGCCACAACATTTTGATTGGATTAAGGTCATTGACTTTGACTTGGCCATTCCAAAACATGAAACTTTATTCTTCTTTAACCATTCTTGGTAGAAACGACTTGTGTGCTTAGGGTCGTTGTCTTGCTGCATGACCCACCTTCTCTTGAGATTCAGTTCATGGACAGATGTCCTAATATTTCCCTTTAGAATTCTCTGATATAATTCAGAATTCATTGTACCATCAATGATGGCAAGCCGTCCTGGCCCCAGATGCAGCAAAACAGGCCCAAACCATGATCCTACCATCCACCATGTTTACCGATGGGATAAGGTTCTTATGCTGGAATGCAGTGTTTTTCCTTTCTCCAAACATAACACTTTTTCTTTTAAACCAAACTAGTTCTATTTTGGTCTCGTCTGTCACAAAACATTCTTCCAATAGCCTTCTGGCTCGTCCACGTGATCTTTAGCAAACTGCAGATGAGCAGCAATGTTCTTTTTGGACAGCAGTGGCTTTCTCCTTGCAGCCCTGCCATGCACACCACTGTTGTTCAGTGTTTCTTCTGATGGTGGACTTCATGAACATTAACATTAGCCAATGTGAGAGAGGCCTTCAATTGCTTAGAAGTTACCCTGAGTTTCTTGTGACCTCGCCAACTATTACACGCCTTGCTTTTGGAGTGATCTTGTTTGGTCGACAACTCCTGGGGAGGGTAACAGTGGTCTTGAATTTCACACACAATCTGTCTGACTGTGGAGTTGGTGGAGTCCAAACTCTTTAGAGATGGTTTTGTAACCTTTACAGCCTGATGAGCATCAACAACTCTTTCTGAGGTCCTCAGAAATCTCCTTTGTTTGTGCCATGATACACTTCCACAAACATGATTTAGTGAAGAGCAGACTTTTGATAGATCCCTGTTCTTTAAATAAAACAGGGTGCCCACTCACACCTGATTGTTCATCCTATTGATTGCAAACACCCTAATTTTCACTTCAAATTAACTGCTAATCCTAGTGGTTCACATACTTTTGCCACTCACTAGTATGTAATATTGGAACATTTTTTCCTCAATAATAAATGACCCAAGTATAATATTTTTGTTCTCATTTGTTTAACTGGGTTCTCTTCATCTACTTTTAGGACTTGTGTGAAAATCTGATGATGTTTAGGTCATATTTATGCAGAAATATAGAAAATTGCAAAGGGCTCACAAACTTTCTAGCGCCATTGTACTCTATTGGTGAACTCAGGGCTCTAGCATAGCTGACTGTCAGGCTAACTGTAGCCTGTGTCCTGGAGCATTAACTTTCTGTTTCTTTCAGTTGGCTCTTATTTACTGACCTATTTAGGACTATTTGCACTAGGAATACAGTACTGTAGATGTAAAGGGAAAGACAAATAGCTGAGATCTTTGAGCTAGTCTCGGGCAAGTTTCAACAAGTGCTCTGAGTACCAAGCAAAGGACAGAGACAAATTTGCACCGAAAACTGAATTCAAGGAGAACTGAGGTACCACTGTATAATTCTTAAGACCTCTGGTGTTAAAGCAAAGGGATGTTGATTGGATGGACGGTGAACAGTGCATACCTGTGCTGTTCTGTCTTTATATTTACACATTTGTTGGGTCTTTATTTTTATTTTTTTTACAGGTGTGAGCAGGGCAGTTACTCAAACGTGTGAGTCGCTACCACCACCTGCTATCTTGATGTCCTTCCTGACATTCCTTTCCTCTCTGTTAACGGACCTCTGCATGAGGAGCTTAACTATCAAAGTAATCTGAAACATTTCCAGCCTGCTGCTGCTGGAGGTGTGCTGGGTTACTTTCCAATGCAAAACCAGAGAGAAGTGTGCCTGGTTTATCCCAGTGCAGAAGCACTCAGCGTTATCAGTATCCTTACTCAGAGTATCACTCAGGAGAGTGTGATTTATAATGTCTCCCATTCCTGATTAATCTTCATCAAAACATCTGACTGAATGCTAGCACAAGCAGCAACGTTTTCGTCTTTAAGATGACCAGCATTGTGTATCTTCCAAGAGTAAACATACCTTGACATGACCCCACAGTTCCAAAGGGGTTAAATTAGTGGTGGCCACCCCTATGACCAATCCACTTTTGGGGGAAACTGCAGATCAAGATAGTCACTGGCACTGTGTCCATGATGAGGTTGGGTGCCATCTTGATGGAAAAAATCAGGAAATGTTTCATCCTCTGAAAATGTCTTCATCTAACAGTCAGAATGGTCCAATATTTTTTGGCTGCACCATACACCACAGCATACCATGTCTTTAGGTGAGGTGTCAATTGTTGGATCCAGATGGATCAGTCTAGATGGATTTGCTTCATCATTGAACAGCACCTGATAGGAAAAACTAGATATTATCTGAAGTTTGTCACCCATTCTGCAAATTCTTGTAGACAGTCTGGGCCATCCTCGATCAGCACTGCAATGACATAAACTCTAGCAGCACTGCTGTGTCTAATCCACTCATACCAGTACAACACACACTAGCACACCACTCCACATCAGTGCTGAGAATGATCCACCACCCAAATAGTACCTGATCTGTGATGTTCCTGTGCTGGTCCTGCTCATTACAGAACAGAGTAAAGGGGACAAAGTTTGTAGAGAAACAGATGGACTATAGTTTGTAATTGAAGAACTACAAGGTGCATCTGTGTGGTAAGTGGAGGTAATAAAATGGACAGTGACAGATGAGAGCAAGTTCATCAGTTTGCTACTTTAAGACTCCCTTCTCCCTGTGTTTCAAAGCATTTCTGTCCATCTCCAAGTAACCCTTATTATGCAATTCATTGATACTGAAGTGATACAGTCAGTCTTAGATGGGAGTGAGATTACAAAAAGGGTAAATTTTAAAAATCCCCCCCAAAAACAACAGAACCAAAATAAAATACAAAGCTTTTAATGTTAGCGATAAACATGGTCTTTCAGTACTTAACTGTAGTTCCTCAGACTTCCACCGTGTGGTGCTGGAGTTCAATGATGGTACACTTCCCACTCTGAAGATGGTTAAGAAGCCTCTGGTGTGGAATGTAAATGGAACTATCAGGCAGGTCAGCGTGGCCCGAGTGGATGACGAAGGTAAGACCATGATAGCAAAACTTCAGATTGTGATATCTGTTAATCCCAGTGTCAAGTCAGCCACTTGATGTCAGTTGTTGCATTATCTGTTGGCTCAAGCGTACTTGAAATGTACACTGATATTGTGATTTGTGTGTTTGTAGCTTACGTAGGGCTGCGTTCAGACTATCACTGTGCATCATGGGGAATGAAAGATGGAAATCAGCCTCATCCTTTAGAGGTGGTGCAGCTGAAGGAGTGTTCAACGTGCATCAATGTCAGGTCTGTTTGTGTGTAAAAATTAGTGGGTCCTCATTTTTTGACCATCTTTGAACTCGTTATTGGAGGGGGTGTCTCAGTATTTTCTGGGATTTTGGCGATAATGATAATTGGACGATATTTTGGCAGTATATATTGGGTCTAAAGTATTCAAAAGTTGTTTGAACCCATCTCTCTCAATTTTTTGAATTGGCACAGTGTCTTTCGTGATGTAATTGGTGACAGCCTTTATATGTGGTAGTGGTAGCCTAGCGGTTAAGGTACTGGTCTATGAACCAAAAGGTCCAGGGTTCAAATCCTACCTCTGTAAAGCTGCCACTGTTGGGTCCTTGAGCAAGGCCCTTAACCCACATAAGGCCCACAATTGCTTGGATTGTAAGATGGAAGTTTAAGTTTGGAATTCACCTACAGTGGGAAACTGAAATTCTCAGCAAGCAGATCATGAAACCAGCACACCCAAGAAGACATGTGAGCATTAAACATGCGCAGCTGAAAGATAAACCGGTAGACTGTGATGAGACTCATAGGTGGTACTTGGAGGTTTTCGTTTGATAATGGGTTGTACTTGGTCTATAAAGTTGAGAACCACTGGCTAGGAAATTGACTTTTAAGGTACTAGACTATGGACCAGAAGGTCCAGGGTTCAAATCCCACCTCTGCCAAGCTGCCACAGTTGGGTCCTTGAGCAAGGCCCTTAACCCACAGTTGCTTGGATTGTAAGATTGTATCGATTGTAAGTCGCTCTGGATAAGGGCGTCTGCTAAATGCTGCAGTTATCTGTTGCTTTTCTTGTCATAAGGCCATTTTTTTGCAGCCATGATTTCAACCAAGGAATGCTGAGTGTGTCTTTATGCTGGCACCTTAGCTGGTTTAAACCTCGTAGACAATGACTTCCAAATTGGTTAGTTTGCAGATGGTGAAAAGTTTTTTGTTTTTAACAGCAACTGTTTTTGTAGACTGCCATCTTTTGACCAACATGCATCTTTTCAAAGCCAAACCACTGCCTCATAAGTGAGGATCCACATCTAGCAAATCTAATGACATAGACTGTGAGGGTGGTGATGTCTGTATTTTATCTCCCGGCACAGTCTGTTCACTCCTTTTTAACTTCAGTCGCACGGTTTGAGGTAGAAGCTTAGCTTGGGTTGTGGCGTCAGCACACTGCATGTGCTGTAGTCTATCCTACCTGGCTATATGACGCAGTGAATACATGAACCCTTAAGGTGTGCTTTGCAATGTGTGTGTTTTTAACTGTTCTAAAAGTAAATTAACAAAAGCCGAAACAAACCCAGTTTTACATATCTATGAATGACAAAGGAATGTGAAACTTTTTGTATGTGAAGCGTTTGGTATCTGGAAGGACCGGATGCAATTCATGTGTGGAAACCTATCAGAATCTGACAGTTCAAGCTGTTCTGTGTATAAGAATGGGCTCAAATTCCTCAAACCTGTTGTGCAGGACTGATCAACAGTTACCTGAAATGTTTAAATGCAGTTATTGCTGCGCATGGTTTTCACACCAGATACTAAAAGCAAGGGTTCACATACTTTTGCCACTCTCACACATTGTAACATTGGATCATTTTCCTCAATAAATAAATGGCCCTGTTTAATATTTGACTAGGACCAGCCAAACTAGTTCTTGATCTCTTATCTTTAAGCGGTAAGAGGAGATAAATTGCCCAAGTTCCTCCTTAGATACATTTGTGGAATATTATTGAAGTTTAACCTTCAGTTACGTTGGTTTGTAGCTTACAAAGCTAACCTAGTAAAATATTTTTCCATTGACTCAAACTGGCATTGCTGGACCACTCATGTTCAATAGCTCTGGAATAATTTGAGTGGAAACCTGAATGGTTAGAAGGCTTCATAGTCTTATGATAATCATGATCATGAAATGTTTAGCTGACCATAAACCATGCATAATAATGATGACCAACAATGACAACAATCTCACAGCAGTATAATATCATGGGATCTCTGGTACTGCTACATTGTTGTATGGATGCTTGTCTGAAAGCCTGCAGAATAAATAGCCAGAACTGTAGGTGTAATTTCTTTCAGGTCCATTGTGTTGGGTGACGGCCACAAACTAAATTGCATGTCTCTAGCTTTGTGAAATTTGCATCTTTGACCGAAGGTGGGCGGCACGGTGGTTAGCGCAGTTACCTCATGGCTTCAAGATTTTGGGTTTGATCTCGCAATGGCCTTCAACGTAGAGTTTGCAGGTCATTCTCATGTCTGCATGGGTCGTGTCCATGCATTCCGGTTTCCTCCCACACATGAATTAGGTTGGTTAGTCAAATAAATTGGCCCATGACTAGTGTGTTGATATGACCTTGTGTCAGTTATGAATATATATCCATGGATGCTGCTGTGACATTAAATAAAAACTAATAAACAAACAATTGACTGCCAGGCCCAACAGCTTAAACGGTGCAACTGCTAAAAAATCAAATAAAACCGTGGATAAAATAATTGTTTACACACATAATCAGTATTCTTGTTTGCTCTAATGAAGCATTCGTAGACTGAATAATTTGTGTGCGAAACATACAATGGAACCTCAGAATTTGAACTTAATTGGTTCCAGAAGGCTGTTGGAACTTTGCCCCATAAGAAGTAACGCAAGTTCCTGACCCCCAAATAATTATGCCTATATATGTATGTAATTAATGATTAAAAACATAAATAAAGCAAATGAATGTAGTACAGTAATAATAATCAGTAAGTATATGAAATAATTGAAATATGAAGACAGCAAATTAAGTGAAAGTAAAGTGAAACCTTACAGCCATTGAGGCGCCCATAGTTTTGGCACGTCTTATCGCTGAGGGTGTCTTAAATTGCACCCGTAGACTGATGTATACAAAATATGCCTATGATCCCTCCCTAGTTGTTCTTATTTAGAGCTTTATGGTGATTGGCATACCGTATTGGTGAATTATCGCCACCGACTGGAGTGGATTACGCGCATCATCTTTGGAAGATTGCACCATTGAGTGTATTGTTTAGGGAGCCCATGTTCAAAGTAGACGTTTTTATTAAAATTTGTGGGCCAAAAATATTCAAACGGACCGATCGATGTCCAAATTGTTCAAGTGTTTGAATTCCGATGTTCCACTGTGTCTGCATTGTGTAGATTATTAATCCTGGCAAATCAGAAACTTGCTGTAAGATTCATTTCCTTTGGTTGAAGTGATATATTTATGTATGTTTATCATCACATTCATGTTCATATCCGTTTAACCCTGAATAGGGGCGCTAGAGAGCCGGTGCCTAACTGGTGACATGGGGTGCCAGGCATTCATGTTTATACAATTAGAATATTTTTATAAATAGTGATGTAGTGGATTATATGACACACAGACATGGACTTTTCTTCAGTAGTGATTAACATACAGTGGTGCTTAAGTTTGTGAACCCTTTAGAATTTTCTATATTTCTGCATAAATATGACCTAAAACATCATCAGATTTTCAGAGAACCCAGTTAAACAAATGAGACAAAAATATTAGACTTGGTCATTTATTAATTGAGGAAAATGATCCAAATTTACATATGAGTGGTAAAAGTATGTGAACCTTTGCTTTCAGTATCTGGTGTGACCCCCCTGTGCAGCAATAACTGCAACTAAATGTTTGCTGTAACTGTTTATCAGTCCTGCACACCGGCTTGGAGGAATCTTTATGCAGAAATATGGAAAATTCTAAAG
>JAJAGP010001250.1:32865-161181 GCA_025084515.1 Ancistrus triradiatus
TTGTAACATTGGATCATTTTCCTCAATAAATAAATGGCCCTGTTTAATATTTGACTAGGAGCCAGCCAAACTAGTTCTTGATTCTTATCTGTAAAGCTGTAAGGAGGAGATAAATTGCCCAAGTTCCTCCTTAGATACATTTGTGGAATATTATTGAAGTTTAACCTTCAGTTACGTTGGTTTGTAGCTTACAAAGCTAGCCTAGTAAAATATTTTTCCATTGACTCAAACTGGCATTGCTGGACCAGTCATGTTCAATAGCTATGGAATAATTTGAGTGGAAACCTGAATGGTTAGAAGGCTTCATAGTCTTATGATAATCATGATCATGAAATGTTTAGCTGACCATAAACCATGCATAATGATGATGACCAACAATGACAACAATCTCACAGCAGTATAATATCATGGGATCTCTGGTACTGCTACATTGTTGTATGGATGCTTGTCTGAAAGCCTGCAGAATAAATAGCCAGAACTGTAGGTGTCATTTCTTTCAGGTCCATTGTGTTGGGTGACGGCCACAAACTAAATTGCTAGTCTCTAGCTTTGTGAAATTTGCATCTTTGACCGCAAGGTGGGCGGCACGGTGGTTAGCGCTTTTACCTCATGGCTTCAAGATCTTGGGTTCGATCCCACAATGGCCTTCAACATAGAGTTTGCAGGTCATTCTCATGTCTGCATGGGTCGTGTCCATGCATTCCGGTTTCCTCCCACACTCCAAAGACATGAATTAGGTTGGTTAGTCAAATAAATTGGCCCATGACTAGTGTGTTATGACCTTGTGTCAGTCATGAATATATCCATGAATGCTGATGTGACATTAAATAAAAACTAACAAACAAACAATTGACTGCCAGGCCCAACAGCTTAAACGGTGCAACTGCTAAAAAATCAAATAAAACCGTGGATAAAATAATTGTTTACACACAGAATCAGTATTCTTGTTTTCTCTAATGAAGCATTCGTAGACTGAATAATTTGTGCACGAAACATACAGTGGAACCTCAGAATTTGAACTTAATTGGTTCCAGAAGGCTGTTGGAACTTTGCCCCATAAGAAGTAATGCAAGTTCCTGACCCCCAAATAATTATGCCTATATATGTATGTAATTAATGATTAAAAACATAAATAAAGCAAATGAATGTAGTACAGTAATAATCAGTAAGTACATGAAATAGAAATATGAAGACAGCAAATTAAGTGAAAGTAAAGTGAAACCTTACAGCCATTGAGGCGCCCATAGTTTTGGCACGTCTTATCGCTGGGAGAGCGGCGCCGAGACTGAGGAGGGTGTCTTAAATTGCACCCGTAGACAAATGTATACAAAATATGTCTATGATCCCTCCCTAGTTGTTGTTCTTATTTAGAGCTTTATGGTGATTGGCATACCGTATTGGTGAATTATCGCCACCGACTGGAGTGGATTACGCGCATCATCTTTGGAAGATTGCACCATTGAGTGTATTATTTAGGGAGCCCATGTTCAAAGTAGAAGTTTTTATTCGAATTTGTGGGCCAAAAATATTCAAACGGACCGATCGATGTCCAAATTGTTCAAGTGAAGAGGTGTGTGAATTCCGATGTTCCACTGTGTCTGCATTGTGTAGATTATTAAGCCTGGCAAATCAGAAACTTGCTGTAAGATTCATTTCCTTTGGTTGAAGTGATATATTTATGTATGTTTATCATCACATTCATGTTCATATCCGTTTAATCCTGGATAGGGGCGCTAGAGAGCCGGTGCCTAGCTGGTGACATGGGGTGCCAGGCATTCATGTTTATATGACATTATATTATATGACACACAGGTGTTTGGTATGAGCATAGGCATGTCTTCAGTAGTGATTAATATACAGTGGTGCTTAAGTTTGTGAACCCTTTAGAATTTTCTGTATTTTTGCATAAATATGACCTAAAACATCAGATTTTCAGAGAACCCAGTTAAACAAATGAGACAAAAATATTATACTTGGTCATTTATTAATTGAGGAAAATGATCCAAATTTACATATGAGTGGTAAAAGTATGTGAACCTTTGCTTTCAGTATCTGGTGTGACCCCCCTGTGCAGCAATAACTGCAACTAAATGTTTGCTGTAACTGTTGATCAGTCCTGCACACCGGCTTGGAGGAATCTTTATGCAGAAATATGGAAAATTCTAAAGGGTTCACAAACTTTCAAGCACGACTGTACCTAATGGCTAAACTGTTATGATAAATGTTATGGGATCAGGTCTTAGTACCACCAGAGAACCAGTAGTTGGCACTTTTAAAAAGGTGTTAGATCTTGTTTACATACGTTTGATAATGGTTGTTCTTCTGAAGGATGGAACTAATTTACCCGAAGTTAATATTTCAATACCCGAGGATCATAAAATTTGTCCTTATGTTTTGTTTGTAGTCCTCATCTCTCGGGGGAATACGTTGTTGCCAGTGAGAGTGGAGCAGCCTATCTGTGGACTGTGGGAAAGGGGTAAGTGTGTTGTGTTTTTAAATTCTATTTAATGTTTTATTTTTGGTACCATTCAATATGTATTCCTTTATCAGTTATGTTGTGGAACTCCACATGCTATTACATAATGCTCTGGGTTTATCGTGCAGTTCATGTTTTGGTTGGTCATCTTGAAATTGTTTCACCACTCATCCAAGGCTTAGAGAGACAAGACATGGTTCTATGCGTCATTGTTTTAAGTCCGTTTCAATCGTTCCACATACATGTATGTGCTACTTAATGTGTATGGCCTTCTGTGACACAGGACATTGACCTTAAATGACCAGTCACATAGTAGTTTAGATGCTTTGCACAGTGCCTTGTTATAAACAATAACATTATAACACAATGTGAAAACATTTAGTACTGTAAAGTGCAGTAATTTTCATCATAGGTACACTTCAACTATGAGAGACAAAATGAGGGGAAAAAATCCAGGAAATCACATTGTATCTTCTAAGTAGAAGCTGTGCATCAGCTGACCCGATTTAAAAAGTATTTTAATATCTTAGGCTGCAGAAGATCCGGGATGAGAAGTCAAACCTGTACTTCAACGCAAGGTCGTTGTGGCGATGGTGTGATTTCACTGCGCACCCACGAGTGATGGTTTACGCTGACCAGACCGGTGCAGAACTTACAGATATGAGGGTATGAAGCCGCCACAAACTACTCACTGTTTCCGACGCTTTGCTTGGTAAACCAGCCAGTAAACCAGTTTGCTTTATTTGCTTTGAGAAGCTTGAGGTAATGTAGCATAGGCCAGTCAGCTGTGGAGCTGGACCAGACCTATTCGAGCATAATTTCCTGTTTTGCCTCAATTTGCTTGAACGTTGTCAGTGATTGATCTGTATGATGTTGTCAGGTGGTTACGTGCTTAAGAGTTTGTGTAGATTTGTAGAATGTACAGTGGTGCTTAAGTTTGTAACCCTTTAGAATTTTCTATATTTCTGCATAAATTTGACCTAAAACATCATCAGATTTTCACACAAGTCCTAAAAGTAGATAAAAAGAACCCAGTTAAACAAATGAGACAAAAATATTATACTTGGTCATTTATTTATTGAGGAAAATGATCCAATATTACATATTAGTGAGGGGCAAAAGTATGTGAACCTTTGCTTCCCCCCTATGCAGCAATAACTGCAACTAAACGTTTCCTGTAACTGTTGATCAGTCCTGCACACTGGCTTGGAGGAATTTTATCCCATTCCTCCGTACAGAACAGCTTCAGTTCTGCGATGTTGGTGGGTTTCCTCACATTAACTGATCGCTTCAGCTCCTTCCAAAACATTTTGATTGGATTAGATCAGGACTTTGACTTGGCCATTCCAAAACATTAACTTTATTCTTCTTTAACCATTCTTTGTAGAACGGCTTGTGTGCTTAGGGTCGTTGTCTTGCTGCATGACCCACCTTCTCTTGAGATTCAGTTCATGAACAGATGTCCTGACATTTTCCTTTAGATTTCTCTGTTATAATTCAGAATTCATTGTTCCATCAATGATGGCAAGCCGTCCTGACCCAGATGCAGCAAAACTTGCCCAAACCATGATACTACCACCACCATGTTTCACAGATGGGATAAGGTTCTTATGCTGGAATGCAGTGTTTTCCTTTCTCCAAACATAACGCTTTCAACCAAAAAGTTCAAGTCCAAACTTTTTAGAGATGGTTTTGTAACCTTTTTCACTCTGACGAGCATCTACATTTCCTCAAATCCACAAGGTCCTCAAATCTCCTTTGTTCGTGCCATGATACACTTCCAATAACGTGTTGTGAAGAGCAGACTTTGATAGATCCCTGTTCTTTAAATAAAACAGGGTGCCCACTCACACCTGATTGTCATCCCACTGATTGAAAACACCTGACTCTAATTTCACCTTCAAATTAACTGTTAATCCTAGAGGTTCACATACTTTTGCCACTCACTAATATGTAATATTGGAACATTTTTCCTCAATAAATAAATGACCAAGTATAATAATTTTATCTCATTTGTTTAACTGGGTTCTCTTTACCTACTTTTAGGACTTGTGTGGAAAATCTTAATGATGTTTTAGGTCATATTTATGCAGAAATATAGAAAATTCTAAAGGGTTCACAAACTTTCAAGCACCACTGTATGTGTAATGCTCAGTAGCCATAATAATCATTGTCATAACTGAATGTAGCTCAGTCCAAAGGGAGAAAGTGCAGCGCTCATGTATTTATAAACCAGCAGTGCTACATTGATTTGTGATTTGGTCCTGGGACTTTAGCCTACTGTGTGTTGCAATGGCTTTTCAGTCTCTTATTAGCTTTAGTAGCTCACTTTCTACAAGCAGAGAACCCTTTAGCGTCCTCACAGGTAAGGCCAATGGCAGGTTATTTTTTGAGGACATGGTTGAGACTATGAAGTATTTCTAAAAGTTGTCTACTTGGTGCTCTGTGAATTTTCATGAACTGTACATGCAGTACAGCCGACAGTGGCAAGCATTGTGGTTTACAAAATGACCTGAATAAATCGTAAGCTTGTGAATGTGAACACACCCTTGTATTTAACATTTAAATGAGTTCCATGTTAGTGTGATGTTTTCTGTTCAGTGCGTAAACCAAAAGAGGTGATTTAATAGTCTAAGACTGCGTGTTCACACCTGTTAGTCCAGTTGTCTAGATTGAATCAGAAAGTGGAATTATAAGCATACCAGATGGGCTAGATATTTGCCGAGGGATGTGCCAGAACACCCAAGATTAGAATTGTGCTGGGGAAAAAAAGTGTTCCATTCATCCATAAGACTTTCATTATTGGATAATGAGTAGAACTGAAAGCAGAGTGTCATGGTCTTTGTCTGAACCATTGCTGTGTTTTCACTTGCTTACTTAAGTCACAGTGTAAGTTGTGAGGTTAATGTTTTCTATGCTACTGAGATGATCATTTACAAAATGCTGCTGTGTTGGTTTAAGTTAAACCTGTGACAAATTTTTTCGTGTTTAGTAAGTCGTTGTATGAGCTAAAGTATATCCAATTAAAATGTACCCTTTTATACAATATTTACACTTTTAATCTAACAGAAGTAACTATATTTAAAGAGTCAGTAAGGACAGACTTAACCTGGGTGTAAATTATTGAATGCTGCATGGGGAAATGTAGTATTTATGTGGCGGATGCAGAAAATTTAAATCTAGTGTATTTTGGATCAGTGATGTGTTGTCATCAGTAACATTATATACCAGTACAGTGGTACCTCGGTACTACCCAGTGGCTGGCAGGTGTCCTTACATTTACGGCATTTAGCAGACGCCCTTATCCAGAGCGACTTACAGTCCAAGCAATTGTGGGTTAAGGGGTCTTGCTCAAGGACCCAACAGGGGTGGCAGAGGTGGGATTTGAACCCTGGACCTTTTGGTCCATAGTCCAGTACCTTAACCGCTAGGCTACCCCAGTCCCCAGAGTCCTGAGAGAAACCTACAATAACAGAACTTCTTTCCTGTTGATCCTGGTTCAGTCAGTAACAAACATGCTGAAACATTTCACCAGGACATTGCAGTCATGGAAAAGCAGTATCAGGGCAATTGGAATCCATTAATGCTGGCTGAGTAGTACTAGTACAGCTGAAAGTCAGATGCAAAACGTTTCAAGGTCGGCTGAACTAACATATTATGAGCATCTTTATGCGATTATACATTCTGCATTTAACATTTTGCAATTATATTGAATGACTACTTTTCTCTGACATTTTATTCAGGAAGCATAACTTGAGAAAATTGTCTGTTTTTTTTTTTTATTGCTGTTGTGCTCATGATTGGCTGTGGACTGTTTCCACAGAGCAGCGATTCTCGCCACACTTTGTTTCGAATTGGGAACACAGCCGACTGTAAGAACGGAGAGAGGGTGATCTTAACCAAATACCTCACGGAAAGTCACGCTTACCACCACCTCATCGCCACACAGGTAAAGATGTTTTGTTTATGAAGAAGCAGCTTGTAAATGCATGTCAACTCTTAAACGTATTGACTGGGATCCAGACACACTCATGGGAAGTGATTTAAAATGTGTTTTGTTAATCTTTTTAAAAGAACCTACTAAAAATATTTCCATTTAATTTTTTCAATTGTGCCTTGTGCACCTGTGGGCTCTGTCCAGGATAAGGAAGTGAAATGCGGTCAGAGCAGACAGCTTTTGCAGTTGTCTTGGCAGTTACCCACTTTTTATTTATTTTTATATATACTTTTTATGAATATTCAACAGGCCAGCTCTGTATTTGAACTCACAATCACTTGACTATTCCCTATAGACAACTGGATAAATATTAAGGGTGGTGAATATTTTCATTTGATTCAGTGTCCTTTCTCTTTCTGTCAGTACTCTACATACATCATGGATGAACGGATGCCTATTGTGCCAGCCCTGAAGTGGGAGCACATGATGGAGTCTCCACCATGTTTTGCCCAGGTTGTTCCACCTTTGGGGCCGAGCAGCACCTCCAAAATCCTGCTGGGAGCAAGCACAGCACAGGATGCCATTATGCTGCAGTACTCCGGTTAGGAAACACACATTTCTACTAGGGGTGGGCAATATGATCAGAAAAGCATATCTATCACGATACGATAAAATATCGTCGTATCGAGGATATCATCAGTGCTTAAACTCTGATCAGCTGAGTGTTTCGTTATGCAGAGTGTAATTAGACTTGCTTAATTGGATCATGTGTGGCACATATTGAATATGAATCATTTTACTAAGTATGAGAACATTTGAAGAGTAGTTTTTAGTTGTCACTAATGATCCTGAAAATGTCTTTGTTATCGTGATATGATATTTTTACCGTATCACCCACCCCTAATTCTTACATTGGCTTATCTGTTTGTTTAAAAAATTACATTTCCTTCCATGTTGCAACTTTTGAATCTCGGTTTCCTATATTGTGGATCTGCAAAAAAGAAGTTAAAAGGGGAATTTGAGCTTTACAGAAGACACAGACACACAAAGGCCAGCAAACACAGAAAAGGTTTAGAAACTCAAATGCATAATGTATATCAACATATTTTACCCTTTAATACCATTAATATACACACTTCCTTTGTTACAGTTAAAATACTTGCAAAAGGAACATGAAAGCCAGTAGATGAAATACAAATGTAGAGGTATCTTAATGTTTAGTAACTCATATCTGCATAAAATGCATGTACTGTTATGTGTAATAATACTAGTGCAGTATGTATTGTACAGTTTAATAACATGCATGAACAGCTGCACAATTTTTTTGACCTATGCACTGGTTTGGGGGATGCCAAACGCGTTTGTCACTTGACATATCATGAAGATCTTGCAGGTGATCTTTATCTTGAGTATCTTGTGTTGTTTAAACGCTAACATCTTAAAATCATGGGACTGAAGCTTAGTATTCCTGACGGTTTGAAAAATGCTTCCAAGAAGCAGTGTTGAGCTTCATTTACGTGGTTTTTCCAGATCGTAGGAACGGAAGCAGAGATGCTCAGATTAGACTTTGTCTAGTGTTGTTAACATAGTATTTATAGGTAGTTTGTGGTTGTATTGACATTGTGTGTGTGTATGTGTAAAAAACAGGTGGGAGACTATGGCCATGTCAAGCTCATGGCCCAGTTCAAAAGCTCTGCAGTCCGTCTGAGAGTCTGAAGCTTCTGCAGCTCCCACACAGACACCACAAAGCAGAAAAGCGACTGGGAGTGCCTGCTGCAGGTACAGCCTTCTCTTTTTTTGTAATTCTTTCATACTTTGATTTGTTTGAGCAAAGCTACTGCGTACATCCTGGTGACATCTCTCAGTTTGATAGTTGACTTTTAGATATTGCACAAGAAGAACAGACAAGCTGATTGTTAATCAGAACAGTGTGTTCATAACTTGGTCCTGCCAAGCTGTCCTTGGTAGAATAGAACAGAAGCCTTTTATTGTCATTATACTTGCGTACAATGGAATTTTGGCCTTTGAGCATTGCCCTTAACCCCCAACTGCTCTGTTACTAGCAGTCTAGTTATTGGAGTAAGCAAAAACATGCTGTATAAGCAACAGGTATGACTTTGTGTATTTTACATAACTTACTGCTACAGTGAATTTTTTTTTCTTTTTTCCTCTTCCTGGTGCCAGTTTAACTGATGGTATAACTTCAGATTTGTTTGACTATTCATGACTCGACTTAAAATTGTGACAGATGATTTTTATATATATATATTTTTACAGTGGTACCTCGGTTCCGAGGCCGACAACTGAAATACCGAAAGCGATGAGTACCGAGCACATTTTTCCAAGGCATGATGTGAATTGAATGAATCCATTCCAGGCCCTCAGCAAATCCACACTGCATAAGGCAGCATATATATTAATGGAGTTGGATTGTAAAGGTGCTCCCTGATTTATGATGGGGATACGTTCTGATTAATCCATCATAAGTTAAATGTATCATAAACTGAGGAGTTTGATATAGTCTATACTGTATCATGGAGAACTTTGCTTATTGTTTAAAACACTTACATTAACCTACAATTGGCCAAAATCATTAACACAAAGCTTATTTTTTAATAAAGTGTTGAAAAATCTCGTAATTTAGTGAGTAATGGATTGAAAATGAAATGTAAAAGCAAAACACTTGCTCTATTGGTGGACTTGGGGCACTAGCATAGCTAATAAGCTAACAGCTGCAGCCTGTGTTCTGGAGGATTCAGTTCAGTTGTTTTCCTTTCGATTCCTTTTTAAAACCCGTGGCAACGTATTTGCACTAAGAATACAGTCTGAATTCAGCAAATTCCGAGGTGGTCGAGAACCGAGGCACCACTGTATTGAGAAGGTAGGCATTTTTAGAATTTTTTTGTTGAAACATGATTGGGTGATTTCTGTTCCAACCCACACAAACCTGCCAACCTATCAAAGCATGGGAAACCAGCAGAGACAAACATGCACAGAAGCTTTGTAACATGGAAGTGGCTATTCCAAAAATGTTGAAGTTTAGATCAAAGATTAAAGTTGTTGATGAAATTAGTAAAAAGAACGTGGCGATATGCAGGTTCTGTGGATCAGAAATGGTGACACGACCACCATGAATTCATCTGTCACTACAAATCCCACAACTAAAGGTACCCGACTGTGGTAGCCTAGTGGTTAAGGTACTAGACCGGAAGGTCCAGTGTTCAAATCCCACCACTGCCAAGTTGCCACCTTTGGGTCCTTGAGCAAGGCCCTTAAGCCACAATTGCTTGGATTGTAAGATATCAGTTGTAAGTCGCTCTGGATAAGGGCGTCTGCTAAATGCTGTAAATGTTAATGACTGTCTCTTACCCTTACAAAAAAGGTTATGTTAAGTTTAAGATGTTCGATTTGGCTTTGAATTGATTGTGGATTTATGGAGAAGACAAAATGGCAAGTATTCAGAAACTTCAGTACGTGAAATGACCATTTATGGTGGTATCTCGGTTCTCGACCAACTGGAAATTCGTTGAATTCTGTTCTCGATGCATTTTTGACTAAACTTTTGCCTTGGTTCTCACCGTTTGCTCTATTCGGCGCACTTGCTTGGACTTGTACGAGTCGAAAATCGTTTCAGCCAGAGCACTGCAGGATCTGAGTCCCTCTCAGTGTAGTTACTGATGATAGCCTTTGTTACTTTGGTCAAAGCTCTCTGCAGGTCATTCATCAGGTCCCTCTGTGTAGTTCTGGGATTTTTGCTCACTGTTCTAATGATAATTTTGACCCCATGGGATGAGATCTTGCGTGGAGCCCCAGATCGAGGGAGATTATCAATGGTCTTGTATGTCTTCCATTTTCTTACAGTTGCTCCCACAGTTGATTTATTCACACCAACCTGCTTGCCTATTGTAGATTCACTCTTCCCAGCCTGGTGCAGGTCTACAATTTTCTTCCTGGTGTCCTTCGACAGCTCTTTGGTCTTGGCCATGGTTGAGTTTGGAGTCTGACTGTTTGAGGCTGTGGACAGGTGTCTTTTATACAGGCTAACGAGGTCAAAACAGGGCCATTAATACAGGTAACAAGTGGGAGACAGAAATGCTTCTGACAGAAGAAGTTACAGGTCTGTGAGAGCCAGAAATCTTGCTTGTTTGTGGGTGGGGGGGGAAAACCAAATACTTATTGTCAACCATGATTTACAATTAAATTCTCATTTTGTCTCTCATAGTTGAAGTGTACCTATGATTAAACTTTACAGACCTCTCTCATCTAAGTAGGAGAGAACTTGCACAATCAGTGGCTGACTAAATACTTTTTTGCCCCACTTTAGTGGACCCGATATAAGCGATGTTGATACACAGTCGTTACACTCCTGTTCAAAACAAATCCATAAGTAAAATTGTCATGAACTGATCTCCATCTATATATAAAATGTGTGTATGTATGTTAAAACTCCATTTAATTTATATACTCTCTTACACAGTGTGGATATTTTGGGGGTCAGGAAACAGATTAATAATTTTAATAATTGGACATTTATTCCTTATGGGAAATATGTGTTTGGTACTTGTCGTTTTCAGTTTCTCAACAAACCTTCTGGAATGAATTAATGATGAGAACCGAGGCTACCACTATAAATGATTTTGGGTTTTTCTACCATTCTGTGTATTTGGCATGATGGAGTTGGACAGACGAATTAAAAGTCCAAAGAAATGCGACAGTATTTGTTAATGTTGAAAATAAATAAAATTCCACTCTTTTAGGACTACTGTCTTTTAACTGATTTAAATGTGGGGAAACTGGACCTTGGAGCATCATAATTTCATATGACTTGAGACTTGCTTGACTGAGTTACTTGAAATATTTCCATCGCAACCTGAGACTTGATTTACTTGGGACTTGGCACATATGTGACTTACTGCAACCTATAGTATGAACTTGAATTGATGCTCTGTATGCAGAGAAGCAAATTTATGAATGTTGTCCTATCTCAATTCAAATTGTAGGCCTTGCTGCAGTCCAGACCGACAGATTCCTGTGTGTACTTCAGTATACAGAAATGGGAGACATGTTCTACCAGATGCTGAGACATTTTGACCCAACTAACTCTGATTCAGATCAAGCATTTAGTACGAGCTCAGCGCCGCAGCAGTCAGTGCCTATGGAAGAGGCCAGTGTATTTGAATTAGAGCAACATCTGCACCCAGAAACAGGTGTTGAACACACTTGTGCTTTAGATGGTGAAGAATGGATTAGCAGTGAACCCGGTATTGCTTTTGGATCATCCGTGCATTCTGTCCAGATTAACTCTGCTCATCCACTGAGACCAGCAAACCCGAAGATGGCTAGCAAGCAGCTGAAGGTAGTCTGGAAAAAATGGCTGGAAACATTGCTAAACGCCGTGACGAAGAAACGCCATTTGAGACACCGGCAGATAAAGGCCAGTCATGTGATCCAGTTTAAGAGCGGTGCAAGGGACCAACTTGAAAAGGACAAATTTCTTCACTTGAGGAAAGACCTAAGCAAGAGCTTAAAGACCGGAAAATTGCTTGCTCACGGAGTAACATACCTGCCCCCTCTAGAGGTGATGCCGCTTCCGGATATGGCAAGCACTGTGGCCTGGCCAGATGATCTCAGCCAGCGTCTGAGCGCCTCGTGGGGAGATGGATGGCAGGAATGGTGGGTCGAGAAGCTCGGCCTGAACAGAGACTACAAGATTGAGGCCCTGCGTAGGAAGCGCCGTCGGGAGAAACGTTCCAGGGCCCGAAACAGAGTTGCTCTTTCTGGAAGCTTCACTTCATCCATCAGCTACCAGGACACTCTTTCGGAATGGTCATCAGCCGCAAGTCAGTATCTGGGTTCGGACTCTGAGGACGTGGTCAATTATCCGAGTGCAGCAGAAAACTATGTGCTCTCTGAACCGGAGATGTTGGCTGAGGATTCAGTTCTAGGAGAAAGTCTGAATACTAAATGCCCCTTAGAAGAGCCGGAAGACATTGAACCTGTTTTGAAAAATCTTACACAGCTGCCAGAGCAGGACCAAGTCGCCTCTTCCCCGAAGCAGCAACTACTGGGACATTCATTTGCTGCTGAAACTGACTCTTCCATGGCTGATGTGTCTAAACCATCACCGTCCTCTCAGCTGAAGTCAGCGTGTCGGCGGCAGGACTACGTCAGCCCACTGTTTGGCTCAGAGGAACTTTCTCAGGATGTTGAACAGGACGGCGGCTCTGCAGTCCCCATGTCACAGCTGTCTAGTTTCTCATTTGCATCGCAGACACCATCCAAATTTAGGGTCTCTTCACAGTCCTCCCAGCCCCAGAAGAAGAAGTCTCGAATGGGATTCTGAAGTTGTAAGTTATCTTTTTTGTGCAGTGCAATTTGTGGGTCATATTTGATTGCTGAGCTAAAGTTTTGTTCGTCCCTGTACAGGTATGCGTTGGTTAAGACCGCATCACTTCCCAATAAACAGGTCACTGATTGAAATGCTTGTTGACCAGATGTTACCAGTTTAGGCTCCTGTAATGTAAATAGAATGGATATTTTAGCAAGAAAACTGTGTGCAAACGATACGTAAATCAGTCAGAGATGCTGCTGAAGACACGAGTGGAACTCTGCCATCTACACAGCGTCCAAAGCCGGAACTGTTACAAAGATCACTCCCTCCAGGAAATGCACATTCATTTAGTTGTAGAACTAATATAAACGTGCATGATGTAATATAAACATACCTCGCTGGCTGCACACAAGCAAGAGGGAAGGAGTCCATGTGAAGAAACACTGGTTTCCAGAACAGTCAATGCAGTATCACCTTTTAAACATTTTAAACCTTTAAGCAGGTAAATCCAGCACGGCGCCACTAGTTTGAAGTCACTCAGTACAAAGCAATACGTGTGCAGCACAGACCATAACATACTCGTGAAAATAACTTGAGTTAAAAAAAAAAACCCTAATATTCATGGCAATAAAAATATACCTGCTAACTTTTAATTACATTTTATTATGCAACTTCCGGAGACAAACGTCTATTTGTTACAGCAAATGGACGTTAAACGATGCTTGGCTGTACCTTGTGGACCACATTGCTGTCCAATTAAAACAAATCAGAGTTGCACAGTTGACCCATGATAAAACATCTGCCTCTGCTGCAGGGTTGGATGTGGTTTGTTCTTTGTGCTTTTGTACTAAATGCTGGTTTATTGCCCATTACATGGTTTCAGCCAGTTAACTGTCCTATTGGGATACTGTATTCAGATAAAAATGGGCTTCAACATACTTATGTTAATGTTTGAGTAATTGCTTAGGTTAGGCAAGTGTTGTATGGGGACTGTGTGGGTAAGCCTAGTGGGTAAGGTCCAGGGTTCAAATCCCACCTCTGCCAAGCTGCCACTGTTGGGTCCTTGAGCAAGGCCCTTAACCCACAATTGCTTGGATTGTAAGACTGTAGGAATTGTAAGTGGCTCTGGATAAGGGCGACTGCTAAATGCTGTAAATGTAGATTAGTAAGGGGTGATATACTGACCAAAAAAATCTTTATTTTTTGGGATTTTGTTTGTGATAATTAGGCGATACTTTAGCAGTGTATATTTTTGGATCTAAAGTATTCAAAAGTTGTCTGAACCCATCTCCTGTCGTGTCTTCGACGGTGTAATTGGTGGCAGCATTTATGTACAGCATTTATCTTGCCATTCGTTGCTTCTCATGTCATAAGGGACTTTTTTGCAGAGTCAATCCAAGGTTTGCTGAGTGTGTTTCATGCTGGTTTGGCCTTGAAGTTTGCCATGTCGTCTTATTCTGCACGGTGGTTACTTTGCAGGTGGTGAAGTAAGTTAGTTGTCGAGCTGTCTTAAACAGCAGTGATTTCCTACCTAGTTTGAAGAACGAGGTCTAGAAATTAAATAATGTGCTTTTAAGTAGATGCTAGCAGTGAATATGTGAACTCTTCTTAAGGTATGCTATTGACATACTCTAATGTCAACTCTCATATCTTTTTAAAACAACCATTAAGACATTATCGTAGACAGTGCGTAACGAGTAGCAGTTTGAAAAGATGCAGTGCTTGGTTATGTCTGAGGAGGCATGTGTTAGCACTTGGCACGATTTCCCAAGGGTATAAGTTAATGATAAAAATAAAGATCTGCTCTGCTTACTTATTTTGATTACGTAATAAAAACAGTTCTCTCTAATGGAGTAGTCATTCAGTGTTGGTTAGGGGCCAGTATGGGAGAGAGCCATGTTTACATGTTACCTGACTTTGAGTAATGATGATGGTTTTACGTAGATTTGTTGTGATTCGATTACTGCTGCCCAGTTAAATAACGTTTACAGTGCACTTGGAAGCATCTTGAGTGGTGATTTGGTTCAATGCGTGGACAATCAATCGAGCATGGCTAATAAGCGAGATGCCAATAGGAAACAATCGTAAACTGTGCTGTTTGACAACATGCCTGGCACACTGGATAAGTTTGCATATGCTGTATAGTTCTTATAAAAGTACCTTATAAAATAAATACTTTGCATTAAAAGATGTAAATCTGCTGATCTGTTGTTTTTGTTCTGAACCCTAATCTGCTTAGAGAATTCGCAGTGAACTGTTGTGCTGCAGAAAACAACAAATCATGTTACTGAATTTTTAGTAAGGTACAAATACACTGTCTGGCCAATAAATAGGTCACCACCTGGATTTAACTAAGCAGATAGTTAAACAAAAAAGAGCCTCCCATAGAATAATGACTGCATTTGTGATTGTTTCAGTTGGCAACAAGTTATTGAACCCTAACTGATGCAGTGAGGAGCTTCTCATTTGTTAAACAACCATGTTGATGAGAACCAATGAGAACCAAAGACCCTGTTCCAGAAGGGTCAGATTGTGAAAGAGTGGTTTAGGGAGCATGAGACATCATTTTCACACATGGATTGGCCACCACAGAGTCCAGACCTAAACCCATTGACAATCTCTGAGATCATCAATACGAGATCTTGGGGGAACAATTAAAGCAACTCTGGACAGAAAGAAATGTTGTGACATTGCAGAAGCTTGTGGAAACGATGCCACAGCGAATGCGTGCTGTAATCAAAGCTAAAGGTGGCCCAACCAAATTTTATTTTTTATTTTTGGCCAGGCAGTGTACATTTCTGTTGAGGCTTTTATAAAGTAATGTAACAAAAAAAAATGTATAAAACATTTTAATGGTTTGACAGCACTGATGTAAAGTACAGTGCATTGATTTAATGACCATATGTAATTATTTCTGTGTCTTTATTACAATACAACCAGAAAATACAGCAAATGTGTGTGCAGTACTGAAAAACTAAAATAAAAAACAGCTTTTATATGCTACAGTAGCAAGCCTGTCCTCCCCTTACACTTGAGCAATAGTGGTATTGGTAGCTTTGTCTGAATACCAAGTAGACCTATCTACAGGCTGAGGAAACTTGATCAGGCATCAAAGAAACCAAGTTTTTGGAAGAAAACAGGGTGACTAGGCTAATATATTCTAAAGCCCACAAAGACTGTAATGATCAGTGGAATAAGAATATTATGGAGTGACAAATTCAAGTTTGAAATTTGTGGGCCCAATCTTCAACAGTATGTAATGTATGGTCATTATATGTTGCTAAAACAACTAATGTAATGGTGGCCTAAGACTTTTGCACAGTACCGTATATTCTACATAAACGTTTAGCAGAGCACGTGATCTGACTGCAGTCATACCAGTCAAGTTAAGAACTGCAAAGTGAGAAATGTGCTTCATCTATCGTTAAAGCTACATATCTACCAAAGTAAATGGCAAGTTAAAGCAATCAGAACACAGAAAAAAGGTCAACTAATCCAAACAGTCCAAGGACCGAGACAATGGAGAGCGATGCCAATCAGCAAACAAAGCAGATATTGAGGAGTAGATAAATAACAATCAAAATGAAGTAGTGTAAAGCAGGGGTGGAAAAAAATACTTTGCCAAGAGACTGGATTACTAAATTTAGTTTGTTGGAGGCCAAGTCGTCGTTTGTGAACCCTTCAGAATTTTGTATATTTATGCATAAATATGACCTAAAACATCATCAGATTTTCACACAAGTCCTAAAAGTAGATAAAGAGAACCCAGTTAAACAAATGAGACAAAAATATTATACTTGGTCATTTATTTATTGAGGAAAATGATCCACTATTACATATTAGTGAGTGGCAAAAGTATGTGATCCTGTGCAGCAATAACTGCTACTAACCGTTTCCTGTAACTGATGATCAGTCCTGCACACCGGCTTGGTTTAGCCCATTCCTCCGTACAGAACAGCTTCAGCTCTGGGATGTTGGTGGGTTTCCTCACATTAGCTGCTCACTTCAGGTCCTTCCACAACATTTCAATTGGATTAAGGTCAGGACTTTGACTTGGCCATTCCAAAACATGAACTTTATTCTTCTTTAACCATTCTTTGGTAGAACGACTTGTGTGCTTAGGGTCGTTGTCTTGCTGCATGACCCACCTTCTCTTGAGATTCAGGTCATGGACAGATGTCCTGACATTTTCCTTTAGAATTCTCTGATATCATTCAGAATTCATTGTTCCATCAATTATGGGAAGCCGTCCTGGCCCAGATGCTGCAAAACAGGCCCAACTCAAACTGCAGGCGAGCAGCAATGTTCTATTTGGAGAGCAGTGGCTTTCTCCTTGGAAACATCTGATTCTAATTTCACTTTCAAATGAACTGCTAATCCTAGAGGTTCACATACTTTTGCCAATATGTAATATTGGATCATTTCCCTCAAATAAATAAATGACCAAGTATAATATTTTTGTCTCGTGTTCAACTGGGTTCTCTTTATTTACTTTTGGGACCTGTGTGAAAATCTGATGATGTTTTAGGTCATATTTATGCAGAAATATGGAAAATTCTAAAGGGTTCACAAATTTTCAAGCACCACTGTACATATAAGCTGCATTGTTAGTTTCCTTCAAGAATTAGAACATACTATCCATTTTTAGTGATAGAAAAAATTAACCCAACCTAGGTGTTGGAGATGCACCACTATTAAACTCAACCTTGGGATGGCGTCATACTGTGATAGACTCTTTGGAACACTTGGTGAATCAGCTGTGAGTGCACACTTATGTCTGGCTGTGATGGCTCAGTCGTACATTCATCAAGTGTAGTGGGTGTAGTTGTGACCTGAGAACGTTTATCTGCCTGTAGGCCGAGTTTCCATAATTTTTTTTTTTCCTGTTATAAACTGTTATAAACTGAACACATCATTGTGTGATGTAATTTCACCATCATGTTGCACTCTACCAGACAAAACACACAAAGTAACCTCACCCTTGCTCGTAACACAGCACACCAGAGTTATGTGCAGCTTTGCACATGTGCTTCGTCGCACAGGTTTCTGCATGCTTCTCAGTTCCCTTAAGGAGGGGCTGAGGGAAAATTTCCAAATCTTAAATAGTAAAAAGAAATGGAAATTGAGTATGTGGTGGCCAATACTGAATTATATTGTGAGGGAAACACAGCAGTATCTTGGCTATTTAATGAATGGTAGGCTACAGTATCTTATAGCATTGAGTGGTCTATTTTTTGTTTGCACAACATCCAGATCGCATAACGTGTGATTTCAGAGAACGTATGGTGGACTTTGATGCATAGCTGCATGCAGGAGGGTGTGCGTAGCTCTCTGCGTTCACAGATATTGCTGGCCGGGAACCTGGCAACGATCCCCACAAATACTGAAGGCTGTATCTGAAATCGTTTATAGCTCTCTTCCTCATAGGCTAATAGTGTTATGTTATATGTAGAAAGTAGGGAATAATGATTATGGGATTATTTTGGATGCATCCCATAAATAAATATGGGTAGGGATGCACCGATATTGAATTTCTTGGGCCGATACGATAACCGATGTTCAGCACCTTATTCTGGCCGATACTGATGTTAAAATCCGATAATATAACCTTTTAAAAACGTTTAAAAATGTTCACATGATAACCCATATATGAACTGTTGTTAAAAACTAGATCAGTAATTAATTTTAGCTATAAAATGAAACAATAAGCAACTAAAACATAGATCAGCCATGAGTATTACTATAAACGTGCCGTATTTTCCGGACCATAAAGCGCACCGGGTTATAAGGCGCGACATCAACGATCGGCTGCTAACGGGTCTATTTTCATACATAAAGCGCACCGGGTTATAAGACGCATGAAATGAAACAAAACTCTTAAGTTCCCTCTGAAGCTCAGTTTGGTCTTTACCTGGCGCAGGGCGTCTTCTTGCTTCCTCCACTTCCGTACCATTGATTCGTTAATGTTGAATTCTCTCACAGCTGCTCTATGTCCATGTTGTACTGCGTGACTGATAGCGTTGGGTTTGTAATCCGCTTCGAAAATGAATGAATGAATGCACGTACCCTAATGCTGAAGCACATACCGTATTACTCCGCTATGCTGTGCACTACGGTTGCCGTAAGCTTCGTAACTTACCAAGGCCGTGCTAAAACATTTTGACAGATTTATGAGCGTCGTGTACCATCTACAATCGGTTCTTGGTCAGAAAGCACAACCAGAATTAATTCATACATTAGATGCACCGCATTTTAAGGCGCACTGTCGATTTTTGAGAAAATTAAAGGATTTTAAGTGCGCCTTATGGTCCGAAAAATACGGTAAGGTGAAGTTCACTCAAAGGAAAAATGGTTTCATTCCGTTTTATTTTCAGACCTTCTTTTAGAAAGGTAAGAATCTTTTTTTAGCTTTCAATTGTTACAGGTAGCAACAAGAACTATTACGTGTTTAAGAAAGCTTAAGATTGAGAAGCTCCAAGAAAGACTAGAACTGCATATAGAACTATACCCTCAGTAACATCAGATATTTTGCTTAATGAGTAAAACAAAGAAATATTCTTAGTTAAATATCTAATAAATATTGCTTAACATTCTAATATCGGACCGATACTGATAGCTGAAAAAAATCCATATATCGGCAAATATATCGGCCACCGATATATCGTGCATCACTAAATTATGGGTGCCTCATAGCAGTGAAAATGTGGTTAACAGTGTTAATATTTGGCTTTAAAGTTAATAATCCATTAATTTTGACAGCCTTCTTTTCTTTTATTTAGGTAGCAGTTATGGCAAATGCAACTGTCACTGTGCAATATATCGGCTGCTGGAAAGGCACTTTGTAGTTATTTTTAGTTAGAGGACTGTAGTCCATCTGTTTTCACTGCATACTTTACCTCCTTTTCCCTGTTTTTTCAATGGTTCAGACCCCCACAGGACCCTAACCCTGTGGAACTGATCTAATAGACAGTGAGTGTGAAAACAAAAGGTGGTGTACAGTGGGGGCCAAACGTCTGAGACCACTTGTGAAAATGTTTGTTTGGATCTTCGTGGAGAAGGATTCAAAGTGAATTCAAATTTTTATTCTTTAAGTTTCAACTTTGCACACATTGTGATGCAGATTGTTTTGTGATTTAAAACCTTGCAGAGTGGAACCTCGGAATTCGAGTGTTTCCTTATTCGACCAATTCGGACATTGATTGGTCTTTTTGAGATGTTTGCCTCCACATTCAAACCAACCAAGAATTCCAACTTCAAACATCGGTAAAACCAGTACGTGTTTGTCACAGCCTCAGGGTGTGTCTGAAATTGACTCATTCACTGATCACTACATAGGCTGTAGAAAACTTTCATTCGCACCCATTCACATGATTTCAGACGCCACAGTCCCAGTGATAAGATGTGCCAAAAAGGTTTATTTATTTAGTTTTTATTCTACATTTTGTGGTTATCATGTTGCCCTAAATTGCTCATGGCCTATGTAGAGGGTCAGATCCCTTCAATCCGTATTGATGTGGACTCCCCTTCCAAGCACTAACCTCTCCATCCCTCCTCCTCTCCTGCCAGTTCCAGTATGTCATCAGCTCACATCGTGATGGTTAATATGCTGTTGATTACAATTTCTACATTTGTTATGGGGTCATTTGGTGTGTATAATGATTTTTATTTATTTTTTGTTGGTGGCGCGGTTAGCATAGTTAATTTGCAATTAAATATGTCTAAGTAGGTGGGGAAAAAATGATTTGGGGGGGTTGGAACAGATAAATCCTATTTACATTACTACTTATGGGATAATTTGATTCTGAAACGGCCTTCTGGGAACCAGTTATGTGTAAGTTCTGAGGTTCCACTGTATTAAATTTGAGAAAATGCTAAATGGAAGCATTTTCATGCACGGTCTCATACTTTTGTTGAAATAACCTCACCTTTAATAATTCTCCTCCTCTGAAATAATTGTAAATAGATGAATAGATGACAAGGCTAAAAGCATAATGTCCAGCATCTGATTGTACAGCATCGGTGCTCGGTGTTCTTCTGTGACGTTTCATGAATGCAAAGCACTTTCTTTTTCGCTGAAGGCAGTTTGTCAGGCACGTGACTGGAAGGAATCAGCTGATTTTTACGTCATGGTGTTTGTGTTAGTGAACAGAAGTTTGCCAAATTTGAGCAATGGACCATGGGGTTAAAGGAAGTCGTAATTCCCTGACTTGGCGCACACATACATGGTGCTTAGTTATGAACCTTTAGAATTTTCTATAGTCCTTAAAAGTAGATAAAGAGAACCCAGTTTTTTAAACAAACAAAGAGACAAAAGTTATACTGGTCCATTTATTTATTGAGGAATATGAATCCAGTATTACATATTAGTCAGTGGCGAAAGTATGGGAACGGCTAGAGGATAGCAGTTAGTTTGAAGGTGAATGATATATTAGTCGGGTGTTTCAATCAATGGGATGACAATCAGGTGTGAGTGGGCACTCTGTTTTATTTAAAGAACAGGGATCTATCAAAGTCTGCTCTTCATAATGCATGTTTGTGAAAGTATATCGTGGCATGAACAAAGGAGATTTCTGAGGACATCAGAAAAAGAGTTGTTGATGCTCATGGAAAGCTGGAAAGGTTAAAAACCATCTCTAAAGAGTTTGGACTCCACCAATCCACAGTCAGACAGATTGTGTACAAATGGAGGGAATTCATGACCACTGTTACCCTCCCCAGGAGTGGTCGACCAACAAGGATCACTCCAAGAGCAACCGTGTGTTGTAATAGTTGGTGAGGTCACAAAGGAGCCCAGGGTAACTTCTAAGACAAACTGAAGGACTCTCTCACATTGGGTAATGTTAATGTTCATGAGTCACCATCAGAAGAACACTGAACAACAAATGGCGTGCAAGGAGAAAGATGCACTGCTCTCCAAAAGAACATTGCTGCTCGTCTGCAGTTTGCTAACGATCACGTGGACGAGTCAGAAGACTATTGGAAGAATGTTTTGTGGACGGATGAGACCAAAATAGAACTTTTTGGTTTAATAGAAAAGCGTTATGTTTGGAGAAAGGAAAACACTGCATTCCAGCATAATAACCTTATCCCATCTGTGAAACATGGTGGTGGTAGTGTCATGGTTTGGGCCTGTTTTGCTGCATCTGGGCCAGGACAGCTTGCCATCACTGATGGAACAATGAATTCTGAATTATATCAGAGAATTCAAAAGGAAAATGTCAGGACATCTGTCAGACAACGACCCTAAGCACACAAGCCGTTCTACCAAAGAATGGTTAAAGAAGAATAAAGTTCACGTTCATCATTTAACTGGGTTCTCTATCTACTTTTAGAACTTGTGTGAAAAGCTAGTATTTCTGCAGAAAAATAGAGCGGTCTAAAGGGTTCACAAACTTTGAAGCACCACTGTACATCAGAATGGGGGATTTTGTACAGTTATGCTGTAGCTTAAGCTACTTGTAGGTGAACAGCTCAGACCAGATTCATGGGAGTGGGATTTTTGGGGGCAGTGGTACTGATGGCTAGGCTCGTGTGCTAGTAATGGGAAGGTTGAACTTTAAAATCTTAGCACTGTTGTTGAGACGTGATGTACTCACACTATACCCTGGTTTCCTTGTACTTTGCCAGAGCACGATTGTACCCACTCATGCTGCAAGTAGAAGAAGATTTTTCTGGCAGCATCTGACGTTGTGTTTCGTGCTTTGGCACGGTTAACGATCACACTGCAGGTAGTCCCCGATTCACGATGAGCATACGTACGGACAAAGCTGTCCTAAGTTGAATTTATTGTAATCTGAGGAGTTTAATGTACAGTGATGCCTCAGTTGACTATATTCGGTTCTCTACGCCTTTGTAACTAGAGAAATGTCTCGGTTCTCGACGTTTGCTTGTTACTCACCGCACCTGCTTAAACTGTTGAGTCGAGTCATGATTCATTACAAAGGGCTTCAGTTATTCAGTCTCCCAATAGCTATTCCCCAGTGAAGAGTGTTTTTCTTTATTTTTACATCTACAGTAACACATTCTTAGTGCATGGGCCTGATGGGTCCTAAAATGGTAGATGATTACAGCCAAACGAAAGGAGTCCGCCGGATCACTTTCAGGCTGAGCAGTTGGCGCCAATAGAGTAAGTGTTTTGCTTTTACATTTTCACTTTCAGTTCATTACTAAATTACATGAGATTTTCACTAGTTTGTTGTAAAATTGTGATAATTGTGTGTGCTTTGTGTTAATGATTTGGGCCGACTGTAGGTTAATGTGTAAGTGTTTTAAACAATATCGGCTCTGCTTTGTTACAGTATAGACTATATTAAACTCCTCAGTTCATGATATATTTAACTTTTGATTTGCCAGAATGTATCCCCATCATAATTCAGGGAGCACCTGCACAATACAACTCCATTAATGTATCTAATGCCTTATACAGTGTGGATTTGCTGGGGGTCTGGAACAGATTAATTTATGTTACATTATTTGTTATGGGAAAAATTTGCTCGGTACTCATCTTCAGTTCTCGACAAGCCTTCTGGAATGAATTAACGTCGAGAACCGAGGTACCACTGTATGTCATAGCGTAGCTTACCTTAAACATGCCTAAAACTCTTGTATTAACCTAGAGTTGGGCAAAGTCATTAACATAAAGCTTTTATTCAATACTTTTATAATGAAGTATTCAGTATCTCATGCAATTTATTGAATAATGTATTGAAAGTGGAAAAACAACCGACAACGGTTCACTACAGTTTCCAGCACTCAACATTTACGTCACGCACCGAGTTCCTCATTTAGTGCGGGAGAGTAGCGTACTGGGTGTTGCTTGCCTGGTTAAATTCATTACAAAATTCTGTAATTTCTGTCATTCATTAACACAACTTGAATTGTTAATAACCTTTGGAATAAACACACAACTCGTACTGAATTTCAAAATATTTTAGTTTGTATACCATGACAAAAATAACAATAAATAAGTTAGTATCTACAAAGTACTATACATTTTTTTTTTTGTACATTATACAAATTTACATTTTTTTTTTATTGACATTTTTACATTTTGTGGCATTTTTTTCCCCGACATTTTCACACAATGTTCAACTGTCTTGTTTTTCCATTGCTCCACACAGACACGTACTTTGGCTAATTTAAACCTAACCTAAACTGGCAAGTTTAAAGTATTACAGTACTCATACAAACTGACACACACACGCACACACCCCATAAAACACAGCCTGGCTGTTTCAAGTTGAACACGTTCAGAATACTGTGTCAGTCTTTAAGGAAGAAATACAGTTCTTGCTGCCACTGTTCCATAACGATTGTTCGTGAAGAACTGAACAGTACATATTCTGGGGGGAAACGTCCCAGAATTCAACAGTCATGTAGTTGTTAAACAGTCACACTTGTCTCTTGCATCTCCTGGAATGTGGCAAACCTGAACATGCACCAACAATTACTAAAAGCACTGTGGCTACAAAAAGTCCTTATAACCCCCCTCCCCCGATCCAGGCTGTAAGTTTTAGCTGCCGGTGTTGTGCAATATTTTTTTTTTCTTTAGCTTAAAGTAACATTAAGGAACATTAAGGTGAGAATGAGTACAGTAGGTGAATTATAGTAATGGGAAGAGAGAGAGAGGCCGTTCAAGTAATGTCTCGTGGAACTCAGGCACTGGGAGTGGCTGACATCACTGGAAGCCAGACCTTCAGTATCGAGGCAGCTAAAGCTCCTGTCGGCTTTGACGTTACTTTATGGCCTCTGATTAAGCGGAACCTTTTTGCGATAGTGAGCAGGGAAGTACGGCCCCTCTGCGTCGCTGCCCAACGAGCTGCTGAGCGACTCCTCGCCAGAGCTCAGCTCTTCACTCCAGTCCTCCTCGCTAGACAAACGGAGAAAAAGTCGAGTCAGTCATTACAGCAGATGGGACACACACCCTCTTAGTCATGGCTTTAAATGACGTCTGAGCTACCTGTGAAGTCATACTGGCTCCCTCCTCGAAAATAACTACCTATGGCTGCTTCCTCAAGCATGCTAGGTTTTAGAGAGGGCGTGGGAATCAGGAACTGTCGTATGCCCATTGTTTCGAAGGGTATTTAAATATGTACAGTGGTTAACACTGGTTACTGAGAAGCAACCAATAGTTCTCTTTACACACCCATCAAGGCCTTGACCAGTGCTGACAAGGCAAGGCTAGGCAGTGACGTCAGGCTGGCTGCGTGTGTCATTACGATCTCATGCTACTTAGTGTTGGAACATGATACTCGGGTTCCGTGGTTACAGTTTGTGGCTACAAACAAGTAAACTGAAACTAAATTCAAAGAGCCAGATTCCCCCAAAATCCTCGGGCTGGCTGGACTTTCACTTTCCTTTCACATTTACAGCATTTAGCAGATTCCCTTATACAGAGCGACTTACAATTGATACAGTCTTACCAATCCAAGCAATTGTGGGTTAAGGGCCTTGCTCAAGGACCCAACAGTAGCAGCTTGGCTGAGGTGGGATTTGAACCCTGGACCTTCTGGTTCATAGTCCTGTACCTTAACCACTGGGCTACCACAGTAACTTTTGTGAAATGGTCTTGATCTATGGTGGGACAGTAACTCATGCACAGCATATAAAACTGAAACTGTCACTCTAGCCTCATCTCATGGTAGGGCTGTGCTAAAATATCGATACAGCAATATATTGTGATATACTACATCGATTTATCTCAAAATATAGCTATTTTTAAATGAAGGAAGAACAGACGGTGTAAAGTACAATCTCCACTCCTGTAGATGTCGCAGTAGTGTTTCGATTCAATTTGAACTGAAATATCCATGTGAAGTGACCTATTAAGACGACTCATTGTACACTTGTATTCCAGCTGTTTTTCTATTATCAGTGAGATATGTGAAATATCGCAATGTATCATGATATCGTATCGTGAAGTCCTTTCCAATACCCACCCCTATCGTATGGATAAAGGAGTTCGAAACGGGCGTGCGACGTGTATCGTCTACGATATCTTACTTACTGTTTTAATGTGCAAGCTGTCACTCGCAGCTGTGTTCTAGCTACCACAAGCTAGGGTTCTACCTAAAAGGGCATGGCTGAAGTTAAAAATGAGTGAACAAACTGGAGACAAAACACAGACACCACCAGCCTCACAGTCTGTGTGGTTACATTTAACTGCTCACTCAAACTGTCGGAAATCGGCTACCATTAGACAGCCCAACAACGGACTTGTTTCACAATCTACGAACAAACCACCATACAGAATATAAATCGAACTTTGTAGGATTAAATGCACTGTCGAAACAGGTATGGCTTTAATGTTCTGCTTGCCCATAAATCTGTGGTGGCAAACTGTGAAACCTGCAGCTTTTCCTTGACGGCTTCAGTGTTAAGTAAATAAGACCTGTTTTCCATAGATGTTTCCATAGATGTCATTAGTAAGCCAATGTATGACTTTTACAAATACATTTTAAGGCTGCAAAGCATCGTCTAATAATCGTTATAGCCCAAAACATTGATTTTATTCTTTTTTTCCCTTCTGTATCGCATACCCGAAGTTTTCTCCTGTTTACTGCAATTTTAACCGATTTCTTTACAATGACCTCATACAAACAGTAAGACGCTTTTGGCTGGGTTGAGAGAAACTGATTAGCTGGATTAATGGTTTTAGCTTCGGGTTACTGCTAAACAGGCCTTTGTTTGTGTGTAGGTCCACTGTGTACCTTCCGCTCCAGCTGTCCTCTGGTATGGTGGGCAGGTGGGGGGCACCACAGTAGCTGCTATGGAGGTTCTTGGCGGTGCGCCGTGACACGATCCACACCAGTTTCTTGTGATTGGGCTTGGAGCATGCGGGCGAGGAATACTGCACCAGGCACTGGGCCACCAGACCCCTCCAGCGTTGCAGCTCTGGCTCCGTGATCTGCACCCACACAAACAGGTTACACTCGGACTCAGACAGCCAGGGGTCCAAGTGTTACAAAGCATGCCTGCAACTCTTCGTCATCCAGAAAAAGTAGGGCAGGTTTGTTTAGAGCTAGAGAGCTGTGGTCAGATTAACACTTTCAGCACTGCTACAGCCTTTGTTGTTTTTGTCACTTGGGACAACTGAACTACAATCATGACGATAAGCCAGTAATTCGTCTCCTGAGCAATGGGAACTGGATCAGATATTCTGGTGAAAGCTGCTATTAAAATAATCGTACCCTCGAGTGCCTTTGCAGGGACTGGACGATTTCAAGCAGGTCAGTCGACTGCAAGGCCTCAATCTCCTGGGTCAGCAGCGACAAGGCGAGCACCGATGGCTGGAAAGAACGAGAGGACCGATTAAATGATGTCCGTATTAAGCGGATTTGGGCTTCTTGCCACATTTGAGTGCACACTTACTTTTGCTTTGGAGAACACAATGTGGCAAAGGCAGGCTTTAAGCTGGGCTTCCAGTTTATCTAGGTTCAGGACTTCTTCACTGAGAAGACAAAAAAATGGTTTATATAATCTTTGTGTAATAAAGGCATGTTTTATAACAACCTCAGTGTCATCTCTGCCCCACAGTATATGGCAGGCTCTGCTGATAAGACTCAAGTTTATGAAGTGTGCAGGTGGCTGTAGAGCTTGGCCTAGATGTATAAAAACCCTTCAAAGAGCCATAGTACCATCATAGTACACTGGACTTGAATACTACTCAGCTGTGGTCTGCGGTTACATTTTGAGAAGCACCCATTCATAACCTCAGTCTCACCTGCTCGAAGTGTGCAACAGTGCAAATGCGTGGTACAAGTGCAGGAAGTTTAAGGCGGTGACGGCTTCCAGCTGGAAGTTGAGCTTCTGGGCGATGATCTTCGCCATGCGCGTGACGTCAGACACGGTGAATTTACAGTGGCTGATGCGGATCAGCTCACACGTGGAAGACGCATCGCACTCGTCCTCCACTACTTTGGCAGCGAGGTGGAGGCAGCTGATGCTGATGCAGGTCACATGTTTGGGCAGAATCTTGAAGGCAAATTCAAGCAGTTTAGTCTATAATTCCTGGCTCAGTGCAATCCCAGACATCATAGCATTCTGGAGTTGAGCTTAAATCGTGCACAATGCGTACCTTCATCATGGATATGAACCTGTCCAGCAGGTTAACAGCCAGGACGAAAGTCTGCGTGCTGTAGCCAAAGAAACTGGTCAAACTCCACAGATCCTTCACTTTGGCCTTGCGACATTGGGCTGAAATTCCCTTCTCCTGAAACGCAAAGCACGGTTTACATTTAAACACCAATTCCGTACCATATATTTAAACGATGTACATTTGTTCCCTTTTTTCATTAACCATTAAAAGCCATGATTCAAGCTTCACAAACATGAGTGTTGACACAGAGATGGTGGGACAGAATTTGAAACGGAAGTACATTTTTTAAAATATACTGATATAAAATGGTCTGGATGGAATATTACACTTTTTGAAAGAGGAATTTGAGACGGGATTCATTTTCAGAAGTAGGGAGTTCACCATTGAAATCATCCACTGGCAACTATTTGACCCAGATTTGAGTGCCATCATTGTCTATTGTAAACCATGTTTCAAAAGGCCCATATTTACTGACACAACTATTTCCTAAGAATTGTACCACATATTTTGACAATCCTGGGGTGGAATGCGTTTCCCCTTCCTGGGAAAAGCAGAATTGCCCACCAATATAATCATTGTAAATGTAACTACAATTTTAAACAATATATATTAATATGTATTAAATGAACATGCAATTACAGATGCAAAAATGGTTTTAAGTTTTGAAGGATTGCATTCATTTACATCATTTAGCAGACGCCCTTATCCGGAGCGACTTACAATTGGTAAGCCAAGCAATTGTGGGTTAAGGGTCTTGCTCAAGAACCCAACAGTGGCAGCTTGGCAGAGGTGGGATTTGAACCTTAACCACTAGGCTACCACAGTCTTCTCTCAGTGTTTTGGTCCACTGCCTACCCTCACCCAAAACAACACATTATACATTACAAGTACTGTACATATACATGTTGAAATTTTAATGTTTATTGTCCCCCACAACACTAAAATGAATAAGATTTACCTCTGGGTTAGTCTGTATCAAGTTGAGCCCCGACTCTTTGGGCAGGAAGTGGAGCTCCTGTTCAAGATTCAGCTTCAGATCCTTCATTAGCTTGAAGGCCTCCATGGAGAGACTCGATCTTGCTTGGTTATCTTTTCAAAAATCTTTTAAAAACAACACAAAAATATCCGTCAATGTTTTACTCGTCCCAGCTCCATTAGCTCAGGGCGGAGGGTCAAGGTTGGTCACAGCCAGCGGCTCAGATTTCCTCCTCAACGCCTTCTTCAGTCAGGAGACCCAAATTAAACAGTTAGCTAACCGTAAAACGACGAAATAAAACCCCGGGTGGTGTTTAATCACCGATTTCAGTCGTTGTAGAACAATATGAATCGAATACGGTTGTATTTTGAAGCAGGCTCATCGGTGGTAGTAAGCTCTGTTGCCTTGGGTTTTCTCCCTTTTGAAAAACATCGACGGAGGGGGAGGGGCTATGTTTAGCTTCATCTTTTTTTGACTTTATTTATTTTTGACTGAAGATACTCGATAAATACGCTTGTTCGTAACACATTTATGTGACTATACGTGTAATTAAAGCAAATATTTCAATAAATGATAACAGGTTACCCGCAGTTCGCTGAATAAAATACTATCATGTTCGTATTTACCCGTTCGATTTACCAAAAACAAGACAAACCAAGACTGCTATAAGAATCGAGAGATATTTCAATCTGTTACACGACATTAATCCAAATACTGAGTATTAAACTGGCTTTGTATGACCGAGTAATGGGCGATTTAAACCCCCAACGGACAGCTGGACAAAAATACACTGTTAACGTTAATGGTCATAGCCAGATATAATCATAAGGATAATAAAAGTCAATGCGGACTGTATGTGTACATAAATGCATAATTACCTGAAATGTTAGACGGACATTGTTTATGAAGCGGACCCTCTTCCCGTGTTTGTGTTCCTCCGATCTTTATTCCTTTTGTTGATGTTGCCCGTTTCCACACCCACCGATGACGTCAAAGCCTGCACGTACTGAACGTAGATTTGTTTTCCGCGTCATAAATACAATATCTCTTATGATTTCTCAGCCTGCATATGCATTTATCTGAGTGCTTTACACCACGGGCCCTGTGTGTTTTACTGGTTTGTGTCTTTTACAGGACTAAGATTAGTTTTTGAGATGGATTTTGACAGCTCTATGTACAACAAAGCGGACCAATCACGTCCTCGGAATTTTCCGCTTTCAAATAGACCGCCTAAAATCCTGCACTCTGATTGGCTGCTGGCTCATGCGCACACGGCGACTGTCTGTTCGCTTTTCATTGGCTGCCGATTGTTGGACGTGATGCGGCGGTGGCTGCGCATGTTTCACTGTGCAGCTGTTGTTTTTGTTGGTTTATGACAAAGAATACAGCATTTACACAACCGTGCGACATGTTAAGAGAGGATGCTTTATCAGTTACGTGGTCATTTGGGTCTGCGTTTATAAGAGTTGACCTAAATTCCAATAATAAGACCTATTTCTCAGTCTAAATTCTAATCTGCATGAATATGATTAATGCATGATGACTTTGGCCAAAGTCTTTAACATCTATATCAAGCGCATTTAATGCTCTAATAAAGGTCACGTTATGAGCCAAAATGCCAGTGATGTAATGTTGTTTAGTTGTGTTTTATATTGCTACGGTTTGTATAGATACCATCTGAGAAACAGGCCGTGTTACGTATGGACATTTTGAAGGTGCGTCCGCGTGAGAAAGTAGTTCTAGCATTAGAATGACACAATTATTAAATAACAGAGATTTCCCCGATATATCTCACTTTAATTACGGTATGATATTTACTCAATCGTCAGACCCACTCTATCTTAATGTTGGCTGTTATATGTGTTGGTTTTAAGATGCTTTTCTCTTACATGGGCATTACGCAGATGAAGTGGGCGGGACATCTCCTTTCTTTTTCAGTCCCTCCTCGGAAGTATAGACGTGTTTGTCTATATTCCGTTCATTTTATTTTTGTTGTTACCTGTTTGTATCCCCCTAAATTTATTTGCAGAAGATGGAGGCGAACACAAAAGCATAAAGACATGCTTCGAGCCGAACTGTTCTTTTATTTAACCTCAGTTTAATGGACCGGATGATCTCCAAGTCGGACTGCGTTTCCCACAGCCTTGCAGGGGAGGTAACGACTCTAACTGGATCTTTAAATGTTTGTCTTTATACCTCGTTATTTAAATACTAAATCATATCTGCTGTAGAGTTCGAGCTTAAAGTAATACTTGTTTTAAATTCTAGTTGAGTGAAAACGTGTATTTTCTCAGTCTATTTAAAATAAGCAAATGCTGTACATGCATTTATGTTTTGGCAGATTTGGATTCTGATACGGTAGCGGTTTGTATTTGTTCAGACCGGCCCGCTTTGCGTCCTAATGGTTGTGTAGATATCTAACTGCCTACATCAGTTAGCTACCTAGCCGCAAAATGCTAATTTACGAACTGGGTTAATGTCTGACAAATCCGTTTTGACCTTGTCCTGCTGTCCACAAACTAAAGTGTATCAACGTCACCTTCAAGATTCAGAATTAGATAATCGGTCCTACACTTCGATAACACTTAATTTGTCAACTTAAAGAGCGAATGGATAACTGGTACTTAAAGGTGCAGTAAGGAAAATGCATATGGAGTTCCAAACCTCAAAGAAGACTTTATATACAATTGTATCATATACACACAGTCCACTTAGGTACACCTTCAATGTTTCTACATTTATTGTCCATTTTATCAGTTCCACTTACGATATAGGTGCACTTTGTAGTTCTGCAGTTACAGACTGTAGTCCATCTGTTTCTCTACGTACTTTGTTAGTCCCCTTTACTCTGTTCTCTAATGGTCAGGACCCTCACAGATCAGGTACTATTTGGGTGGTGGATCATTCTCAGGACTGTGTTCGTGTCTGTTGGCTGGTATGAGTGTCTCAGACACAGTAGTGCTGCTGGAGTTTTTAAGCACTTCAGTGTCACTGCTGAACTGAAGATAGTCCATCTACCTAAAATGTCCAGCCACCAGCATCCTGTGAGCGCTGATGAAGGATTAGAGGATGACTAGCACAACTACTGTCTTTGACTTTACATCTACAAGGGGGAGAACTCGGTGTGTAAAAACTCCAGCAGCACTGCTGTGTCTGAGCCGCTCATACAGCACAACACACACTAACACACCACGACTACATCAGTGTGACTGCAGTGCTGAGAATGATCCACCACCCAAATAGTAGCTGATCTGTTTTGTTTCTGACTATTAGAGTACAGAGTAAGGGAGACTAACAAACGTATATAGAAAAATTAGCATAAATCGGGTTGCCAGAATTCAACCATGGCAAAGCTGGACAAGGGATGTGTATTAGGTGTGAACCTTCACCCATATGAAGCATTCGTATTTGAACCATAAATTAGTAGTCACGTATTTTATAGTCTGTAGGTGACAAGTAATGACGGCATTAATCACAGTAAAGATGTTATCCAGCATGACATGTAGGTTTAAACCTCTTTAGTCTGTGCTGTAAGCCACCAGAACTATGTGATCTTTATCAACATTTTCCATTCCGTTCTATTCTTTCAATTATTTTTGTGTATTTATTTCACTTTCACATTTCAGGCCTGTAGTTGGTAACAATGTCACAACAAGAAAACATTCATTAATGGTTCAGGTCGTGAGTCACTGAGGTGTGATTCAGTTCTTGTACAAATTCTCAAGTCAAAACAAAGACTCCAGCATTTTAAAACCCTAATCTCAGTGGTATCAGTTGCATATTTGTGAGTCCTACGAACAGGTATTCCCACACACTTCCATGTATCGTGAAAGGCGTGTAAATACAAATAAGGTGCCTCGTTTCAGCCATGCCCAAATTGGCCAAGTAGCTGTGCAGCATCACTGATAAAATCATGAATTCATGAATTAGGCTGTGTATTTTATTGTACAGTGCAACAGCTGATCACAGTTCTCCTCTCACCAGTGTAGCCTGTTCAGTAACAGCTACAAATGTACAAAAATGTGGTTAAGCTCTGTATGGTGCCTTTTCAAGATATTTAAACATATATTTCTATAACAAAGGTTAAAAACAATGAACATAGCATCAGTCTCACTGCCCCATCTTTATTTTCATAAATTATTTATAATTTATTCACAGCTTGCCTTGTTGGTAGTTTCCTCCCAGATCTCTTCACACCATCATCTGCTGTCAGTCCCCTGAGTAAAACGACACTGGACTAAAAATAATCTTTTAATGTATGTCTGTCTGAATGTGCTACCACATACCCAACTAATATAATAGTGTACAGTATAGTAGAGTTTTCCTGCCATTTCCTGCAATCCTGCCATCTGAATATAGTGCTAGTTTGTGAGCCAATGATAGCAGCACTTAGATTGAGTGTCTTGACCATGGCAGAGAAAAAAAACAGAGAAGCACAGGAAATGGGCTTTGTCTACTTCAAATTGCAAGTACAGAGTGCAACTCAAACAGAAATTTGAACTATCTGTAACTATTAAACCTGTAACACCAACAAAAGGGCATTTACTTTGAGTTTTATTTCATTGCAGACAGTATGAACCCAAAACAAAGTTGGAATGGGACAAATTAGGACTAGTCATTCATAAATGGCTGATGTAACTACATGGGGAAGGGATTACTTTGGTAAACCTTAGTCAAGTACTACAATAGAGTTCCATTCACAAATGCCACTTAAAACTTTACAATGCAAACAAGAAGAGATATTTTAACCATGTCCAGAAGCAGCGTCGCCTTCTCTGGGTTCCTCTGGGATGGACCATCACGCAGTGGAAACGTGTATTGGGGTCAGACGAGTGAGTATTTCAGATCTTTTTTGGAAGAAATGCACGCTGTGTGCTCTGGACTAAAGACGAAATGACCATCTAGACTGTTATCAGCAAGTCCTAAAGCCATGGCTCTGTCATGATATGGCGTTGGGTCAATGCCCTTGGCAAAGGTCATTTACACTTCTGTGATGGCAGCATTAATGCAGAAAAGTACACTGAGATTTTAGTGCAACAATGCTGCCTTCAAGACGACATCTTTTCCAGCGACGTCCATGGATTTTTCAAGAGGACAGTGCAAAACCACATGCTGCTCACATTACAAAGGCATGGATATGGAAGAAGAGTGTACGGGGACTGGCCTGCCTATAGTCCTGACCTGTCCCAAATGGAGAGCGTGTGGAGACTTTTGAAACGCGTAATGACGACCCCATACTGTTGCACTTCTTAACACGTATTTGCAGGCACAATGGGACAAAATAAGACCTGGAACACTAAATGGCTGGGTGTCCTCTGTACCAAAAGTCTTTTAAGTGTTGTGAGAAGGAGTGGCAATATTACAAAGTGGTAAATGCTTTACCGTCCCCAACTTTTTTTTGGAATGTGTTGCAGGGATGAAATGAAGGAATGGATGTTTATTAACAAATGAAATGAAGTTGACCAGTCAAAATATGTATCTTGGGTTTATACTGTCTACAGTGAAATATAAGAAGCACTGCATTTTCTGTTTATGCTCTACCTTCCTGTCCCAACATTTTCTGATTTGGGGTTGTAAATTAGCCTCAAACCTGACACCATCATAACAAATTATGTTTAGCATTCACACACCGGGGCAATGAGCTGTCGTGTAACTGCTAAAAATGGGACTGTGCGCCCTTACTTTAGCCATGTGTGTTTGCACAAGACTTTTTCATATTTTTCATGTGTTTATTGACTGTCCTACCGAGTCGCCTTAGACTTCTGTACAAATTAGATAAATAATCTGCTTTTGTTAAGGAAAGATTTTGCAATGGTTCTACATGTAATGCTTAATGATTCTACATGTACCTGATGCAACAAATGTGCTTGATAATGGATTAAGCTGAAAAGACACTGGCTGTTCTTTGGCTGTACTTTTCCTGTTAAACACCAAGTGCAGAATGTTTGGGTACAGTTAGTTTGAAGAAGTGTCTTGTTTAGTACTGTGTGTGCCAATTTGCTTAACTATACAACTACAGTGTAATTCTGACCGGTTCTTCCAGGTAGCCGTATCCAGTGGGGAGGTAGGCTTTTCCAGGGTTTGCGATGAAGTTCGACGAACCCTCGGAAGGCCGGAAGCTTTCTTTTCTCCTGGAAAAGGCTGCTTCTAGGGAAGCCGAGCTGTCGAGACGCTATGTGCCAAAGAAACCAACCCACCAGGTGAGCTGATTGGTTACGGACTCATGAGTAAACACACAGTCATAGCTTTAGGCTGTTTTGCATCTTCTCAAGCACAAACAGCTACAACATAATCCATGCTGCAGAACTGTTTTGCATTTTGTTTCTGTGTAATACAGTTGCCAGGTCTTAGGGTACTTTTTTTTTTTTTTTTTTCCCCCAAGAAACGCCTATCAACTTGTCTTTTTGTTTGCCTTTGGTGGCTGACGTTGCTGTTCTTGAAGATAATTTAATTGCTCGGTGATTTTTGTTTGTTCCCGAGTACTGAGGCTTAGAGCTGCTACAGCAGTGTACTTTGTGTTACATTTGTAGTACATTTGCCATGTGTTTTTGTAGGGTTGTGTTTTTTTTAAGTTATTTAGCAAACTGGGAGAAATCTGCAAAGTGAACACCATCAGATATACACACTGATCTGTGGGGGTCCTGACCATTAGAGAACAGAGTAAAGGGGACTAACAAAGTATGTAGAGAAACAGATGGACTACAGTCTGTAATTGTAGAACTACAAAGTGCATCTATATGGTCAGTGGAACTGATTAAAATCTAAACAGTGAGGTGTTATGAAACAGGCTGTGTAATAAAAAGTCCAGCATGGTGCTACAAGTGGTTACTCCACAGATCCCTGATTCGATCCTGACTTCATATCCCACCTGTGTTAAATTCGCCCCTAGTGTGTGTGTGTGTGTGTGTGTGTGTGTGTGTGTGTGTGTGTGTGTGTGTGTGTGTGTGTGTGTGTGTGTGTGTGTGTGTGTGTGTGTGTGTGTGTTACAGCCTTACTCCTGTCACAAATAGCCAAAAGTACAGAACGTAAAGAAATGGTTGTATGTTTGTACAGATTACCCTGAGAACTTTTTCTTTTTCTCTCCACCCTGCAGGATACAGATATCTCCCTTGCTCAGCGTGACGAGGCTGTGCGATGGCTCACCGACTTGCACCGTCGGTTGAAGCTCTACCCAGAAACTCTCTGTCTGGCCATTTCCATCCTCGACCGCTTCCTCTCCACCATCAAGGTATCATTAAAGGTTTACTCTGTGGATCACCGGAGTGTTAACGCCTTCTCACACCAAGTCCGATGTGTTTTTGTTGTCTACTTTTGCTTTCTTTAATTTCCCTTCTCTTGATGTGTCTCGCCATGTCTTTTTCACATCGTCAACTTAAAAAAAACAAAGACACGAGCAAAGATTAGTGCAGGAAGCTCTAGTTTGTGTTTTTGTGGGCGTGAACAGATTAGAATGCACTTAAATAAGCATGAAAATGATTCCATCCAGTCATTGTGAGGTTTATCACCAGCATTCTCCAGCCTTTCAGTTATATTCCGCCAGATCCCTTCTTTAATATCCATGTTTTTATAGTCAGCGTGTTGTCCTGTAAGCTCTGCTACGTTCTGCCTGACAACCGAGCTCTGATTGGTCAGCCTGGTTTGAACGTATCCGAACAACTCAGAAAGTAGAACAGGCTCTGATTAAACATTTTACGCAGCGATGCAGTCCATCAGTTTTGGACTCGGCGTGCAGGACGGCATTAATATATGCGTGTTCTTTTTCAAAACTTGACTTGCATCATTTACGTGTGTAAAAAAACAGACTCGGTGTGAAAAGGCCTTTAGACATTCATTCATTCATTCATTCATTCATTCATTTTCAGACATGCTTAATCCAATTCAGGGCCTAACCGATAGCACAGGGCACAAAGCGGGAACGAAGCCTGGACAAACCGCCAGTCATCACTCGCTGTACCAGTTGTAGTACAGCCAAATACCATTGGGTTATGTGTACTCGCCTTTGAGAAACAGTTTCTGGCTCCGTCTTGTTTTTAACACGTCACTAGGTGAAATTCTTTTTGTGTACGTACCTATAGTCTTTCACTTCCCCTCAATGTACTCTCTCCCAGTCTGTACTGACCAGTTCTCTATTTCACTGTTCCTGTATTGTTTAAGACTCTGAATAGCTATTTATTACATATTTTACAAAGACTATTGCCAGTCTAAATGAGAAAATTGAATGCAGATACCGAGTATTCCTGTCAGTAGTTTCCCTTCAGTAGTTTTAACATCAAATACACGACAAAAGCTTCCTTGCACATCTTCCCTACACATGTTCCCTGCATGCATTAAAAACTAGCCTACCACAGACTGTATGCCTTTTAAGAATAGCTTTAGAGATGCTCGTGGAGAGGTTTCCTTATTGGCCACAGTAACTCACTCATAAATCACCTTGTTTATCCATGTCGGGACTGTGGTAGCCTAGCGGGTAAGGTACTGGACTATGGACCAGAAGGTCCAGGGTTCAAATCCCACCTCTGCCGAACTGCCACCGTTGGGTCCTTGAGCAAGACCCTTAACCCACAGTTGCTTGGATTGTAAGACTTATCGCTCTGGATAAGGGCGTCTGCTAAATGTTGTAAATGTAAATGTTTAGTTATCATTCACTAGGTGTCGCCACTGAATTATTGCACAGAAATAATTTTTCTTTGAAAATTTAATGGAAACTCAGGACTGAAAGGGTTAAACCAGGGTTAAGGGTTAAAACTCTGTTTCGCAAAGTACTACGTACTAAAATTCAGAGACGGTAGCACAGTTTGTGTTAGTCATCCTCTAATTCTTCCTACAGGATGCTGGTGGCTAGACATTTTTGGTCGGTGGACCATTTTCAGTCCAGCAGTGACACTGAGGTGTTTAAAAACTCCAGCAGCACTGCTGTCTGATCCAATCGTAACAGCAAAACGCACACTAACACAGCACCACATCAGTGTCACTGCAGTGCTGGGAATGATCCACCACCCAAATAGTACCTGACCTGTACTTTCTATTATTTAGTACACCACCAACTGAACCATTTTTAATGGGCCATGTTTAGATTTCGTGGGCATTTTGGGACTGCTCTGGTTTAATAGTACATTAGAGAGTAAAGAAGACTAAAAGTATGTAGAGAAACAGATGGACTACAGTCTGTAATCGTAGAACTACAAAGTGCTTCTATATGGTAAGAGGAACTGGTTGAATGGACAGTGATTGTAGAGACAAGGAGGTGTACCTAATAAAGCGATTGACGATTTAGTCTAGTGACAAAAAGCTTAGGCAGGATTACATTCTATTGACTCTTCCGTTGGTTTAAAATGGATTCGGAGTGACTTTGCTCCAGCCGTGACATTTATTTGTTTTCTAATATTGGTAAATGTCTCTAGGCTACTTTTACTACATGTTCTATATTAAGCTGTTCCCTTTTAATTCAATAAAGCCTTAAGCCTAGTGTACATAAAATGTAGTGATTTGTTTTAATGGGTCACCGTGGACTTAACTCCTGACTGTAGCTGAAGAAGTTTGAAGCTTAGTGTGTTACACTTCTTGCTTGCCTATGTCATCACTTTTTCTTGATAAATCATGCATTGATCGTAACATTACACCCATGTATCACTGGATGATGTTTCGGCTCATTGCACTGATTGCTTAGCTCATTCCAGCTAGTTTGTTTTTGTTGCGTATGCATGTCTGTGCACGTGTGTGAGCTCAATAATTGTTAGCTTCTTTCAGGTTCTGTTTTAAAGTGGAAAAACAGCAAGTCTTTTGGGGTTTCCTTTTCAAACCCCGCTCAGGTTAGGTTAGAGGTTTTCAGTTCTCCCATACTAAACTCACACTGTGCCCTGGACATGTACCTGTATACTGAGTTTAGAGTTGTACTTTAGAGTGGAGGTAAAGTGCATACAGTTTACATATTAACAACTTTCAAAGCACAATGCATTTATAAAGCTTTATGTTGACATGGTTGACAAAGGTGTCTTGTGCCATCCTGGTGTTCTTTGTTGCTGTGTGCCATCAGAGGTGAAATTTAGCTGTTGCAATATTGCATGTGTTAGGGCTTCTTTGTCTTTCCCCATTCTGGTACTGAGAGCAGGAAGTTAAATGAAGGAAGTAAATGCAGATGGCAGTGTGAGCCTAGAGCTAGATGCTCAGCTGTTTACACAAAGAAATGTGGTTTTATTGCTCCACATCGTGACTGGGATATACAGTTTAGAAACTAAGAAACCACTGCAAAATGATCAGTTTCTCTGGTTTTCCTATTTGTAGGTGCTGTGTGTGTTTGAGTGAAATGGAACCTTTTTGTTTTGTTCTATAAGTTACTGACAATTCCCAAATAATAATATTTATCTGCAGCAAGACTAAATCCCCATTCAAATCTCTAATCATCTGTAATCTGTACCCGAATTGATTACATAGTCACATACCAACACTATCTCCACTTCAATTTTACAGCATTTAGCAGATGCCCTTATCCACACCGACTTCCAATTGATAGAATCTTACAATCCAAGCAATTGTGGGTTAAGGGCCTTGCTCAAGGACCCAACAGTGGCAGCTTGGCAGAGGTGGGATTTGAACCCTGTACCTTCTGGTCCAGAGTCCAGTACCTTAACAGTCAATTTAAGGTAGCCAGTAGTTCTCAACTTTATAGACCAAGTACAACCCATTATCAAACCCAAAGTATCATCACTGTGGGACTGTGGTGGCCTAGCGGTTAAGATACTGGACTCTGGACCAGAAGGTCCAGGGTACAAATCCCACCTCTGCCAATCTGCCACTGTTGGTCCTTGAGCCAAGACCCTTAACCCACCAATTGCTTGGATTGTTAAGACCTGTCCAACTGGATAAGTCGCTCTGGAATAAGGGGCGTCCTGCCTAAATACTGTAAATGTAAATCACTGTCTACGGTTTATCCTTCAAATCCGCAGTTTTAAAATGCTCATATCTTCTGGGTGTGTTGGGTTCCATGATCTGGCTTGCTGAGAATTTCAGTTTTCCAGCCCCATTGTGGTCTTGGTTCTTCCTCTGTCCACTGTAGGTGAATTCAGCTTAAACTTGCATTCGTAGTGCATTTGTGGAGCTGGCTAACACTAGCAGCGCTGTCAATATTACCATCGACTGATGCAATTGCGGGCGATGAATCTATCTTAATGCATTCAGTATGTGTTTCATTACAGTTAGGTTCATTGCTCCTGGCATTCTGGTGCCTTCAGCCATGATTAATAGTTCAATTTATCTAGGCTTCAGGCTTTTACTGTAACCTCTGGGGAAAGAAAAATTAGAAAATTTGGGAAGGCCGTTTAGTTCGCACGATGTACACGTCATGACGCAGGTGTCATGTGTAGCCCACATGGTATTTTTTTAAACACAAAATAATTTATTAAAAACAAAATAAAGTCTGAACCTATGTAATTTAGCATACTTTTAGATTTGAATAAATTAATACTATTTCACCTACACCAGTTAAGTACACGAACACTGGCTAGACCATAAGAACTTAGTGGAAATAAAGGAAAGTAAAATTGGGGAAAATGTTCGGATGAGACGAGGGCATTTGAAAAGTGCAGTGTGGACAGCAGTGTTTATCATTCAGCTACATCCAGGTTGGGAATCCACATGCTGTTTATGATTCTGATGGGTCTCCTGCTGGTTGCAGTTTCCAAAATCCTAACAGTTGTTGTAGGTTACTGGCTTGTCTTCATCCTAACTACAACGCGTTCTCCAATTACGCAATTTAGGCAGATGCCCTTATCCAGAGCGACGTACACTTGATTACAGTCTTGACAATCCAGTAGTTGTGGTTAACGGTCTTGCTCAAAGGACCCAACAGTGGCAGCTTGGCAGAGTGGGATTTGAACCCTGGACCTTCTGGTTCAGAATCCAGTACCTTAACCGCTAGGCTACCACAGTAGATGAGGATGATGACACTGAGGATGATGATGATAATCACAACTTTAAGCATATTTTAATATTCAAATTCATTTGAATTTTGTATGTAAAGTAAACAGAACATTCAAATGACATTTTTGAGGCAAATCACCAGCCCTACTTTGCAGTGGCAAAAATTTGGTGCGTCTCACGTACCTTTTATAACACCACACACGTAGAGAAATGAATAATGTTATTTATTAGTTCTGTAACATACTGAAATCGCTCACTTTTGCTCTCTTTCTCACCGCTCCCTCAGGCCCGGCCTAAGTACCTGCGCTGCATTGCCATCACCTGTTTCTTTCTGGCAGCTAAGACAAGTGAAGAAGATGAGGTGAGTTAAATAAAACAAAAAAGTCTGAGGCTGCTAGTGCAAACGCTCCTGTTTTGCGTTTCTCTCAAATTTAGTATGCTTTTCATTCAAATCATATAATCATGTGCTCCTAATTTGAGAGAGAGGTTGTATTTTTTTAAAAATCCTTTTTAGAATTTATTAGTATTTGGTATGTTCCCGCTTTTGTTGTAATGAGCTGCATCGACTGCACAAGTTGGTGCAAAATCAGATGATCCATGTTTCCCAGCACGATTTCACAATATTCCAAGAACATTCATGTGACGTTGTGAATGGGCTTGGCTTTCTCTGTCTTCAAGTGCCCTTATAAATGCTTTTAGGTTAGGTCAGAGGACTGTGGAAAAAGTTCATGGCGGTCAGCATCTGATCTACTTTGTCGTAGTTGTTGCAAAGCTTTGAGGTGTGCTTTGGATCCTTTATCATGCTGCTCTGTATATCCCTCTTCCAAAAGATATAAACAAGTAATCCCTCTGGAGGCCTCACACTTCTGCATAAATAAATAAAAACTCCAATATCTTTTCCTGTCCAAATGAATGTGACAAAGTAGCAGCAAAAACTGAACAGAACAAAATCAGTAAATCCAGAATCTCCAATCCACAGATGTGAGGTGCCTTCAAATTTGCCAGACAGTGGTGAACGTGTGTGGCAAAACTTGTTAAAACAAAACGTATGAAACAGTTTAATTGAAATGATTTTTGTAAACTTTGATTTCGCCGTAACCGTTTCATCCAGTCCCGTATGTTTGTGGAGAACTTGCATCCAATAAAGTGTTTATTGAGCGTTTGCAAATGTTTGCGGAGATCTCAAGAAAACAAGAATGTTTGACAAACAAATTCGAAAACGCTCACATGGCCTCACTGTTATTATTTCTGTTAATTATTGGCATGTGAACAGAGTCGTTGTGAATAATGAGATACTTACAGGAGGGGCAAAAAAATATTGAGGTCAGTCACTGATTGTGCAAGTTCTCTTTGAGAAAAGGTAAGAGGCTGTTACACTTTCAACCTATGAGAGGACACATGAGAAAAAAAAACAATCAGGAAATCACATGTAGGATTTTTTAAAGAATTTAATTGTAAATCTGGTGGGAAATAAGTAGTATTGGTCACCCACAAACAGCAAGATTTCGCCTCTCACAGACCTGTAACTTATTCTTTAAGAAGAGCTCTTTGTCCTCCACTCGTTACTACCTGATTTATGGCAACAGTTTGACCTCATTATCTGATAAAAGGACACCTGTCCACAGCCTCAAAAAAGTCAGGACCTAAAGTTTGCCAGAGAAGCATATGGATGCTCCAGAAGCGGATTGGGAGAAATCATGGGGTCAGACTGAAACCAAAATAGAACTTTTTTGGTAAAAAACTAAAACTCGTCATGTTTGGAGAGGAAGAAGAAGGAGAATGCTTGAGTGGCATCCAAAGAAACCATATAGTGAAGCATGGGGGTGGAAAACCTCATGCTTGGCAGTTTTTCTGCAGAGGGGACAAGGAGGATGATCTGTGTTAAGGGAAGGAATGACGGGGCAATGTATCGTGAGATTTTAAGCCAAAAAAACCTCCTTTTCCATCAGTGAGGAGCTTGAGATGGAACGTTGGCTGGGTCTTCCAGATGAAATGATACCAAAAATACAGACCTCTCTCCCTCTTTCTAAGTAGGAGAACTTGGGCAATCAATGGCTGACTTATAAATACTTTTTGGCCCCAGTTCATCTCTGTTCCAGAGAAAGGTGCAACGAGGGGGTACCGATTCAGGGACACGTCTTCAAAGAGAAAATGGGGGGTTTGGTTAGACTTACAAATACAGTGGTACTTCAGTTCTCGACCATGTCGGAAACTCGACGATATTCGCTTCTTGACCCAGTTTTGGCTTAGAAAAATTTGTATTGCGTGTTATCATGGTTGATGTGGCCCATTGTGCTGGAGGAGCGATATTATATAACAAACAACCAAATCGGTAAAGGTGCTGGCCATAATGGGAGAAAAAAGTGATAAAGGTGATGAGACAGATTTGGGGATAAAAAATTTTTTGTTGCAACAATCTATATTCTTAAAGGTAATGTATGTGTGTCTGTGGCTGTCTGTGTGTGTGTGTGTAGCGGATCCCTGCTCTGAGAGACCTGATCAGCAGCAGCGCTTGTGGCTGTACTCCCTCAGAGGTCTTGAGGATGGAGAGGATCATCTTGGATAAACTCAACTGGGACCTGCATGCTGCAACACCACTTGACTTCTTGCACATTGTAAGTATAGCACGTACTTTAAGACTGTGTTTGTTTACTTTCTGTTTACTTACTGTTTACTTTCTGATTATCTTACAAAGACCTTTAGCTGTCATTGTCATTGACAACAGGGTTTTCTCTGCTTGATTGTTTGGATTTTTTTTTCATTTTAAACCTATTGTAACATATTTTCAGTTTAAAAGCCCTTCTTAATATGAGCTGCTTTAACAGTTTTCGAGGCTGATAAGATTAAAACTGCTAGTAGAGTGGAACCATAACGAGATATACAGTATGCTTAAGCTTAGAAAGCACCCTAGTGGCATGAGATGGTACTGCTGGTCAGAAGTTATGTAAGCAAACCAAAAGCCCTTGTGTGCTTGTGAGATACTCACTGTTTAAGTATCTTTCATATTGCACATGAATTGTTTTATACTATTCATTATTGGATCTGTATACTCTTTTGTACTCCATTGTGCATATATCCCACTATCCTACCCTCTGAGCATTTCCAAAGCTGCAAGGCTTGTGGGGTGCCCCCAGTCAGCAGCTATGAGTACCTACCAACAGTGGTTCGTGGAAGGACAGACCTGTGACAGGGTTTTGGCACCCAAGGCTCATCAGTGTGCAAGAGCACGATTCTTAATCCTTCTGTTCCGATGATTTGGCTCCAAGTCTCCAAATTTTGGCTGGTGCATCTGCCTGTCCGTCTGTCCTTCCGTCCGTGTCAGTGTGCATGCATGTGTGTGTGTGTGTGTCTGTGTGTATATGCCTGCATGTGTGTGTGTCTGTGTCTGTGTGTATATGCCTGCATGTGTGTGTGTCTGTGTCTGTGTGTGTCTGTGTGTATATGCCTGCATAAGTGTGTGTGTGTGTGTGTGTGTGTGTGCACACGTGTCTGTCCGTCCATCTGTGTGCATCTGTCTGTTTTTCTGTGTGTGTCTGTGTGTATATGCCTGCATAAGTCTGTGTGTCTCTCTCTCTCTCTCTCTCTCTCTCTCTCTCTCTCTCTCTCTCTCTCTCTCTCTCTCTCTCTGTCCGTCCGTGTGCGTGCATCTGTCTGTATGTGTCTGTGTGTGTATGCCTGCATAAGTCTTTGTGTTTCTGTCACACTGTCTGTGTGTCTGTCTCTCTCTCTGTCTCTCTCTGTCTCACTGCATGTGTCTGTCCACATGCGTGCATCTGTCTGTATGTGTCTGTCTCACTTTCTGTCTGTGTGCATGTCTGTCTGTCTCTCTCTCTGTCTCACTGTGTGTGTGTGCGTCCGTCCGTCTCTGTGTGTCTGTCTGTCTGTCCGTCCGTCCGTCCGTCCGCATGTATCTGTCTGTATGTGTGTCTGTGTGTATATGCCTGCATAAGTGTGTGTCTCTCTCTCTCTCTCTCTCTCTCTCTCACTGTGTGTGTGTGTGTGTGTCCGTCTGCCCGTCCGTCCGTCCATTCGCGTGCATCTGTCTGTCTGTATGTGTCGCTCTCTCTCTCTCTCTCTCTCTCTCTCTCTCTCTCTCTCTCTCTCTCACACACTCTGTGTGTCTCACTGTGTGTCTGTCTCTGTGCATCTGTCTATCCCAGTCTGTCTCTGTATTTTGTGTGTGTGTGTGTCTGTCTGCCTGTGCCTGCATAAGTCTCTGTGTGTCTGTCTGTCCCAGTCTGTGTGTATGGGTGTGTATATGCCTGCATAAGTACCTCTCACACTCTAGTACATATTAGCGCAGCACAAAATGTGGTGGAGTTTTTATCCACTCTTTCGCACACTAGTACACGGTTTGAGACTCAGCCAAAGATCAACCAGTCATGAATTGGCACTCGTGCTTTATTTTTAACAAAACTTAACTAAAGAAATAAATAAAGGCAAAACTGCTCCGTCTCAAACAGGCCCAAACCAGAACCTCAGGATCCCCAGACAATGCCGAGTGCAAGTAATAATGAGTCTGAATCAAATCTTGGACATAAAAAAGGTCAGAGACTGGTCTAGAGTACTTCAGCCCTAGCCAGCACATCCTACAGATGCTTGATTGGACTGAGATCTGGGTAATTTCAGACCACGTCAACACCTTGAACCCTTTGCCCTGTTTCTCAAACCATTCCTGAACAATGTTATCCTGCTGAAAGAGGGACACTGTTATTAGGGAATACCATTGTCATGAACTGGTGCACTTGGTCAGCAACAGCGTTTATGTAGGTGGTATGTGTCAAAGTAACATCCACATGCTGGGCCAAAGATTTCCCAACAGGATGTTGCCGAGAGCTTATCGTTGTCGGTGTTATTCACTAATCAGTGGACTGACCTGTGTCTATTATAAAATATTATGTTATATATATTATTAGTTTAGAATAATAATTTTCACAATATACACAGCCTGAACTACATTGCTGAGCAGTTGAGATGAGTTCTCATTGTATTTATTTATTTAAATTATTTAAATTTTTTAAAAACTGACTCATGGTCACACGCCAGAGGTCACACCTTCTTAATGACAGTTTGCTGGTCTTCTGTTGGTTGGGAGTGCTGGGTGCTCCACACCCACATTGAATTATGTAAAGCAGTACTGTTTGTTCTGTTTAATATATATATATATATATATATATGTACATACATACACACACACACACACACACAGCTGAACATACATATACATACATACATACATACACACACACACATATATATATATATATATATATATATATATATATATATATATCTTATATATATAAGATATATGTATTTTTGTATATATCTATATATATATCTATATATCTACTATATATTCTATACTATGTATATATGTCTATCTCTCTCTTTCTCTCTCTCTCTCTATCTTCTAGTATATTATATCTATATATGTATATGTACATACATCACACACACACAGCGACATACTATATATTACATACATACATACCACACACACATATATATATATATATCTATACTATATATATATATATATATAGATATATATAATATAATACTATATCTATATATATATATCTATATATCTCTATTTTTCTTTCGTTTGTGTCTTGTATCTATGTTATCTCTTTGTATATATGTTTATATATATCTCTCATCTCTCTCTATCTATCTCTCTCACTCTCTCTCTCTCTCTTCTCTATCGTTTCTTTCTCTTTTATCTCTCTCTCTCTCTGTCTCTGTCTCTATTTCTATCTCTCTTTATATATATATGTGTATGTATGTGTGTGTATATATAGATGTATGTTCAGCTGCCTGTGTGTGTGTGTGTATTGTGTGTGTGTATATATATGTGTGTTTGTGGTGTGTAATATATTCTATACATATCTATCTCTCTCTTCTCTCTCTCTCTCTCTCTCCTCTTCTCTCTCTCTCTCTCTCTCTCTCTCTCTCTCTACTCTCTAATATATATATATATATATGAGTGCTGGTTACACAGCATAGTATGGTCTAGATGTCTACCAGAGTAGAAAACGTAGAGGCAAATATCAATTGATGGATGAAGTTGTGGTGTAGCACAATGTACCCTGTCTTTTCACCGAACCTAGTTAGAAGTTATCATTTATGTATTTATTCTCTAGACCAGTTACACCTTTGGTTTTCAGTTACTCCCCTGCTAATTCTCTCTCACCTCTCTCTCCCTGGTTACTCCCTGTAGTTCCATGCGATGGTGTTCAGCTGTAAGGCTGTCCGTTTGGGTGGAGCATTGTCTGGTATGAACCGGTCGCAGCACCTGGCCCTACTCACCCAGGAGCTCCTACACTGCCTTTCCCACCATGCACTGCTACAAGTGCGTGGTTCCATGCTGGCAATCGCCCTCGTCACGCTGCAACTGGAAAATCTCTGTCCTGATTGGTTCGCTCTCGCTGCCGACCTGCTTCGCAAAGTCCAGGTTAAAACACACACACACACACACACACACACACACTATACATACATACACTCACTGATGAGTTTCTACACTCCTTGTCCATTTTATCAGTTACACTTACCATATAGATGCACTTTGTAGTTTGACAGTCTCAGGCGGTAGTTCATCTGTTTTGCTTTTTAAATGTCTGAACTGAAAATGGTCCACCGACCGAAAATATCCAGCCACCAGCATCCTGTAGGCAGTGTCCTGCGAGCACTGATGAAGGGTTAGAGGATGACTAACACAAACTGCAACAACAGATGAGCTACTGTCTCTGACTTTACATCTACAAGGTGCAGCAGTATGGTGGATGTGTCTAATAGAGTGAACAGTGAGTGAACACTCCAGCAGCACTGCTGTGACTGATCCACTCATACCAGCATAACACACCACCACCACATCAGTGTCACTACAGTTCTGAGAATGACGCACCACCCAAATAGTACCTGATCTGTGCTGGTCTTGTGGGGGTCCTGACCATTAGAGAAACAGATGGACTGCAGGCTGTAAGCTTAGAACTACAAAGTGGATCTACAGTGGGGCCAAAAAGTATTTAGTCAGCCACTGATTGCGCAAGTTCTCCTACTTAGAAAGATGAGAGAGGTCTGTCATTTTCATCATAGGTACACTTCAACTATGAGAGACAAAATGAGAAAGAAAATCCAGGAAATCACGTTGTAGGATTTTTACATTTACAGCATTTAGCAGACGCCCTTGTCCAGAGCAATTGCAATCCAAGTAATTGTGGGTTAAGGGCCTCGCTCAAGGACCCAACAGTGGCAGCTTGGCAGAGGTGGGATTTGAACCCTGGACCTTGTGGTCCATAGTCCAGTACTTTATCCACTAGGCTACCACATTTAATTGTAAATCATGGTGGAAAATAAGTGTTTGGTCAGTTACAAAAGTTCAACTCAATACTTTGTAACATAACCTTTGTTGGCAATGACAGAGGTCAAATGTTTCCTGTAAGTCTTCACCAGGTTGGCACACACTGTAGCTGGTATTTCGGCCCATTCCTCCATGCAGATCTCCTCTAGAGCAGTGAAGTTTTGGGGCTGTTACTGGGCATTTTGTTTCTCATAGTTGAAGTGTACCTATAATGGAAATGACAGACCTCTCTCATCTTTCTAAGTAGGAGAACTTACACAATCAGTGGCTGACTAAATACTTTTTTGCCCTACTGTATATGGAAAATGGAACTGATAAAATGGACAATAAGTGTAGAAACAAGGTGATCCTAATAGTGATCTATATATATGACCACACTAGCCACATCAAGTTCATAAGTCCTGTTGTCCAAACACCATATTATAATCTGTATATATCAATGCTATATAGGATACTGTATTGTACCACTACTGACTAAATAGAAAATATACTGCAGTGTTTCCTGTATTTCAATTTATTTTATATTGACCATGACCACATATTGATTTTCTGTTTTTTATTATGTAAGAAGGGTGAAATCTTCCACTGCTGTGCAAAAGTCTTAGGTAATTATTAGATACCATTGTTTTAGCAATGGTATAATGACCATATATAATTATTTCTCAGTCTCTGTATTAGAATACAACCAGAAAATACATGACATTATTATGCAGTATTTGCCCTATAAATAAATAAGTAACTTGGCGTTTCATTATGTTCATGTCCTGCATAATCAGCATTAATAGTCTGTTGTAATTGGCTTCCACTACTATATAATAGGACTCTTGGCTGAGCTCCAATGGTGCTTTCTGACTGAGTTGGTGTCACATAGGCACTATTGGCCATGTTGACTGGACAGGGGGATCATGAGATCTGTCATAATGGAGTATACCTTTCACTTTTCCACAAAGATTCCCTTGAAGAGGACCTAGCCTGATGTTCAAACCCTCTTACCTGCTGTCATTTTTTTTTCTAATTTTGTTCATGGTAAATAGTTCTGGTATAACATCCTGTTCATACAGTAAATTGACATTACATTTACAGCATTTAGCAGAGTGGGCACCATATATCACTGGTACTGTGGTGGCTTAGTGGTTAAGGTGCAGGACTATGAATCAGAAGGTCCAGGGTTCAAATCCCACCTCTGCCAAGCTGCCACTGTTGGGTCCTTGAGCAAGACCCTCAACTCACAATTGCTTGGATTGTAAGACTGTATCAATTGTAAGTTGCTCTGGATAAGGGCGTCTGCTAAATGCTGTAAATGTAATGTAATGTTCATACAGTACTGTGCAAAAGTCTTAGGCCACCATTAGATTAGATCTACCATTTGTTTTAGTAATGGTATAATGACCATGTATAATAATTCTCAGTCCAGGAAATACAGGCGTTTTGTGGGCAATATTACAAAACTGAAAAATCAGAAAAAACAGCATCTATAGGCTACAGTGGCAAGTAAGTCTGACCTCCCCTTAGACTTGAGCACTAGCAGCATCTGGCAGATTCATCGGGATGTCAAGTTGACTCTTCAGTCTGAAGAAGCTTGATCAGGAATGGTCTTTTTGGAAGGCTAGCAGCCATCTTTCCAGAAGGGGAACAGGGTGAAAAGGCCAAGATGATGCTAAAGCTCACAAAACTAGAATGAAGATCGGTGGATAACCGGATTATGGGATAACAAATCTGCGTTTTTGGGTCCAATCGACGACAGTATTATACATGGCCATTATGGCATTGCTAAAACAACAAATCTAATGGTGACCTAAGATTTTTGCACAGCACCATATATCATTGTGCACATGCAGATAAATTGAGATGAAAGGACATTTTCACGCTCTTCACTCAGATTGACAGCGCCAAGCTGATCGGCTGCCGAGAGCTGGTAGCACATTGTCTCTCCACGCACACGGCGTCCCTGCCTCCCAACACTGTGTACGTCTGCCACCCACTGCAAGCTCCTCCTGCTCAAGACCCTGGCCCCACACTGCCCTCTCTGCCCCTGCGAGGAAAACCCTTGGTCAAGCGCAAAGTGGAGCAGATGGACGTGGACCAGTATTTCGATGGCATCAAGCGCCTGTACAACGAGGAGGAGAATGGAGGAGGTGGGGCCAGTTCGGGGTATCAGCCCACAGAAGCTGTTTCGACACCGTGTCCCGCTCTTCAGCCCGTCGCCGATTCCTAATAACGCAAGGCGTGCCCGCAGTTACGACAGCCTCCCTACCTCCTTTAGAGCAGAAAAGAGCCAAAGCACGTATATTTCATGTGCTTCTGTTTATTCTCTGTGTCGAGGCTACTCAAAATGTTAAAAAAAATAATAAAATCAACGTAAAGGAAAAAGCTCAACAAAAATTTAGAATACTCCTGACATACTCATGGTACACTGATTTTTTTTTTTGTCACTGTTGAAGTTTGTCTCACTTATCAGTGTGAATGACCTAAATAGTCCCCTGCACATCCCCCTGTACACGTGTACTGTCCTTTTTCTCATGCACTCCTTTGTTCTTGTCTCCAAGAAGTGCATGACACTCCTGATTGTAATTTAGTATGTCTGAATAACTAGTTTATAAAGCTAGGGTTTAAACAATTAGGTTTAATTGTTGTTAACAAATCGTCTGTCTGCGATGCAGTCTAACTAATGAGTTACGCTTTATTTGTGTTCTCTGCTTCTCTCTCTTTGCGTTTCATTTCCTGTCTTATCAGTGTTTTTTGTCCATTTTGTGTGTGTGTGTGTGTGTGTGTGTGTGTGTGTGTGTGTGTGTGTGTGTGTGTGTGTGTGTGTGTGTGTGTGTGTGTGCGCGTGTGTGTGGAGTGCTGGTTGAAGGGTGATGATCTCCCTATCACTTCTGCTAAGAGAGCATTAACAGAGCAATTGTGTGATACACCATCCCATCACACAGCACAAGAGACTGGTTTAGTGTTTGTTCAGAAAGAAAATATAGTAGAATACATTAAACTGAAAAAGGTTGAAGAAAAAAACCCACAAAAAAAACTACAAAACCTGTCGAAATGCAAGAAAAAAGCTATAGACTATTACCATTCCTTTTCACTTCTAATATTCTTCCTCTTGTTTGGCTCTTTTCTTCTCTGGAGGTTGGAGGGCGGATGCACTGCTGAAACATCAATGTAAAGGTTCAAATAAACGAAAATTGTGTAAACTACACTAGACCGTGTGTGTGTACTATGTATGTATTACATTGTGGGGACCAGATTTCTCCACAACGATAGAAAGCTCTGAATTTTTCTTTTACATAGTGGTGACACCTTGCTGATTTTTTTTGTTTTCCAAAACCAGTAACTTTCTTTGAAAAACCAAAAAAGTCAAAATATTTGCCTTAGGTTACCAATGTTAAGGTTATCAATGGAAGGTCTCCACAATGATACAGAGACGGGTGTGTGGGAGGGTGTGGGTTATTTATGGTTGTGAGGATTCAAACATTCTCACAAGGATAAACGGATCTTGACATTGCTGGTTCCCACCAGGAACATTGTTGTTGTTTTTCTATTGAAAACATCCTGAAGATTTGATCTAGGTTGATGAAAAGATAAGTGTAGCTAGCATTAATAAGATACAGTAATATTACAGTGGGGCCAAAAAGTATTTAGTTAGCCGCTGATTGGACAAGATCTCCTACAGATGAGAGATGAGAGAGGTCTGTAGTTTTCATCATAGCTACACTTCAACTATGAGAGACAAAATGAGGGGAAAAAAGTCCAGGAAATCACATTGTAGGATTTTTAAAGAGTTTAATTGTAAATCATGGTGGAAAATAAGTATTTGGTCAATAACAAAAGTTCAACTCAATACTTTGTAACACACTGTAGCTGGTATTTTGGCCCATTCCTCCATGCAGATCTCCTCTAGAGTAGTCATGTTTTGAGGCAACACGGACTTTCAACTCCCTCCACAAATGTTCTATGGAGTTGAGGTCTGGAGACTGGCTAGGCCACTCCAGGACCTTGAAATGCTTTTTACGAAGCCACTCCTTCGTTGCCTGAGCGGTGTGTTTGGGATCATTGTCATGCTAGAAGACCCAGCCACGTTCCATCTTCAATGCTCCAATTGATGGAAGGAGGTTTGGCTTAAAATCTCACGATACATGGCCCCGTTCATTCTTCCCTTAACACGGATCAGTCGTCCTGTCTCCTCTGCAGAAAAACAGTCCCAGAGCATGATGTTTCCACCCTCATGCTTCACAGTAGGTATGGTGTTCTTGGGATGCAACTCAGCATTCTTCTTCTTCCAGTTGAGTTTTTATCAAAATTTTGGTTTCCTCTGACCACATGATATTCTCCCAATCCTCTTCTGGATCATCCATATGCTCTCTGGCAAACTTCAGACGGGCCTGGACATGTACTGGCTTAAGCAGGGGGACACGCCTGGCACTGCAGGATCCGAGTTCCTCTCGGTGTAGTGTGTTACTGATGGTAGCCTTTGTTACTTTGGTCCCAGCTCTCTGCAGGTCATTCATCAGGTCCCTCCGTGTAGTTCTGGGATTTTTGCTCACCGTTCTTGTGGTCATTTTGACCCCACGGGATGAGATCTTGTGTAGGCCCACAGATTGAGGGAGATTAACAGTTACCTATGTCAAATGTCTGCACAATGTTTGTGTGTGTGCATCTGTTTCTCTCTGTGTATGTATCAAGTTTACTTTGTTGTTTGGTTTTTTGTTTGTTTTTCCTACAAAACTTCAAATTTCGATCGTAAAAAACCCTGAAATCTAGGGGAGACATGGTGGCTCGGTGGGTGGCACGGTCACCTCACAGCAAGGGTTTGATCACAGGTGGAGTGGTCTGGGTTCTTTCTGTGTGGCGTCTGCATGTCTTCCCTGTGACCATATGGGTTTACTCCGAGTGCTCCAATTTCCTCCCAAAGTCCAAAGATATGCTCTAGGTAAATTGATTACGCTACATTGGCCGTTGTGTGTGTGTGTGTGTGTGTGTGTGTACGTACGTATGTGTGTGTGTGTGCGTGCGCGCGCTTTGTGATGGATTGATGCCCTGTCTAAGTTTTTGGTCCTGTCTTGTGCCCTATGCTGCTGGCTTGGCACCGGCTCTTGGCCCCTTGTTCAGGATCAAGCGGATAAGAAAGTGAATGAATGAAAAAAGCCAGAGGATTTGATTTAGCCTACTGAAGATAGTTAGGGTTAGGTATAGCAATAATAAGCTACAGTAAAATTATGCCAATTTAGTCTCCACAATCATGTGTGGGGGTTTTTTGTATGGTATTTCATCTGTGTGTGTGTAGCTTCCAACCAAGTACACATTTATAGACCATTTTAGTAAATCTGCCACTTTCTAACCTCATTATTTCATATCCTAACTAACCATATTTGCAATCACATTAAGTTTAGTCTTTATCAGTTTCATGTGTAAGCATTAGTGATCAACTAACGGGCCATGCATGCACATAACCTGTTAGACCACTTTAAGTATCTACATGGTACATAGATCTACAACTACATAGATCACTGATGAGGGTACAGCCGAACACACAATAAGCTAGTAATCAGTGAGCTGAATGTGGGCTAATACTTTGTGTTTATTTATCTATTTTTTTGCTTTCATCTTAAACCACAGTTGGGAATTTCATCATAAAATCTTTGGTACCAATTTTCTGTGTTAATTGTTACGCCAGTGTGAAGCAACTGGATTTCCCTGAATACCATAAAGGTACAAATTAATGAGCGACTACCTGTACAGTCTTAAGCAAAACCTTTGATCAAACTACATGTCTAAGTCCTTAGAAATTAACTCATACAGGAAACAAACTTAATATGATGTCAGAAAAATTGAATGAACCCTAAAGAAGTCAATACAGTTGTGAGACCTTATAGGAAACCCTAGTAGATTTTTAAAATTTGACAGAAATGCCATATTTAAGTTGGTTTCTTGTGAAATTTGTATGCTGTTTTTATTTAGAAAATCAACTAAACTGTATTTTCACCAGGCGTGCCCAAACTTTTGAAGTGGTAAGTCATCAGATTGTTAGCTATATTTAATGATAACACAATATAAATTGTATACACAATATATACACAATATACACAATATAAATTGCTTTACAAATATGTAGGTCCAAAACTTTGGGAGGACCAAGTCTCAAAAAGGAACCCAACCTCCTTGGACAGCCTAGATGATATACAGTGGCTCCAATAGCCTTCTGACTTGTCCACGTGATCTTTAGCAAACTGCAGACGAGCAGCAATGTTCTTTTTGGAGAGCAGTGGCTTTCTCCTTGCGACCCTGCCATGCACACCATTGTTGTTCAGTGTTCTTCTGATGGTGGACTCATGAACATTAACATTAGCCAATGTGAGAGAGGCCTTCAGTTGCTTAGAAGTTACCCTGGGGTCCTTTGTGACCTCGCCAACTATTACACGCCTTGCTCTTGGAGTGATCTTTGTTGGTTGACCACTCCTGGGGAGGGTAACAATGGTCTTGAATTTTCCTCCATTTGTACACAATCTGTCTGACTGTGGATTGGTGGAGTCCAAACTCTTTAGAGATGGTTTTTTGTAACCTACATTTTGTGGTTATCATGTTGCCCTAAAATTGCTCATGGCCTATGTAGAGGGTCAGATCCCTTCAATCCGTATTGATGTGGACTTTTCCTTCCAAGCACCCTACCTCTCCCTCCCTCCTCCTCTCCTGCCAGTTCCAGTATGTCATCAGCTCACATCGTGACGGTTAATATGCTGTTGATTACAATTTTCTAAATTTTGTTTGGGGTCATTTGGTATGTGTAATGATTTTTTATTTTTTTTTTTTTGGTGGTGGGCCAGTTAACATAGTTAATTTGGCAATTAATATGAATGTAAGTAGGCGGAAATTAAAATGGATTTGGGGGGTTGGAATGGATAAATCCTATTTACATTACTACTTATGGGGTAATTTGATTCTGAAACGGCCTTCTGGGAACCAGTTATGTGTAAGTTCTGAGGTTCCACTGTATTAAATTTGAGAAAATGCTAAATGGAAGCATTTTCATGCATGGTCTCATACTTTTGTTGAAATAACCTCACCTTTAATAATTCTCCTCCTCTGAAATAATTGTAAATAGATGAATAGATGACAAGGCTAAAAGCATAATGTCAGCATCTGATTGTACAGCATCGGTGCTCTGTGTTCTCTGTTGACGTTCATGAATGCAAAGCACTTTCTTTTTCGCTGAAGGCAGTTTGTCAGCACGTGACTGGAAGGAATCAGCTGATTTTTACGTCATGGTGTTAAGTGAACAGAAGTTTGCCAAATTTGAGCAATGACCATGGGGTTAAAGGAAGTCGTAATTTCCTTGACTTGGCGCACACATTCAGTGGTGCTTAAGTTTGTGAACCCTTTAGAATTTTCTATATGTCTGCATAAATATGACCTAAAACATCATCAGATTTTCACACAAGTCCAAAAAGTAGATAAAGAGAACCCAGTTAAACAAGTGAGACAAAGATATTATAATGGGTCATTTATTCTTCAGAAAGAGTTGTTGATGCTCATCAGGCTGGAAAAGGTTACAAAACCATCTCTAAAGAGTTTGGATTCCACCAATCCACAGTCAGACAGATTGTGTACAAATGGAGGAAATCCAAGACCATTGTTACCCTCCCCAGGAGTGGTCGACCAACAAAGATCACTCCAAGAACAAAGCATGTAATAGTTGGCAAGGTCACAAAGGACTCCAGGGTAACTTCTAAGCAACTGAAGGCCTCTTCACATTGGCTGATGTTAATGTTCATGAGTCCACCATCAGAAGGAACACGGAACAACAATGGTGGTGCATGGCAGGGGCTGCAAGGAGAAAGCCACTGCTCTCCAAAAGAACATTGCTGCTCATCTGCAGTTTGCTAAAGATCACATGGACAAGCCAAAGGCTAATGAAAAGGAATGTTTTTATAGATGGATGAGACCAAAATAGAACTTTGGGTTGAAAATAAAAAGCGTTTATGTTTGGGAGAAAGGAAAAAAACTGCATTCCAGCCATAATAAACCTTATCTGTGTCCTTATCTGAACCCTATATCTTTGAACAAACTGTGGTGGTAGTAAATCATGGTTTTAGGCCTGTTGTTGGCTGGCATCGGGGCCATGGACTGCTTGCCATCATAATGAAAACACTGAATTTTGGAATTAATAATAAAGATTCTAAAGGAAAATGTCAGGACATCCTGTCCATGAACTGAATTCAAGAGAAGGTGGTCATGCAGCAAGACAACGACCCTAAGCAACACACAAGTCCGTTCTATACCAAAGGAATGGTTAAAAGAAGAAAGGCGGGGCCTTCTTTACCCGTGGGTCTTTCGGGGCCCTTTACCGTCGTACCCTCTCGTCTTTGTTGGGTCCTCGTCTTGGTTCTTTCGTGACCCTAGGGTTTGCCTTGGCCATGCTTTCCCCATCTGTGCACCGTTTTTTGTATTGTGCGGGCGTTCTGGTTGGTTCAGCTCCGTCTGTTTTGACCTCCTCCGTTGGTGGATTCGCTGTGGGGTGTCTTTTTTACAAGCATAATAACCTATCTGTGCCTTATCTGAACCTAGAATCTGTGAAACATGGGTGGTGGTAGTATCAGGTTTAGGCCTGTTTTGCTGCATTCTGGGCCAGGACGGCTGCAATCAATAATGGAAACAACGAATTTTTGAATTATATCAAGAATTCTAAAGGAAAATGTCAGGACATCTGTCCATGAACTGAATCTCAAGAGAAGGTGGGTCAGCAGCAAGACAACGACCCTAAGCACACAAGTCGTTCTAACCAAAGAAGGTTAAAGAAAGAAGGCGGTGGTACTGATGTAGGCTCGTTGTAGTAATGGAAGGTTGAACTTTAAAATCTTTAGCACTGTGGTTGAGACGTGAGGTACTAACACTATACCCTGGTTTCCCTTTACTTTTGCCAGAGCCACACTGTACCCACTCATGCTACAAGTAGAAGAAGATTTTTCTGGCGGTATCTGACGTTGTGTTTCGTGCTTTGGCACGGTTAACGATCACACTGCAGGTAGTCCCCGATTCATGATGACCATACGTACGGACAAAGCTATCCTAAGTTGAATTTATTGTAATCTGAGGAGTTTAATGTACAGTGATGCCTCAGTTCTTGACCAAATTCGGTTCTCTACGCCTTTTAACTAGAGAAATGTCTCGGTTCTCGACATTTGCTTGTTACTCACCGCACCTGCTTAAACTGTTGAGTCGAGTCATGATTCATTACAAAGGGCTTCAGTTATTCAGTCTCCCAATAGTTATTCCCCAGTGAAATGTTTTTCTTTATTTTTACATCTACAGTAACACATTCTTAGTGCATGGGCCTGATGGGTCCTAAAATGGTAGATGATTACAGCCAAAAGAAAGGAGTCTGCCGGATCAGTTTTAGGCTGAGCAGTTGGCTCCAATAGAGTAAGTGTTTTGCTTTTACTTTTTCAGTTTCAGTTCATTACTAAATTACATGAGATTTTCACTAGTTTATTGGGTCCTTGAGCATGGCCCTTAAACCACAACTGCTTGGATTGTAAGACCATATCAGCTGTAAGTTTCTCTGGATAAGAGAGTCTGCTAAATGACATAAATGTCACTGCAAATAAATTAAAGAAAATACAATTATATGAAGAGTATAATAAAATATACTCTAAGACTATAGGCACAGTGGTTAGCACTCATTTCAGAGCTCTGAGATCCCCAGTCTGATCGTGACCCTGGGCTCTGTCTGTGTGGAATTTGCATGTTCTCCCCATGTCCATGTGGGTTTACTTCGGTTTCCTCCCACATTCCAAAGATGTCTGTAGGGTTGATTGGTGTTTCCAAAGTCCCCGTAGTTGTGTGATTGTATGTGCCCTTTCTAGGGTTGTTCCCACCTTACACCCTGTGTCACCAGCTAGGCACAAGCTTTCCTGTGAGCCTGACTAGGATTAAGCGGATAAAAAAATGAATATAAGTCTATACATTACATTAAGTACAATAACATTGAAAATGTGTATATCAGCATTATCTAGTCCAGTAAAGTATGCAAGTATCTAGTACAGTCACTGTAGGAGCTTGTGCATGGCACTGGATAGGAACTGACAGAAAACAGTTAGAGCAAAACTGAAGCTCTTAGACAATTCTTTAAGATCTTGGAAGTATCTGTAAGAGTAACAGGCTCATTATACCAAAGTGCTCTATGAAATGCTATTGGAGCTCTCTTCTTCTGTGAAACCCAGAATTGTCTTCCCTGAGATCAGTAATGTATTATTCATTCATTCAGTGTGTTATCCACTTAATCCTGGTCATGTTAGCGGGAGAGCCTGCGCCTAGCCGGCGGCACACACACTAAGAGCACTTTAGAAACATCAATTAACCTAAAAAACATCTTTGAACTGTGGGAGGAAAGCAGAGTATATCCACATGGACCCGAGGAGAACATGAAAACTCCACACAGTTCAAAGTCAGGATCGAACCGGGGACAGTGTGAGGTGACTGTGCTAACCGCTGCGGCACCATTCCACCTCAGTAATGTATTATTTGTTTCTTATTTTCTTGTGTTTCATCTGCCTATCATTCTAGAAGCAGAATGGATAATGAATATATTTGGAATAGTACCCTGTATGTCTATGTAGAGTAAAATGGGTGGGTATATGGTTTAGTATAGATGGAGGAAGCACAGATTTATAAGCGATATATAATATATACGCACATCCACTTTTGTAAGAAACCTGTTCTAGGTGGGAACCCTTTTGCTCGTAGAACAGACTGAATTCCTCATGGCATTAATTCCTCAAGGTATTTAGATAATAAGGCCAATGCTGACACAACTACATTGCATATTTGTAGCAGATTTGTCAGCTCCACATTCACACTCCTCCATTGTACCACAAACCCAAATATGCTGTACTGGATTCTGGTGTAGCTGTGGCATACAACCGATGCTTGATTAGTATTAGGGGGCCCAATGTGCACCAACAAACCCTTCCCCTCAACATTACACCACTAACAATTTGATCTATTGACATAAGCTAGGTTGGCTCAGTGGGTTTAAGTTGTGACTGTGGTAGCCTAGCGGGTAGGGTACTGGAGTATGGACCAGAAGGTCCAGGGTTCAAATCCCATCTCTGCCAAGCTGCCACTGCTGGGTCCTTGAGCAAGGCCCTTAACCCACAATTGCTTGGATTGTAAGACTGTCAATTGTAAGTCGCTCTGGATAAGGGCGTCTGCTAAATGCTGTAAATGTAAATGTAAATGTTTATGCCAAATTGTGGCACCAACAATCTGCAAGTTGCCACAGTAAACTGAGAATCATCAGCCCAGGCAATCTTTTTACAGTTTTTCGGCTTATGGTGAGTCTGTGCCCACTGTAGCCTTAGATATCTGTTCTTGACTGACTGGAGAATAATATGATGTGGCCTTCCTCTGTCGTAGCTTTGAATCAAGATTACATGTGTAAAGTATTAAGGTATATGGACAAGTATATTTTTAGTATTTAAATTTCCAAATAAATTTCTACAGCTGTTGAAGCTACTCTGATTATTCTGATCCATTTATACAACATTACTACCTTAGGTTTGGGGCAGCACGGTGTGTGATCACCTAACAGCTGTCGGAGATTCATGTTTCGAACCTGATCTCCAACTTCACCTATTTGGAGTTTGCATGTCCTCCTTTTCTCTGGGCACTCTGGTTTCTTCCCACATCCCAAAGACATGCGTTAAGTTATTATAAATTTCCCCTGTGTGAATGTGAGTGACCAGTATCGATATAAGCTTGTTCCTATTGTGAATAGCCATTGGTGCCAAAAGCGACGTTAACTAAAATAAAGCCCAGGTACCTTAGGTTTAGAACGTAATATGTACGCAGACATAAATGTGAGAAGTTTCACTAGCAATGCTGCAGTCTTTCACTCACAAATCCAGCAATTGCACTGACATCATTAATTACATCAGGACTGAAAATATATTTATATTTAAAAACTGTACTATTAGGGTTGGAATATTGATCAAAATAATACGGTGTTGTTCGTTAGGAGGTGTGTTTAGAGTCATTGTCGGGCTGATAGATGAAGTACCTACACACACATATTCAGCTGTCTTGTAGAGGGCCACAGGTTTTCCTAAATGATAGTTTGGGTGTGCTTGGCATCATCCATTTTCTCTCCAGTTCCGACCAACTGCACAGTATGTCCGAAGAGAAACACCCTCAAAACATAATGGTGGCCCCAACATGCTTTACAGTAGGTATTTTGGGTGGTGTGCTGTGCTTGGATGCACTACTAGTAGTGGAATCCTGATGGAACTGTGAAGTAATCAAATCCACTACAAATTATTTCAAGTTGGGCCAGTGGGCAAAGTATGTGATCTGGATGATGACTGGTTGTATCTGAGCAGCTGGTCACTTATACCAGTGGTTCTCAAACATACATTTTCTGCAGTGCCTCCTTTGAGGATAAGAATATGTTCTAGCCCTCTCAATCCGGCAAACACGTGCACATCTTTTGCTTCCAAACTCCACTGCAATTTGTTTTAAACATTGTAATTCATAGAAAACTACAGTTTCTTGGAGTAGAAGCCACCTTTACAATGGAACCATTACAAGTGACATGCATTATGTATCCCAAATTTTTACTGTATAACAGAGCAGTGCTCAAACATGCCTCATTAATTTTGATCCTACCCAAAACCGATAGTGATTATATTTTAAAGGAATGTACTCCACCTGGTTATTGGTGGCTGTACGCCTAGCACACGAAAACAACATGGAAGTGTCTGTGTGGAGTTTGCATGTCCTCTCCAGGTCTCCCGTGGATGTGTCTGGTATTATAGAACACAACGTCTATAAAACCTATAATGGCCCTATACCTTGGTGTAAACATAAATGACCATAACAAACTATGTGTATAATGTATAATAAGATTACATTCCTGGGCAAAACAATGAGGCAAACCCAAAACTGCAAGATCAGCTTTGTTCCACTCAATAGTAATAAATTCAAACAGTAGTTGAAAAGATGTTTCCCAATGAGTTTGTGTTTAATGTGAGTTAAAATACTCTCTAGAGGGTTCAAATATGGACTCTGACCAGGCCAAAAAATGAGGTTGGTGAATTGTTTTGGAAGATTTAAATCTTTTTTAGTTACTACTCTAGAGTGTATCTGTTTGTCGGCTTAAGCCAGGGGAACTTTCATATCTTTGCAATTGTGAATAACTGGTGGATCTGTTGGTATTATAAATGAACTCTATAGACAACTTATAATTATTGGGCTCTGTTATTTCAGCAACACTCACTTGAAACACATTCATAATACTGTATAAAGCACATTTCTGGAATCTCCACAGACAAACAGTGGCAGTAGAATGTGTTGTATTGAACACTTCTGTAAGACCTTAAGCAGAGTCCATAGAGAATTCTTTTGCCAACTTTGATTGAGAACATGGCTGGCTGAAACTGCATTGGAATGCAAAAGCTAAGCCAGGGCTTGTTGTCTTACATCAGAAGCCAGTTCCAATCAAGTCGAACAACCCCTTAGATGAACAAAGGCAGCAAATGTGGGGGCCAAACTCCATATATTTTGGATGTAATTTTTGGTTGTCCAGAAACCTTTGTCTATATAGCGTATATTAACAGGCTACTAATAAGACTATAGGAGCTTATGATAAGGTCAGCAATTCAAGGTGAAACTGTTTACTATGAGACTGTTTACATGTGAGATGAGACTCTCCAGAGCATTATTTGCCTCTTTAGGGTTAATTCCCCCTGAGGTCTAAAGCTCATATAGCTCATTTAGTTTCTACAAAACAACCGCGGTTAGTGACTCAGGTGTTTCAGGTGGAGCTCAGAGCGTGCACGAGCGCGTGGGCGGAGTCAGGGTCCGCGCGCCCGAAACCTCTGACAGCTTCTGAACCTTCTGAACGAGGTGAACTTTGACGCTGATCGAAACTCGTGTGAACGGCTTTCCGAGTCACGGCGAGAAAGCATGGCTACCGATTTCACCCAAGAGTCGGTGTTGCGCTTTCTCCTCCGCAACGGAGGAGACGTAAGGAACGCTGACCTGTTGTCGCACTTTAAACCGTTTTTACGAGAGCACGAGGACCAAGCGCGGAACCGCGAGCTGTTCAAAAAATACGTGAATGCTGTGGCGACTGTGAGGCAGGAGGACGGAGTTTCTTATGTCGTTCTGAGGAAAAAATACCGACCGCATCTGGGAGATATCACCGCCAGAGCCGCCCCGTCCAGCAGCAGAACTGATAAGAAACAGGAAGGTGGTGGACACAAGAAGGTAGGAGCAGAGCGAACTGTTAAACCTCAGCAAGCTGCTGTTCCCAAACTGAAAACTCAGGTCTCACGAGAACGGAGCACTGAACACATCTTACCTGCTGTTGGGATTGTGAACAACAATTACATCAAGCCAGTTCATTCGGACAAAGCTGCCAGAGCCTCCTCACTTCTTGCACCAGAGATTAAGGCATTGAACATCATCTCCAACGAGAGAGCAGAAAGTATGTGCCCTCCTCAAGGAGCTGAATTGTCTCCAGAGGTAAAGCTGGAACAGCTGGAGAGCTCAGGCTGGAATGGGCAGAGATTTGAGCAGCCATCTAAATCGAAAGGGCCAGTGGACAACGCAGATGTCAAACACAATGGTATTTATAGTGCAAATCCAAGACAATTGCAAGAAGCAGATGGCTGCAGTGAGAAGTCCTTTTATCTGCCTCCCGATTATCCACAGGATGTCGTGAGTGTGACGCCTCCACCCAGAAACGCAGCTCTCGAACACGTTCAAGACTCTTTTCAGACGTTTGACGATGCGCCTGCTAGTGTGTGGCCTTTTCCCATCCCGTTTGGACAGTCATCACTTTCACAGATTTCCGCCTCCAATCCGTGTTTAAATGACATCCCTACTGCTGCCTCCTGCCCCCATCCTTACAGACAACGCAGCTTGAGTCGGAGTAATGAGAGTCTGTTCAGGCCAGATCATAGTGCTCAGGTCATGGGTTTATATCATCATGAACCGCATCACTATGAAGCAGCAGAAGCTCCAGTTAGCCCTTTTCATCAAAGGTGCAGCCTGCCCCTGGACGCCCCTCATCCACCAATAGGTGCCGACTACATGGAGCCATACAATCTCGAGGGTATGTCATCCAGCCAGAGCAGCCTCCCCCCGCCATACTTCATGAACACCCAAACCTTTCCTCAGGAGAACTGGTCCAGTGACAATTCTCTGAATTATCCCACTGGGATCTTGCAGGAGCAACTTCAGGCTACCCCTGGACGTCCTCATGAACTTGAACTGCAGTCACATCTCCCGGAGCGCCAGGCCATGACGTGGCACTCCACCGGGCACCTACTTGACACAGAACCTCGGGCATATATTCCAGGTTCAGCACCGGCCAACAACACCCAGATGAGACCTGTTGCCCGGAAGTTGTCTCAGCACGTGAGGAGCCGTATGTGTCGGAGTCTTGGTGCAGACTTGGACCGGGCATCTCGGGAGGATGGCGACACAGCCAGGCTCAAACGACTACACCGAATAACGTCTTTCCTCAACAACACCTCTGGGTCCTCCAGCCGAATCCACAGCTCCATGGACAGTTTGTCTCCTGCCGGCTCTCTTTGCAGCCTGGGTCATGACAACTTGTCGAGTGCTCCTCGACATGCTCAGGTACCCCTGGAACCCCAGGAGCATGAGTGGTTTGTGAAGGCAGCAGAAGGAAACTGGGCTGATATCTACTCACTTTTCAGAGAGGATCCAAGTCTTCTGGCCAAAAGAGACTTTGTAACGGGCTACACCGTCCTGCACTGGATCTCCAAGCACGGAGACCACCGGGTACTGAACACGCTGTGGTATGGGGTGAACAAAGTAGGATTGGCACTGGATGTGGATGCTAGGACCACCTGCGGGTACACGCCGCATGCACCTGGCGGCTATTCACGGCCACAAGAACCTGTTGCGGCTCCTTGTGCACAAGTTCAAAGCTAACGTGGCAGTCAGGGACAACAATGGCAAGAAGCCTTGGCAGTATTTGGAGAAAACTGTCGACCAGGACCTGCTAGATTTGCTTGGCGCCCAGAAGGGGTCGCTTGGAGGTAGTGCTGGGATGCAGTGGCACCTAGACAAACCGCCTGTAGCACCTGTCATGAGGTCATCAGCTACAGTGAAGAGGCATGCATCACTCGCTGCATTATTCAAAAACAAACCTCATGTCAGAGTCTCTGCCAACACTGAGTCCTTATTATAAAATCACTGGTCTCGTTCTCTAGTCACGGAAGCCTTTTACCTTGTGTAACATACTGTTTCTCCTGCTCCAAATCAGTTTGTGTAATTTATAAGGTTTCATAGTTAGAAACTGAGTTAAATCAGGTATTCAGAAATGGGGAGATGTTTTAAATGAACCTGATTCGGAAACGCATGGTCCTTCAGATGATGTTTGATATACCAATGAACTTATGATTGCAGTGTCTGATCAGCAGAGCAGTCAAGGTCACACATTTTTGCTTTGGACTTCATATATGTTGAAAATATTTGCACCTTACCACTTGTTCCTCCTTTATTTGAAAACGGGAAATGGACACTAAGGGTTAAAGTTTGCATGTTCACTTTTTGGTAACTTAAAGCATTCAGTATTGACAGCCATGTTTTGAAACGACACTGTATGCTCTTTCTGCACATTATATAAAAGTTTTGTTTTGTAAGGAAAAAAAAGGTTTCTTCTCTGCAGTCAGCTGAAGTCTGCTAATCAGGGAGTAGAACGTCAATTCATTGTTGTGTATATGGTGGGTGAATAGCTTTTGTTGTTATTCATCAGGTTTGGGTTCTATCAGCCCCTTTGTGTTCATCCACAGGCTTTTATTAGTCATCTAAGCATTCATTTATTTTCATTTTCACAGAGTGAGAGAGCAGTTGATCTCTCGGATATGTGCCCTTCATGCAGGCTTTACACCAAATTCAAGCGATTTCACAGTTGCAGAATAATTTCCAAAGTCGGAATAAAAAATAAAGTCTTGCTGGCCCATGCAAATGGTGATATCAGCATTGTTGACTATCAGAAAGTGAACTCTCTCCACCACCACCAAATAGGAGGTAGCAAAGCGAGTAGAGTAATGTCTCTGGGTCATCTCAAAAATTAACTTTGAATGCTTTGGTGTTTGGATGTGAAGTAAAAAGAATTCCAAAGCCATATAGGTATCTGCCATTTAACGTTCATCTGATCATTCGCTTTAACTTCTTAAACGTCTTAAGAATTTGTACTTTGTAGTTCTACAATTATAGACTGTTTCTCTACATACTTTGTTTACATTTACAGCATTTAGCAGATGCCCTTATCCAGAGCGACTTATAGTTGGTACAATCTTAAGGGTTAAGGGTCTTGCTCAAGGTCCCAACAGTGGGAGCTTGGCAGAGGTGGGATTTGAACCCTGAACCTTCTGGTTCAGAGTCCAGTACCTTAACCGCTAGGCTACCACACCCCTTATTCTGTTCTCTAATGGTCAGGACCCCCACATATCAGGTACTGTTTGGGTGGTGGATCATTCTCAGCACTGCAGTGACACTGATGTGGTGGTGGACTGTTAAGTGTGTGTTGTGCTGGTATGAGTGGATCAGACACAGCAGTGCTGCTGGAGCATTTAAACACAGCTGTTGTGTCACTGCTGGTCTGAATATAGTTTACCAACCAAAAATATCCAGCCACCAGCATCTTGTAGGAAGTGCCCTGTAAGCACTGATGAAGGATTAGAGGGAGCCTAGCACAACCTGTGCAACAAAAGATGAGTCTATGACTTTATATACACAAGGTGGAGCAATATGATAGAAGTCTGTAATAAACTGGACAGCGAGTGAACAGTGTTTTAACACTGCAGTGCTGAGAATGATCCGCCACCCAAACAGTACCTGATATGTGGGGGTCCTGACCATTAGAGAACAGAGTTAAGGGGAAAAAGTATGTAGAGAAACAGATGGACTGCAGTCTGTAACTGTAGAACTACACATGCACTACTGTGTGTGTTAAAAGTATTTAGTCAGTCACTGATTGTGCAAGTTCTCCGACTTAGAAAGATGACAGAGGTCTGTAATTTCCATCACAGGTACACTTCAACTATGAGAGACAAAATGGGAAAAAAATCCAGGAAATGACATTGTAGGATTTTTAAAGAATTTAATTGTACATTATGGTGGAAAATAAGTATTTGGTCACCCACAAACAAGACTCACAAACAACTTCTTTACGAAGCTCTTCTGTCCTCCACTCGTTACCTGTATTAATGGCACCTGTTTGACCTCGTTATCTGTATAAAAGACATCTGTCCACAGCCTCAAACAGTCAGACTCCAAACTCAACCATGGCCAAGACCAAAGAGCTGTCGAAGGACACCAGGAAGAAAATTGTAGACCTGCACCAGGCTATATAATAACGTTTGCCAGTGGTTTTTAAATTAGGATTTACGTTTCTCGTCTGCTCTTCAGATTCACATTTACAGCATTTATCAGACGCCAATTGATACAGTCTTACAATCCAAGCAATTTTGGATGAAGGGTCTTGCTCAAGGACCCAACAGTGACAGCTTGGCAGAGGTGGGATTTGAACCCTGGACCTTCTGTTCTGTTCCAGAGTCCAGTACCTTAACTGCTAGGCTACCACAGTCCCACAGTGCTCTTTTCTCATCCCTGAAATTTCATTATGTTTCAGGAATTTTATTAATATGCAATATAAAAGGCAAAGCCACAATCCCTTCCATGTCCCTCACTGTACCATCTAATGAGATTGTATGCTGATAAGAAAATGTAATGGATAACTGTGTGACCCATGCATTTGAAGTTCTCTCTGAACAGATAACTATGAGGAAGAAAATAACATTCCAATGTGCTCTCTCTCTCTCTCTCTCTCTCTCTCTCTCTCTCTATCTCTCTCTCTCTCTCATATCTAAGTCGTTCTCCCCCTCCTCTTTGTACTGTACTGGTATGTTGGGGTATTTGGAATGAAAGGATTATTTGTTGAAGCTTGCCTGACTCTCATGCAGAGTGTACTGAAGCATGCTTGGCAGAATGCCTCTATTGTGCTGCTGCTGCTGTCAAATAGGTGCGTAAATACACGGAAATCACTGTGCTGCACCTAAAGTAACACTAAACAACAACACAAAGGATCTTTAAAAATTATCCCATTGGACTTGTGATCATACAGATTTGTCCAGGAAACGAGTAATCACAGTGCAAAGGTGACTAAGTGCATTAAAACCAATACTTTTTGTCAATATTTAAAACTTTTAGCCATTCACATGCAATTTTGGGACTGTAGTGGCCTAGTAGTTAAAGTACTGAACTATAGACCAGAAGGTCTACAGCTGGGCCATTACCCTACAATTGCTTGGATTGTAAGACTGTATCAGTTGTAAGTCACTCTGAATGAGAGTTTCTGCTAAATGACATAATTTTCCAGTCACTGGGGTCTAGAATTTGGCTAGTACACCAGCTGTTAGTTATTTGTTAAAACGTTGTCCATGTAAAACACGATTGATCCAATTCAAGTTGTAGTAACTAAGGCAACTTTTGGTGCACTGTAAATACATTTGTTCACATACTGTGTGCTACAGCATGTCCTTTACAGGGCTTTAGTATGACTATGTAAAGTATGCCATTTCAAACACTACTATAACCCTATTGAAGTCTTATATATGATTATACAACAAACCTGCTGATCAATGATCACATGCATATTTGGATACGAACATTAAATAAGTCAGATATTCAGCCACTTGGTTTTTGGGGGTTTTGACTTTATTGGCATGACCTTGGATTAAGATAAAGCAGCTATTGAGTCTACCTACACTTCTAATGAGGTGCAGCAGTTATGGTACTGGACTATTTACCAGTAGATCCAGGGTTCAAGGCCTAGCACTGCCAGGCTGCCACTTAACCCTCAATTGTGTGGACTTACCGTATTTTGCGGACCATAAGGCGCACTTAAAATCCTTTAACTTTCTCAAAAATTGACAGTGCGCCTTAAAATGCGGTGCGTGTAATGTATGAATTAATTCTGGTTGTGCTTTCTGACCTAGAACCGATTGTAGATGGTACACGGCGCTCATAAATCTGTCAAAATGTTTTATCACGGCCTTGGTAAGTTACGAAGCTTACGGCCACCGTAGTCTGCAGTAATACGGTATGTGCTTCAGCATTAGGGTACGTGCATTCATTCATTCATTTTTCGAAGTGGATTTCAAACTCAGCGCTATCAGTCACGCAGTACAACATGGACATAGAGCAGCTGAGAGAGAATTCAACATTAACGAATCAATGGTACGGAAGTGGAGGAAGCAAGAAGACGCCCTGTGCCAGGTAAACAAGACCAAACGGAGTTTCCGAGGGAACTTAAGAGTTTTGTTTCATTTCGTGCGCTTTATGTATGAAAATATACCCATTAGCAGCCGATCGTTGATGTTGCGTCTTATAATCCGGTGCACTTTATGGTCCGAAAAATACGGTACTTGCATTATAGGGATGGCAAGAGGCTGAAACTCGATTTGTGATTCACAGTAGCCCTTGCTCAGTGAAGATCCCCACTGTGTTTGTCATGTTTTTCTTTATTTTTACATCTACAGTGCTGTATTCTTAGTGCTAAAAGTCTCCAGTCCTCTTTTTAGTCTCCAGTCTTAAAAAGGTTATAAGAGCTAACCAAAAGGAAAACAGGAACTGAATCCTCCTGTAACACAGGCTGAATAAGAAGTGAATAAATGTTTTGCTTTTCACTTTCAGTCAATTACTCACTAAATAACATGATGTTTTTCAGCACTGTAGGTTAATGTAAGTGTTAATGTGTAATAGGCAACTATGTGTAACTATGATAAGAGTATAGACTACATTAAACGATTCATGATACATTTAACTTATTATGGATTTGTCTGAACATCCCCATTGTAAATCAGGGGGCACCTGTACAATACAACAGATTAATTCAGAGGAATTCAATTTACATTATTCCTTATGGGAAAAATTAGCTCTGTACTCGTCGTGTTTGGTTCTTGACAAAACATCTGGAACAAATTAATGATGAGAACCGAGGTACCACTGTACATTGATCTTGGCTTTTGCAAATGAAGATCTAATACAGAACTGCTAATGCACCATTTTAGTAGTCCCTTAGTCGGTATAAATCCTGAGGAATTGATTGTTCTGTATGAATGTGTTTAATGGTTTAATGCTACTTGCTGTCTTTTAACAAATAGTGGATAATTCAAAGTGTTTCTTGCTCATTTACATAATATTTAATGGATACATAATATAACGTGTCCAAGTGCAGCAACATGTCACCATAAGCTTTCAGGAGTGTAAAGTGCTGGCCCTCATGTTCTAACTTGCCATGGGTGTGTTTTGATCAGGGCTGTGCTTTGCAGCTGTGTGGTATCACTCTGTGTGTTCATAAACCATGTTCTGTTATCTAACCAGAGAAGTGAACTTGACTTTGACCTGGTTCAGTGTGGTTTTCGTTTTTCACACAGTGCAGCTAACAGGAACCAGTGTCTCTTAGTTGGCATTGTGGCGTAAGCCTAAAGAAGTTTTCATTGTAGATAACTTTGCAAACCATTAGTCATGTATAATGTATAAACAACATGTATAATGTTAAGTGATTTTTTTAAAGTAGGTAATATTATTTGTAATAGTACAATTTTATGTTTTTATATAGATGCATTATGTCCCCATGTCATCCTGCTCTCCCATAATGGAAGGCTGGAACACATTTTTTAGTTTCTTTGGCAAGTGGCAGCAGTTAATGTACTGGACTTAGAAGGTGGTGTTATTAATCTCAGCATTGCTAAACTGCCACTGGTGGGTAGTTGAGCGATACTCTTAACCCTCAATAATTGCTTGGATTATACCTTGTAGGACTGTGTTTATCCTCTCTAGATGTGGGTGTTTGCTAAAAAATTATTTAAAAGAATGTTTTAAATACCGATGACTAATTGGACACAAATACAGACCTACAGCTCTGGAAAGATTAAGAGACCACTCCCAACTTTTCTTAAAAATCAACCTATCTGCATGTACGGCAGCAATTCCTATCCAGTATCTGATGAGTTCCAACAATCATTTTACTTAATGATGTACTGATGAGGTGATCACCTGAAACAAGTCCTACTTATTGAGGAAAAGACACATGAGCTCTTGTAGCCTAGTGGTTAAGGTACTGGACTATGGACCAGAAGGTCCAGGATTCAAATCCCACCTCTGCCAAGCTGTCACAGTTGGGTCCTTGAGCAAGGCCCTTAACCCACAATTGCTTGGATTGTAAGACTGTATCAGTTGGAAGTCGCTCTGGGCAATATTGTCTGCTTCTTCTTCTTCTTCTTCTTTCGGCTTCTCCCTTTATCAGGGGTCACCACAGCGAGTTAAACGTTTCCACCTCACCCTGTCCTCCACGTCCTCTACTCTCACCCCAACTCCCTGCATATCTTCATTTACCACAACCAAATAACTCCTCTTTGGTCTTCCTCTCCGTCTCTTGCCTGGCAGCTCCATCGCCAACATCCTCCTACCAGTATATCCACTATCCCTCCTCTGCACATGTCCAAACCATCTCAGTCTTCCCTCTCGAATTTTGTCTCCCAATTTTCCAACCTGTGCTGTCCCTCTGATGATCTCATTCCTAATCCTGTCCACCCTAGACACTCCTAAAGAGAACCTCAACATCTTAAGTTCTGCCACCTCCAGCTCTGCTTCCTGTCTCTTTGTCAGTGCCACTGTCTCTAACCCATACAACAAGGCTGGTCTCACTACTCTCTTATAAATCTTTCCTTTCACTTTTGAACAATAGCGTCTGCTAAATGCTGTAAATGTAAATGAATCTGTGATTGAAATATCGATTTCTGAACTTTCCCAGGTTAAAACCTTAGTGTTGTTTTGTTAAAAATGAATATAATCTTGTTTTCTTTGTATTACTATTTGTATTATTAATAGAGGTCATTCATTTTGACAGCCCTATCTGTCACTTCACTACATGATGTCAGAGTATCTGAAATGTAACAGTGTTTTAAAACTCCATGGCTCTTGATGATTGAGCAGATTTTAGAGATGGTCTAATGCATTTGTATCCTAGTTGAGAGCAAAGTTTGATTTGTTTGTGAGAGAGGGACTATTGATGGAATCGTACAGGCATGGACGTGTGAATTTGCATTTAAATTTGTGTTTAGAGTATCCAGAAAACTACAATGCAGTGACTTCTATTATTTGTCTGATTCATGCTATAATTGGCTTAGATTTCAGAGGTTTGGAGTGCGCAGTTCTAAAATAGCATGCTTCAGTATTTACATACTTGTTGGGCAAGCGCTCGTCCTCTGTGGTCTTTTTATGTCATGATGCAAGCTGGTTTTGTAACAAATTGTCTCTCTTGGTTTCCTTGTAGTGATAAACATGCTCTCTAGAATCAGTTGTGAAAATGCATGTTACAGTTTAGGAATGTTTTCTTGGTGATGCATGCCTTAAACTTACTTCGGTAAGACTTGTACATTGGAATTACAATGATCTTAGTAGGATTTTGGTATGTTTGGTATGTTTGCCTTCAAGATTTAGAGCTGAGGAAATCAGAAAAATGCATGGAATTTTGAGAATGTGTATGTTATGTTAGAGTAGCAGGCTGCGTTAGAAATGGCCAACGTGTTTATGGCACACTGCACTGGTCCTCATTATGCAGTATTAAATCATTTGGTTTGCTACTTATTCATGCAACTACCAGACAATGACCTTCTTTGCTCTGTAATACATCTGACCACCTTTTCTGTGCAGATAATATTCAGTTACAGTAACTCTGTTATACCTTTCCCTGTAGTTAAAACCAAAACGGACGCAAAGAGGTAGCATAACCTAAATGCAGTGGCCAGTGTTCTCCTTTTTCTCTTTTGTATCAAGGACTAATGTCTAAATACCCATTTTGTTGACATGCTTTGTAGTACATAAGGCTTTTGGGAGTATGCCATTACACACACAGCTGTGGCTGCTGTCCAAATGTAACACAACATACAGTGATCTAGCTAGTCAGTAATCACAGGCATTTCTGGATATCAAATTAAACAATTGGGATTTTCAGTTACCTGCTTGCACAGGGATTTAGAATTTAGTGGTGGAAGTATCTGAGCATATACATGGAAAATGCAATCTACTGAAGACAAAAAATTCTAAACTAAGTAGCTTGGCATGATCTTGTGTTTGGAATGTTGGAACGGTTAAAAAATAGGACTGCTTGAAATTTGTGAGAAACTTGTGTGTCAAATATTTGTTAAATCTATACATCAAGTTTTTCTTTAAAAACATCGACATAGCCGTATGGCTACCCCGTCACCTCACAGCAAGAAGATCCTGGGTTCGATGTCGGGGTGGAATGACCTGGGTCCAGTTTCCTCCCACAGAGCGAAGACATGCATTAGGTTAATTGATTACGCTAAAATTGGCCCAACTTCAATATGTATATTGGACTGGTATGTAACCTGAGTCTGTCGTTGAAATGGCCATTGATGCTGATAGCGACATTAAAGAAACAATCCAAATAAAGTTACATTTACAGCATTTAGCAGACGCCCTTATCCAGAGCGACTTACAGTTGATACAGTCTTACAGACCAAGCAATTGTGGGTTAAGGGTCTTGCTCAAGGAGCCAACAGTGGCAGCTTGGCAGAGGTGGGATTTGAACCCTGGACCTATTGGTCCAGAGTCCAGTACCTTACCCACTAGGCTACCACAGTCCCATTAATTAAATTACATTTATTACATTTATTTATTACGTTTTATGTCATTCAGTAAACAACAACAACCCCCCTCACAATAGTGATCACCAGAATCATGTCTTTTTAATGTAAAATATGTCATTAGGTATTGTTAGATAATGTGTTTAATTATAGGTAGTTTAGATACAGCATGTGCAAGCTGTTTTCTTGAGTGTCAGCCATTTTCTTGAATACAGTTATGTTGTTTAGGTGACAAATCTGCTGTTGCAGAGCAAAGAGCAACCCAATCGTTTATGACCCTTACCAGTGATGTTCCCATTAGACTAATACTGCTCTATACAGTATATATAATGAAGGAAATAGTTATTTGGGACGATTTGGGGTAAAAACTAATATGTACATAGGGCTGTGCTAAAAAATCGGTACAGCAATATATAGTGATATTTATGTTCGCAATATACTACATCGATTTTCAGCTCAAAATATGGACTTTTTAAAAGGAAAAACATGTTTTAAATGGGGTGTAAACTACAGTCTCTGCTCCTGTAGATGTGACAGTACAGTGTTTTGACTCAATTATCAGTGTGATGTGATGTATTAAGGCGACTCCTATCGTACACTGATCGTATTTAAGCTGTTTTTATATTTTCAGTGAATTATGTGGAATATTGGAATATTCGTTGTATCACCAATAAGTGTGGCACATGGTTTTGTTAAAAGAAATTCCCTTTTCATTTTCTCATGCCGTCACTTCCCCAGGTAAATGGAGAACTGGTAGTAAATGGGAGTGGCCATACTGTTTTGACTCATGCTGCTGTATCTGATGCACACTTACTAGCATTGACCATGCCACTGACGTGTGTTGATGGTCTACCTCAAACCTAATACACTCTCCAGTCACTTTATTAGGCACACATCCTTGTTTCTTCACTCATTGTTCATGTCATCAGTTCCATGCACCATATATAAACACTTTGTAGTTCTGCAATTACAGACTGTAGTCCATCTGTTTCTCTACATACTTTGTTAGTTCCCTTTACTCTGTTCTCTAATGGTCAGGATACCCCCACAGATCAGGTAGGTACTACTTAGGTGTGGTGTGTAAGTGTGTGTTGTGATGGCATGAATTGATCAGAGTGCTAGCTGGAGTTTTTTAACACATCAGTGTCAATTCTGGACTGAAAATAGTCCACCAACCAAAAATGTCTAGCCACCAGCATCCTGTGAGCACTGATGAAGGATTAGAGGGTGACTAAAACAAACTGTGCCACAACAGATGAGCTACTGTCTCTGACTTTTCTACAAGCTGGAGAAATATGGTAGATGTGTCTAACAGAGTGTGCAGTGAATGAACACAGTGTTTAAAAACTCCAGCAGCACTGCTCTGTCTGATCCACTCATACTTGCACCACATCAGTGTCACTGCAGTGCTGAGAATGATCCACCACCCAAATAGTACCTGATCTGTGTTGGCACTGTGGGGGTCGTGACCATTAGAGAGCAGAGTAAAGGAGACCAACAAAGTATGTAGAGAAACAGATGGACTACAGTCTGTACTTGTAGAACTACAAAGAGTATCTATATGGTAGGTGGAACTGATAAAATGAAACAGTGAGGGAAAGAAAACAAGGAGGGTGGTCATCATAAAGTGATTGGACAGTGTTATATGGTGAGTGGTGGTCCTTTCTCAGTGAAGGATTTTGTGGGGTGGTGGGGTCTGGCAAATTGTGTACAGTAACAGATGGTTTAAAGTCAGTAGGTGGGTGAACATGGCCATTGAGTGTACAGGGAGAAATGGCCATAATGACATGTATAATGAGTTTACAATGCAATTCACTGGCTCTAGAATATGGATAAAGATGTGGTAGAAATGATGACAGCATGTGTGTTTCAGGATCTTCAATATGGAGTTTGGCTGGTGCTGTTTAAATGACATGATCTTCCCCTTCAGAGCAAAGGCTGAAACAATTCAGTTTCTTTCGCTGTCCTTGCAGAAATGAACATGGTAGACTCAGGCTTTAAACAAAGTTGGTAGATTTATTTTGTGTATAGCATCTCTGCTTACTTTCTCAAACAGAACAAAGTCAAGCGTGTTTGATCGGTCACAATCCAACAAAAACTAAGCTGAGACTGAAGTTCTATCTCAACAGCATTGAAAGCAAAGTCGCAGTTGCATCATTGTGTGTTCATACAGTGAGTCAAAGTGTGATTGGCATACCTGTAGGGATACGATAGTTTGTAAATGCTTAAAAGGTGGTCTAAAATGAAAACAAACACAGCAGACACTGGGTGGTGCATTATGAGGAAAAAACATACAGTAGTGTTTTACAGTATTCACTAATAATAGCATTTGCATCAATGCAAAACAACCATGATAAATAAAAAAATGGAATTCTAATCTTATTCATGGGAAGCAGAAAAGAAAAGCTATAAAAATATCGATCTATTATCACGCTCACATGCTTTCTGGAGTTCAGTGGTTCAGGGCACCTTTATTTCATTTATTGCTGGCTGAATATAGAAGGACTGAATATAAAATTAATTTAAGTTTCCTAAAACGATGCACCTTCTGTACAAGCCAAGTGCACCATGGGGCTAATCTTTTTTTTTCTTTTTTTTTTAAATAAAATATGAACGTAAATGTTCAGGTTAGCACAGACCATATGTACACTTACATATTACACACACTTTCGAATAAAAGCTATTTATAAATAATTATCGCATGTCTAACTCTATGGCAGTCTTTTAAGCGGTTTAAAAAGACACGTGGGCGTTCGGTTTAAATTTCATCATAGCTGTGTGTAGCTAACAGCGTTCAAACAGTCCCGACGCAGGAGTCGTCAACCCCGTCACAAAGTGCTCTGCTTATGTGGAAGTTCATCATTCTTCCAATAAACTTTTTGGATGTGCAGCATGGCAGCAAGCTAAAGATATTGTGGTAGTGATCGGTTGTGTTATGCGGCGCGGTTCCACGTTGTGTTTCAGTGGTTTAGTACAGTGTATGGGGGTTTCAGTACGGTAGCACAGAGACTTAGCACATGCTCAGATTAGGGTACATGCCCTTACTGATAACATTCTCAAATTTCAATCTGAAGACAGTAATTTCTCAGATTTTAGCAATAGCTATGTATTACTTTTGTGTTACTAAACTGTTTGGTGTACTATAATTGTATAGTATACTATAGTATTATAGTGTAGTATTTTATATACGCTTACAGTGTTGCTACATTTTCAGTTTTAATGGATCAGGTTAAGTATTGGTGATGAGTGGTACTGTTCTCTTTGAAGTCAATGGGCTTGTTTACATGTGCACTTTGCAGGCTGTAGTACGTACTTAATGGCAGTGAACAATTACATAGACTTTAATGCTGATGGGAAACCCTTCGATGAAGGCACTTTGTGAGAGGTGACTGAATAGGACAGATACTTTGACTTCTTCTCTCTCTTACCTACCTCCTTACATTTTCTCTCTACCCTTCATATTTCAGCATGATTCTGGGCTATGGTCAGAGCGAGGTCACAGTTGTGGGTCGTGGTGAGTTAGAACCATCGGTGGGGGAGGAACGAGTGGAGTCTAGGTGTGGATACGCTTCTGGGGTCGTGTTCTCTGACAGTCTGCGCAGCTGTTCCTCGCCCTGTTGGATGAGTTCATCGAGGTGACGCTGGCGGATGAGCAGGGCCGGTTTGGTGCGAATGTAGGACTGGTAGTCAGTCAGCTCGGCTTTGCTAAGATAGCCACCCAGAAACTGGAGCACGATCTGCTCGCGCCGGTCCAGATTCTCCTTCAGCTCGCGTGCATCCTCCTGCTGGCTGCGCAGCTGCTGCTGCTTCTGCTGCAAAGAGGCCTACACACACACACACAATCATTGATATATCTTTAGTTTACTATATAATACTTTTCTATTATATAATACTATATTATAATAATATAATACTTTAGTTTCATTCTTAGATTTATCATCTACGCCGCCCATGGAGGTTGGGTCCCTTTTTGAGTCTTGGTCCTCCCAAGGTTTCTTCCTCATAACACTCAGGGAGTTTTCCTTGCCACTGTCGCCCTAGGCTTGCTTAATTTGGGATTGGACGTAGTTATTAGGAGATAATCTAAACTTGTAAAGTTGCTTTGAGACAATGCTCCATTGTAAAAGCGCTATATAAATAGATCTGACTTGACTTGACTTGAATAGATTATAAAACACAAAGGCATTCCTGAAAACCTTTCAGTAAGTGTGTGTTAGTTTACATAGAGCTATATCTTATCAGAGCTATATCTTATTCAGTTCCATGTTTGTACTGTTAGTTCTAGGGAAGTTGTGGAGCTGATTTGTGATTGACCATTAAAGAAGAATGAACACCACTGCAAATTCTCCAACACTCAAACAGGCAAAGCAGGTTTATGCTATGAGAAACTAGATCTATTTTTTATGTATGGTGGTGCTTGAAAGTTTGTCAGCTCTTTATAATTTTCAGTTTTTCTTTTCGAAATTATGGCCCAAGGCTTATAAGGCTTCTTTTTTGCACAGCAACATTTTAAGTGGCATTTGTGAACGTAAATCCATGTTGTAGGACTTGACAAAGGTTTGCCAAAGTAATCCCTTGCCCATGTGGTTCTATCAGGTATTGATAAATTGATGGCGGTTCTTAATATAGTGTCATCTGAGGGATCAGAGACCACAAATCTTCACACTTGCCCTTTACACACTGAAATTCCTCCAGATTCCTTGAAGCATTTAATGAAATTATCCCTGTAGATGGAGGAATATGTAAATCCCTTCCAATATCTCTTTGAGGAACATCGTTTTTAACAATTAACACATTGGTATTTTCTCACACATTGGTTGACAAACTGGAGATGACTACCTTTGTTCCTCTATTTGTACTAAATCATGATTATAATCACCTGTTTGAAATCACATCATTATTTAATTTCTAACCTCATTGCTTGCCTTAAACTGTCTCAGCTTTTTGGAATGAGTTGCAGGCCTGAAATGCAGGAATTCATGTACAACGGCGAAATTAGGTATTCCAGACAAAATATGAGTTATCCTTTGTTCATACTGTCTGCAATGAAATAATACCTCAAAGTAAATGTAAGGAACACTGCATTTTTTTTAAATCCGCATTTTCCATACTGTCCCAACGTTTTCAGTTTTGGGGTTGTACTTGTGAATGGGTCTGTGTTTTTGTTCACGCACTGAGTTGAGTTCTCCCTTCAGGTAACTTCCTATTAAAGGTTGTAAGAGCACAAACGTAAATAAAAATAGAAAATATCCACAGCTGTCTCACAGTGAGGTTCTTTATCTTGTAATTAATCACTGTTATAATGAATGATAGGAAGGAAGCACTGATAGGACCTACTCATAGGAAGGAAGCGGAAGCCAAGCAGAGGCAAAAGTAGATATTACGACAGACAGCCAATGGTGCCTGACCTTACTGTTCGTATAGCTAATTTGAAGCAAACTCCTGCAGTTATGTTCAAAAAGTATTGAAACACCTCAAGAGTGGAAGGAGGTTAGAGTAACAAACGGAGACCAAGTATATTAATGGCGTTTTTTGTGGATGATACGAATTTTTGTGGTACGACTAATTTGCCTACAAAACAGTTCAAATGGGAATCTGGTGTCACCTAGTGGCTACTATATGCATAAACACCACAAACACAAACTTTATGGTTCATATTACTTCAGAGTACTACACATTTATTCATCATTCACTCATTCACTTTCATTCCGCTTAATCCTGGGCAGGGTCGCGGGAGAGCCGGTGCCTAGCCGGCGGCATAGGGCGCAAAGCGGGAACAACCCTAGACACACAAAATGCTATATTTTTTGCTATTACGATGCGTCTTGACTGTTTTTCAATGGATTTTGAATGGTTGTGTTTTAGTGTTCAGATAAATGAATAGTTCCTGACAGAAAGCACACTTTCCAGTGTAACCCTGCCCCGCTACACACACAGAATCCCTCCGATATGCATTTTCATTGTGTACTCAGGCTCTCAAACTTGTGTAATTGTGCAGAAAGGCATTCGTTTTCAGCAGCATTATGAGATTTGTGTTCATTACTCACGAATAGAAGCAGGATTTTCCAGCCATCGTATGGACACATTGTGAGTTTTACTTCTCTATTATATTTTGTGTTGTTTGTATTTTGTTGTTTCCTTAAGTTCCTTAACCATCCAGAGTAGTCTATTCTTCAGTTTCAGTCTGATATTAGTATTAGGGTAGTGTTTGTTATTATTGCTAATGGCCACTAAATTATATAATCATGCTGAATCAGTCATATTAATCTGCATTAGCTGGTGGCTGCAAGTTTTCATTCCAACCAAGCAGAATCTACACGTTTCCACTTGTTAAACCGTAATGGGGACACCGCTGATCCAACCCCTAGTTGTGCCAGTATAGCATTTGAAGAGAGATATAATAAAGAAAATATAGTGAAACATAAATAATGTTTAAATAGCAGGATTCAATCATATACAACTGTAGTGTGGATTATGTATGTTTATTTATTAATTCTGTAAATATCTGTAGAGAAAACTGAGTGATTCATTGAGTACAGCAGTACTTTCACATAGAGATGTCCTATGTCTCAACAAATGTGTTGCACTAGGATTTGTCTTTGTCTGTGACTGCACTTGAACCTCACCTTCTCTTCCGCACTGCCCTTGTCTGGCTCCTCCCCCAAGGCACTGAGGGCATTCTCCACCCGTGCAAGGCGCCCGCTCAGAGACAGCAGCAGATTCACAATTTTCTCCAAGTCGCCGATGAACATGCGGTACTTCTCGCTCTCATTGGGCTTGCAGTGCTGCTGTATCAGTGCCTCCATCCTGCCACCGAGAGCACCGAAGTGCTGCTGCTCCTCAGCCAGGCTCGATCTCTCTACCTGCAGTATCTCCAGACTCGTGGCCAGAGCATGTACCAGCTCCATCTGTAGGACCAGACGACACAGTGTATTCAGAATCTCTAGTGTCCATGGGTTGTGTTTTTTAAAGGTATTATTCACAGCTAATTTCACTGCTCACTATTTTGGTGAGATATAAACAAAATAGTACAACTCCTTCAGATTACAACAGAATCCCAGAAAATATCAAGATATCTCTTCTGTCAATATCGCACATTCCTACTGATAACTATACTTATACTCAATTGAAGCCAGAAGATATCTGTTAGCATTAGTCCACTAAAATAACGATAACTAGTAATAAAGATTTCACTAACAGCCATTTACACTAACAATTATGAGTGAGACATTCCTCTCTGAACAACAGCTTGTTTTGTGTCTAAATTCTTAAGAAAAGATCATCAGAGAAGAATAAGTCAGGACCTTCTTCTGTTTCAAATTATTCTCTTCCTCATCCAGATCGGTTTCAATCCCAAAGGGTTTGGCAGGGGTCTTGGCAGCAGCTTGCACCACCTGAGCAGCACTATATAAGGCAATACACACAAAAAGAGAGAGTCGAAACATGATTACGAACTACATTCCATTCAGCAAAGGGTCATAAGTAACTGACACATCTTTCGCACACAATAGCATTAATACTGTACGTATGACCAACTGTAAAGAAGCATATAGTGTCAATTCGACAGCCCACCACCGTGGTGACCTTGGTTTGAGTTCTGGCATCACCTTCTGGCCAGGCTGAGCACAGACACAATTGGCCAAGTCTGAGAGAGGTCCGTCAGGCTTCAGCATCAACCCCCGCTTAAGCTGTCCCATTGTGTTTTCCGAGAAATGACCCTGACCAAGAAAATAACTAAATAAATCAAATGTAATGCTAATAGGCTGCCATGCTGGTGCAGTGGTTAGGGCTGTCACCTCACAGCTCAAGAAATCCTTGGTTTGATTCCTGGCCCTGTACTCCTGTGTGGTGTTTGCATGTTCTCCCAGTGTCTGAGTGGGTTTCCTCCAGGTACTCTGGTTTCCCCCCACATCCCATGGAAAGTGTTAATTGGTTAATATGTGTCTCTAAAGTGTCCCAATTTAAATAGAAAGTGAGTGTGCAAGTGTGTGTGTGTGTTTAAGGTTGGTTCTAACCCTGTTTCTTGTTCTGCTGGTTAGACTCCCTGCAACCCTGAGTTGGATTAAGTGGGTACGAAAATGGTGATGCATAAAGGTAATAGTAAGTGTGTCTAACCATCACAGAAACACCACTCACTGCTTTTATAAACTAATATTCTCTTTCCTAATATTGTGGAAGTCTGCAATAATGTTATAAAAACTAAACACTCTCTAATGCAGTGGTTCCTGTATTTACTTGTACTTGTAATAATTCCACTGTAAATTTTTAAATTCTTTAAAAATCCCACAATCCCACTTTTGTTACTGACCAAATACTTATTTTCCACCATGATTTGCAATTACATTCTTTAAAAATCCTACATGTGATTTCCTGGATTTTTTTCTCATTTTGTCTCTCATAGTTGAAGTGTACCTATGATGAAAATTACATACCTCTCATCTTTCTAAGCAGGAGAACTTGCACAATCAGTGGCTGACTAAATACTTTTTGCCCCACTGTATAGAACATGTTATAGCTGTAGGTTTTCTTATCTACATAAAGGGGGCATTGGAGAAAAAGTTTGGGAACCAATGCTTTAATGCATTGCAGACTTAATAAAATGTTAATAAACACTGCAATCCAATTCTACACATAAATATAATATTTATAATTACTACAAATGCATTTACGTAATGTATTGTAACCACACTCCAGGTCTCTACCACTAGGTGTCAGTGTTCTCACGTTGTTGGTCCTACACCGACTACAGCATGGAAACGGATTTGTGTCGCGTGTTCGACTCATGGCGACTCCATGCACTAGACAGCTGCCCTGAGTCAAGTTGCCAAGTTCAGTCGTTGTTGCTGTGCGTGTGGCTTGATATGGAAGTAGAATTCCAGGCCTTTCTCCATGAAGTTAGTGGCTGTGATGTTGCTGTTTTTACTGAGACACGATAAACCGCCAACCACCGCCGACCCAAGTCGTTTCTGCGCAGTGTGAGGTTTGTGCGAGTGAAAATTTGTCTTATTTTAATCTCAACTAGAATTCTTTCTCAGACATTCCACGTCATTACAAACAACTTGACCTTCAAATGAACGATAAACAGAGACCAAGTGAACACATGGTAACAGGCTATCCTTGCATTTATTTTGGAAGTAAGCAAAGTTCAAGTATGACCATTTAAAAAATGCATCAGCACAGCGTTTTTCCCCACGGCCCCATGTGGTACGGTTATAAATCGAAGCCTCTACATTTGGCTGTTGTTTGCTTTGCCAAGTGATCCATGATCTAATTAAGTACTCGGGGTGTAACGATGCATCATGATGCAAAAATCTAAGTCTGCATTCTATTAATTATGCAGTATGCACTTAGGCCAGAGAGCTGGATCACTCATTGCTGTATCCTGCCCCATAACTTTCTTTTAACAAAACAAAAATCAAAACAAACCCACGCATTGCTTTTTTTTGTGTATTTGTACCTAGCTGCAGTAGTGGCATAAGGAGCTTGGTTACAAAGCCGTTGGTGCTGCCAATTGAGTGAATGATGAGGAAGTAAATGTACCAGGAGCAATACTTATATGACATAACACTACTTATATGGCATAACACTATGACCACCTCCTTGTTTCTATGCTCATTGTCAATTTTATCAGTTCCACTTACCATACAGAAACACAAACTGTAGTCCATCTGTTTCTCTACATGCTTTGTTCATCCCCTTTACTCTGTGCTGTAATGATCAGGACCAGCACAGGTCCTATTTGGGTGGTGGATCATTCTCAGCACTGCAGATGTGATGGTGGTGGTGTGTTAGTGCGTGTTTTGCTGTTATGAGTGGATTAGACACAGCAGTGCTGCTGGATGTCTTTTGTCACTGCTGGACTGAAAATAGTCCACCTACCAAAAATGTCCAGCCAACAGCATCCTGTGAGCAGTGGAAGATTTAAACTCCAGCAGCACTACTGTGTCTGATCCATTCATACCAGAACAACACACACACCCTACCACCACGGCAGTGTCAGTACAGTGCTGAGAATGGTCCACCACCCAAACAGTACCTCTGGGGGGTCATGACCGTTAGAGAGCAGAGTAATGTGGACAAACAAAGCATGTTGAGTAACAGAAGGACTACAGTCTGAAAATTGTAGAACTATAAAGTATTTCTATATGGTAAGTGAAACTGATAAAATGGACAGTGAGTGTAGAAATAATGAGTTGGTCATAATGTTGTGCCTAATCGCTGTATAGGAGAAACACTTACTGTGTTGTTTTAGGATCCAGGTCTAGATTTGTGAAACCTTATTTACTTGGGCGATTGGTTAGTGCTCTTAAAACCTAGGTGCCGTGTTTGTGCCTCAGGCGAACACTCAAGTGTGTTGACGGCAGAGTAGTCACACGCCGATGGTGTTACCTTCTGATCATGTCTCATAATGCTCCATGATCAATGAATATGCATTATGCGACTCCAAACATACCAGCTAAATATTTTGTTTCGAGCCTACTAGCAGACTTGTGATGAGAGGACTTACTGTAGGACATTTGCAAAAATTTTTAGGGCTGACCCAGAGGGCGAGTCTGCTGATGTTAAGGTAGTTTCTTCTTTTCACCTTAAACTTTCTCATTAAGGGATTTGAACCTAGGTCTCTGTAATGCTACTTTGAAACAATGGTCTGTTTACCTTCCTGAATCCCAAATGGGTGCCTATTCTCTGTATATACTCAGTACATAGTGAAGTTTATGGTACAGTACATGGTGAACATGGTGAACTTTATGGTCAGTAGAACACCATTTGACACCATCCAGTCAATGTTTGTTGGATTTTGAACATACAGGCAAGTGCTGTTTCACAACCATCTGAACAATGTCAGTTTGCTTTAACAGCTGAGGTCTGAGCAATTGTAACAAATAAAAAATCTGACTTTTCAAATTGAAAAAAGTCATTTATTTACATGAACATGGATTTATTTTGCATTAACCACATGCATAAGTAGGAACTAAGTTATGGACTGTGTTGCACATGGACACTTTTAGTTGTCGGAGTTTTATCTGCAAAGAAGAGAAAGTAAATGGAAACATTTGTACTCTGCTTAACGCTACAAGCCATGTGCCGGCTTGACAGACATATAGCTATAAGTGAGCCGGTCATGTGACCGCTGTGACTTCCTACTAGTAGCGCTGTGCTGGATTTACCTACTTAAGGGTTTAAAGTGTTTAAAGGTTACTGTAATGCCTGTTCTGGAAATTTGTGTTTCTTCAAGTGGACTCGTTCCCCTTTTGGTTGTGTGCAGCCAGTGAGGTATGTTAACTTATGTTCATACTGCAACGTGCGCTTATATATTGGTTCTGCATTGTGTGTGATTGTCAATGTGTGCTTGTAACCATGGTGTTTTGTGGAGGGAGTGATGACTGTGTAGATGGTAGCGTTCCACAAGAGACTTCAGCGGTATCTCTGACGTATTTACGTATCGTTTGCACACGGTTTCTTGTGAAAAAACCCTTTATATTTACAGTACAGTAGGCTAAAAAGACTACGCGACTATGATGATGTCCATTTTTGTCAACGTCCTGTTTCACAGAACCTAATGTGGTCATTAAACAATGCATATCTGTATACTCAGTTAGCAATCAAACTCTAGTTTCCCTTTTTAATATGCAATATGCCTATGAGTTCAATGAAACTGTGATGGACATATTTTGTATTTGCACAATGAGGCACAATCAGAACCTCTAACTCTTGTCTGTCTCTGTTCTGCCCTCTACGTTAACATATTAGTTGTATAGAACATGTAGAGGGAACAGTACACTGTCTCTGGACGTCATGTGCTATCTCTCCCCAGCTGTCTTTCCCTCTCAGTAATACCCACGTAAGAGGTACCTTAACCATCTGTTTCCTCTGTTATCTGAGTCCTTACCTGTCACCTGTATGGCTGATACTGCTCTCCCCACTGTGCAATGGACACCAGGAACGGGAGAAAAAGATGTCCTCCATCAGGTCCAGTGTGCTGGTGCTCGCCCAGCTATCAAGAAGGGGTGCCAGAGCCTCGTCATTGCACACGAGTTCCCGAGCCAGAGCCTCCACTTGCACTTCCGCCTCAGTGCGCTGTCTCCTGACCAGCAGGGGCAATTTAAGGCTCAGGCTCTCTGAAGCCACGTCTGCCTCGACCACAGAGACCATGCCGGTTGTGACCTTGGTTGAATTCTGGTTGGAAATCGCTGACAGGGATGAGAGATCCTGCAGCTGTTTGTCTGTCTCATGGTGGGGAGTCGTTATAGATGGACGCTCAGAGAAGCTGCAACAGAGTGATGAATGGTTGTCAGTTAATCTGATGGATTTTATACTCGGTGGATTTGTTTTAGCTCATGAAATGATTTAAATCGGCGTACAAAATTGAGCAGACAGTTTTGACCCTGAAACGTCTTCTATACGTGTATACATCAATATGCATAAATATTGCAGAAGGGCATATTCCAGGACACCTTATGGGACTGTGGTAGCCTAGCGGTTAAGGTACCGGACTATGGACCAGAAGGTCCAGGGTTCAAATCCCACCTCTACCAAGCTACCACTATTAGGTCCTTAACCCACAGCAAGGTCCCTCACCGACAGTTGCTTGGATTGACTGGTTAAGGACTTCTAAATTAATCTAATTTTGTTCTGTTTACATCAATACTAGGGGCAATTTAGAGAGATCAGTTAACTTAACGTATGGCTTAGGATTGTAGGAATAAACCGGAGTACCTGGAGAAAACCCACATGGACACACAAAGGACAAGAAACCCTGAGTCTGACGTTGGGATCAAAGTGAGGCTCTCTGGAACTCTGCATTGTTCACGCATAACTGCTTACGCCAGGCTGTGCTTGAGGAAGAGAAGACCATGGTAGCCTTGCAGTTAAGGTACTTGAATATGGACAAGAAGGTCCAGGATTCATATCCCACCTCTGCCAAGCTGCCACTTTTGGGTCCTAGGTCAAGACCCTTGACCCACAATTGCCTGGATTGTAAGACTGTATCAACTGTAAGTCGCACTGGATAAAGTCATCTACTAAATTACATAAATGTAAATGTTAGGACGCCTAGGGGATCATCCCCCAATGCTGCAATAGTTATCCCTGCCAGGATCCTGTAACAGACTAGTGTGCCATCCAGGGAATACCTATGCCTGATCCTAGATACTTCTGGGACAGGCACAGTGAGAATGATCCACCACCCAGATTGTACTTGATCTGTGGTGGTCCTGACCATTAGAGAGCAGAGTAAAGGGAACTAAAAGTACGTAGGGAAACAGATGGACTACAGTCTAATTGTAGAACTATAAAGTGCTTCTGTATGGTAAGTGAAACTGATAAAATGAACCATGTGTGTGGAAACAAGGAGTGGTACCTAGTAAAGCAATCAGTGAATGTATGCTGTGCTCTATTACAGTGATTAAACAGTTTTTGATGTTTGTAATACTTTAAAGCAGTGTCTGTCTGTGTACCTGTTCAGTGTCTGTGTTTCCTGAACCCATGCGACATGTGGTGACTCCTGCTTTCTTTCGGGTTGGACTGATGTACAAGGAAGATCCTCCATGATATTTGCCTCACTGCTTGCTAGTGGGGGTGATAGTGATGAGGATGGGGTTAAAAAGACATCATCGTCTTCCTGTGTCACAGCTGACGATGGGCCAAAGTGGATACTGGACTCTGAGATGCGGAGAGAGGGAAGGGACTTTATGGGAGATACCAGGCTCATGGCGGCAGCTGATGGTTCGGAAAGGCATGACTGGGGAATTTGGTCAAAAGAGAAAGGTGTTTGTGAAACTGTGCCTTGTAGGGGTGAAGGTGATGGGTGACATGCGGCCTTCTCCATGTCTCTCAAAGCATCTGCTAGTTGTTCATGGACGGTGCCTGGGAAAGTAATGGAGTCCAAATTGGGTTGGCATTGCCTTTCGCTGGCATCATGCCATTCCGGAGGGGAGAACGGGCACGGTAGTCCAACAGAAGCTGCCAGACCTGAGGCACTATGGGCTCGAGGTCGGTCTGAGTAGCGCTGCCTTTCTCTTCGTTTCACAGGTGGGTTCGACTGATATGGACCCGGGTTCTTTTCCATATGGACTTGACCTGATGAAATCTGCTCACTTCCTAATGCACTGATTTGACAAAGATATGGAAAAACAACATGTTCATGCAAATACACGCTCAAAGGTTTCTCTTGCTCTTTATTGTTATTTCTATTGAAAGCCAAGTATGATCTACCATATCACTCAGAATTCTTGTTCGTGACAACATCAGCTCTAAAATAGCAACAGTGGGACTTGCAGCTAACAGAAACACAGACGACTGGTCTTGCCATAAAAGTCACTGTTTCTCATCTGATATAAACATGGTCGCTGTATATTGGATTGATCTAGGACTTTTACATTCCTGACATTTCGTGCTAAACATGCTGTATTTTTTACAGATCTTTTTCTACTCCACAAAGCACCAGAACTTTTGCTACCAGCAACTGTGTATTGATTGATCATGCAGATGATGACAATGCAGTCTCTGTCCTTTGCCTCTCCACTTGGTGAAAACTGAACATCATAGTTAGGGTCGTATCTTATTTATGAATGTGCATCTGTATAGACATAAGTATAGATTTTCCCCATCCACCTTTGCTGCAACAACTGCCTTTGTTCTTCTAAAAAGGCCACTAGATTTTGTAACATGACTGTGAGGTCGGCCTCTGATGTATAAGCCACTTTTTGGCATTCTAGTGCATGTTCAAGGTGTCTGATGGAATTGAGGTCAAGCTCTCAATCAAAGCTGGCAAGCCAATTCTCTATGGACTTTGTTTATGGACTATGAACTGACTTGTTGGAAGGAGAAACCTATAAATGTGTCACACTGAGTCACTGGGATATTTGGTACATCCCGTCCTACTGCTACTGTATGTCAATGGAGAATCCAGAAATATAGGATTTATATTATGAATGTGTTACAAGTGAGTGTTACTGAAATAACACTCGTAGGGGACAACTGTGCATAAAAAATAAGCCTGATAAACACCAAATAGATTAAGTGGTTTAACACTAAAGTGGGCATTACTCTGCCATGGATGAGAAATGAAAAACAAATTGGCACTAAAGAATTTTTATTAATTGCATTCATTTTGTTTATGCTAATGTAACTGATGCCTTTGTTAGTTTAATGAATGCCTTTGCTTTAGTGGTTATATGGTGTTAAGTTATCCAGTTATAAGTGGCTAGCCAGAGCATATAGCTATGAGCTATAATTACCTTGCCTGCTGCGTGGCTGACTTTGTTTTAAAATGTCCTTTACTCCATTTGAAAAAAAAAAAAGAAACTGGCTCATACTTGGCGTTAGCCATTCAAGCTTTAAGAAAGATGCTGAGGCATAATGGGAACTGTAGTGCTTGTAGTGAATATGAGCGACATGTCCTGTAGTTCTGCTCAGCAGTCCAGGGTAAAATTGACTTTTTACCACCATGATATCAGCAACAGTAAAGTGGGTCAGATGACACCCCTGTCCCCAAAATGCATAGATTCCTTCTTTTCCTTTTTTAAATTTTAATGGAGATTGACACATTATGTAGTGCATTCCCGGCACTTTATGGACTGGAGTGTGGAGCATCTTTGATGGGAATTAATTACATAAACTACATAATCCAGGGTGAATCAGTTCAGCTCTGAAGTGTTTCCGACACACTCTAAAGTAAGTGATGACTCAATTCTGTTCCAAGGCCTCCCTTACTTAACATTGCTCAATTTTTGTTTATGTTCATACAGCACGCAATAGTGGCCAAATCCTATCTTTTGGTCATATGTGACACAGGTGTGTCATCTTTGGGGCAGCGTGAATGACAAAAACCACATTGAACTTGACATCTTCAGGTTCAATTTGATATGTGGTATTGAAATCAGAAACATATCTGATACGCAGCAATGCAACTCAATCTGAACAGCCAGATCAGAAATCATATGACTTTTAGATCTGGTGTAGGACTACACTATGGTCTGTAACTCTGTTAAGCTGTTGAATGACGTTTTGGACTGTCTACTTTTTCTGTATAGGAAGTTTCTGCTCTACTCTAAAAGTGTTTCACTTGACTGTTGGTTCCACCTGTCTTCGATTATCTCATTCAGTTCACCTTGGTCTAGTTTCTGGTTTGGTTTGGGTATGACCAGTATATCCCTGTATATACTTCATTTAATCTCCCACTAAGCTATATTACTGTGCTGTGCTTTCACTGTTTCTTATGTTTTCTGTTACTACCTAGCTTACATGTGTTTAGTACAGTATAGCACTCATTACCCATAAATGACTTAAGAAACAGTGATCTAGTGTTTAAAAATGTGCGGGCAGCTGCTCTCTTGATACTGTGTTTGGAAATGTAGAGAGGTCAGTGTAACTGAGCTGTCAAAAAGTTAGCTTAGGGCTGTTTATTTCAATACAAACACACGCATACACACCTGTTTTCTTTAGAAACAATCCCAGACATTGTCAGCTCTTCAGACGAGAAGTCCTAAAAAAGCAATAAAACATTATTGAGCAAGTGAGACAGTAATAGGGAAATGAATCAGACCAGACCAGAGGAAGTTAATCATTATTCCAGCAAGGGAATTAATTACAGCATGGCAGAAACATTCAAGTTCTGTAGTAACTGGGAGAAGTTATATGATTACCAAGCAGCCAAACTGTTGTTAATACCGGTAATGAATATCCAAATCCGGAAACCAATACAAGGAAATTTAGCTTTGTCGTACCTGTGATCTAATGTATGTTTTCACTTAAGGTTCATAATCCAATTGTCAATTTATTCTTCTTGGTCTACTCCTGACCTAATTTTGGTATGGCAAAAGTCAGGCCACCATTGGATGTGTTGTTTTAGCAATGGTATGATGACCACATATAATGGATGACTTGATCCAAAAATTTAAACTTGGATTTGTCACACCACTTTTTTCACAGATCTTGATTTCAATATTTGCAAGCTTTACCATATAGTTGCCTTTTTAACCTGTTGCCCTTCCAAAAAAGTGGTTTCTTGCCTGCTACCCTTCCAAAAAGACCATTCCAGATCAAGCATCTTCAGACATAGAATGCTGTTCTTGCTCAAATGTAAGGTCACAATAAATAATTGCCAACAAAAGTTTTTTTCTGTTTTATTTTTTCAGTTTTTAATATTGCATACAAATGTCCTATACTCTCTGGTTGTATTCTAAGAAAGAGTCTGAGAAATAATTATATATAGTCATTACACCATTGCTAAAACTGTGGTAGCCTAGTGGGTAAGGTACTGGACTATGGACGAGAAGGTCCAGGGTTGAAATCCCACCTGTGCCAGCCACTGTTGGGTCCTTCAGCAAGACCCTTAACCCATAATTGCTTGGATTGTAAGACTGTATCAATTGTAAGTCGCTCTGGATAAGGGCGTCTGCTAAATGCTGTAAATGTAAAGCTAATGGTGGCATGGTGGCCTTTTGCACAGTACTGTATATAAAAATCAAAATGGTTCAACGGTACAATCATTATGCATATTTAATTTTAGAATACTTCTTTTAGTGACAGTATTTTGAGACTACACGTTTATATTGACACAGTGCAGGAAATGTTGCCCACAGATTTCACATACACTTCATTTCCTTTGTTTGTTGCTACAGGACATGACTGGTAATGGGCAGCACATCCATTTCATCAGAAAAACCCATTATCATAAACATTCTGGAGCACACTAACCACTAATGGACAACAATGGTGCCTGTTAGAGCTTGTTTGCATAGAGACTAACCGATACATCTACGCTGTCTATCTCTGGACCTGCACTAACTCACTGTCATGCGAAGAACTCCTCTGTTTATGTGAGTAATTGTTCACAAAGATAAGTGCCACTCATTAACCATCTCAAACATTTAGCTAAAACTGTGGTGGTTCTTCTGTTATCTTGCGTGACTACTCCCTGTGGTCACAAAGGGGGTGCGTTTATCGCTTGCACATCTATCGGCACCATGCCTACAGCCAGGCTTATTGGCACCAAACAGGAAAAGAAGGGATCTGAACACTTCCTTGTGTTTATCTATACTTTGTCATCCTAAACTGACAAATAAGAGACAAGACGATGCTCTCTTTTCCCCCCTAATACATACAGTCCATGAAACACAAGTGTACTCTTATCCTACTGTCATGTACCTTTGTTCATGCTTATGTGCGTTGAATTGCTAAATAAGAAGAAGCGATGCTTGATAATGCATGTGCTTGGACCTTTTCTTTACAGATACAGTGGTACCTCAGTTGTTGACCACCTCAGAACTCGTCAAATTTGGTTCTCAACGCATTTTGATTACAAAATCAGTGCACTGGCAGAATAGGCTATATTGAACTCTTCGGTTCATGATGCATTTAACTTACGATGGATTTTGTCAGAAACATATCCCCATTGTGTAAATCAGGGAGCACCTGTACAATACAAACTCCATTAATGCATATGATGCCTTATACAGTGTGGATTTCCTGGTGGTCTGGAAGGGATTAATTCGGTTGACATTATTCCTTTGATAAAATTGCTGAATAGTCATCGTTTTTTGGTACTCGACAAGCCTTCTGGAATGAATTAATGAAGAGAATTGAGGTAAACATTGTAATATCTACAGTGGGGCAAAAAAGTATTTAGTCAGCCACTGATTGTGCAAGATATTCTACTTAGAAAGATGAGAGAGGTCTGTCATTTTCATCATAGGTACACTTCAACTATGAGACAACAAAATGAGAAAAAAATCCAGGAAATCACATTGTAGGATTTTTTAAAGAATGCAATTGTAAAATCATGGTGGAAAAAAATAAGTATTTGGTCAATAACAAAAGTTCAACTCAATACTTTTGTAACATAACATTTGTTGGCAATGACAGATGTCAAACGTTTCCTGTAAGTCTTTACCAGGTTTGCACACACTGTAGCTGGTATTTTTGGCCCATTCCTCCATTCAGATCTCCTCTAGAGCAGTGATGTTTTGGGACAACACAGACGTCAACTCCCTCCACACATTTTCTATGGGGTTGAGGTCTGGAGACTGGCTAGGCCACTCCAGGACCTTGAAATGCTTTTTACGGAGCCACTCCTTCGTTGCCTGAGTGGTGTGTTTGGGATCATTGTCATGCTGGAAGACCCAGCCACGTTCCTTCTTCAATGCTCTCACTGATGGAAGGACGTTTTGGCTTAAAATCTCATGATACATGGGCCCCGTTCATTTTTCCCTTAACACAGATCAGTCGTCCCTGTCCCCTCTGCAGAAAAAACAGCCCCAAAGCATGGTGTTTCCACAGTAGGTATAGGTGTTCTTGGGATGCAACTCAGCATTCTTCTTCCTCCAAACACGACGAGTTGAGTTTTTCCCCAAAAAGTTCTATTTTGGTTTCATCTGACCACATGATATTCTCCCAATTTTCTTCTGGATCATCCATATGCTGTCTGGCAAACTTCAGACGGGCCTGGACATGTACTGGCTTAAGCAGGGGGACACGCCTGGGTACTGCAGGATCTGAGTCCCTCTCGGCGTAGTATGTTACTGATGGTAGCCTTTGTTACTTTGGTCCCAGCTCTCTGCAGGTCATTCATCAGGTCCCACCGTTGTAGTTCTGGGATTTTTTGCTCATCATGCTCATGATCATTTTTGACCCCCACGGAATGAGATCTTGCGTGGAGCCCCAGATCGAGGGAGATTATCAATGGTCTTGTATGTCTTCCATTTTCTTACAATTGCTCCCACAGTTGATTTATTCACACCAACCTGCCTGCCTATTGTAGATTCACTCTTCCCACCCTGGTGCAGGTCTACAATTTTCTTCCTGGTGTCCTTCGACAGCTCTTTGGTCTTGGCCATGGTTGAGTTTGGAGTCTGGCTGTTTGAGGCTGTGGACAGGTGTCTTTTATACAGATAACGAGGTCAAACAGGTTCCATTAATACAGGTAACGAGTGGAGAACAGAAGAGCTTCTTAAAGAAGTTACAGGTCTGTGAGAGCCACGAATCTTGCTTGTTTGTGGTTAACCAAATACTTATTTTCCACCATAATTTACAATTAAATTATTAAAAAATCCTACAATCTGATTCCCTGGATTTTTTTTCTTATTTTGTCTCTCATAGTCTGTCATGATGAAAATTACAGACCTCTCTCATCTTTCTAAGTAGGAGAACTTGCACAATCAGTGGCTGACTAAATACTTTTTTGCCCTAGAGTAATTATATGTAATATAACAAATTCAATTCATGTAGCATGCAGTTTCACAGAGCATATCATGGACATAAAGCAACACATACCTGCATGTAGAATAACCTGTATATTTTCTCTTTCATAAAGGAATCAATCAATTCCTACTATTTGTAAGTCAGCATAGAAGCAGGTTTAATGGTGTTTTCCTAAGATTTTATCAGTGCAGGTTTGTTTTGTTGTGACTGAGAATGGCTGCTTTGCATACTATGATGTACTCTTTATTGAAGTCTTATCGTATCTCTTTCCAAACAGTTTAACCTTGTGGCTACATAAACATATAATGTTTTGGTTTGGTAAAGTATGAATGTAAAAATAGTCATATTACCCGACTGTAGTTCTCTACAGCTGGAGAGGATCTAGATCTCGAGTGCTGAGCAACATGACGGTCTTCAGTGCGATCTAAGAGGTCCTCTGCAGAAGTCGACTTCCCTGATCTCCTGCTCGGGACAGTCCTTTGAAAAGCTCCAGAGGCACTGGGAAGGTGATCTGAGGCTCGAGCTGGAACATCGACTAAGAATGGTCTCTCTGACTCCTTTTCTGGTTTCTGTGGTTCTGCAGTCTGACCCTGAGGATTATAGCCCGAGTGATAGATTTCAGATTTGGTCTGAGTTTGGGTGCTCCTGTTGGGTTGCATCAGTCGTTTCATGTTGGCTGTGAGAGCGGAAGAAACGCCCTCTTGCCCTGGCTGCTGGAGGGAGCACAAGCTGGGGGTAGAGCCTAGGCTATGAATGTCGATAGAAGAAGAGGTCACTGACTGGATGCAGGCACTTTGAGGACGATGCTGATGTCCATCCATTCGCCGTCCTGTCTTGCGCTCAACATAATCGGCCAGAGCTTCTTGCTGCATTTGCTTTAATTCAGGCCTTGAGGTGGTCAGTTTAGAGCTTGCATTGCGACTAGCTACGAGTTCAAACATCCTGCGTCGATCTGCAACACTTGCTTCAGGAAACTGGAAGGGCTGTATTGTATTCCTCTGAAATGGGCCAGACCTTTGATCAGAAACTCCAACCTCATTCATGTTCTCTGGCTCAGAGTATGATCGTTTCTTTTGTTCCATGGTAAGCCGTTTACGTCCGCATATCCTCATTACTGAAGGTCCCACAGGGGGAACTCTGGGAAGTTCAGGAGCCATGTTTCTATCTGGCACCTCAACGGGAACAATATGCCGCTCTTTCGGTGTGTGTGGAGAAGTGGAGATTTTGGGGTTGGGGTTCGTCTGGGCTGCTTTTCTTTCCACAGGCGCGTGCTTCTCAGGCACAGGAGGAGGGTTGACACTTAAGTCTCGTCTTCGGAAAGAAGTTGATCTTAACACCTTGGACTGAGCATCTTTAATGCTTTCTCTGTATGCCCGATTGAAGGTGGTTTCCTGACCTGTGCCCAAGATGCCATGAAGGTCATCTTTTAATTGAACGTCTCTACTGTTTTCTTCACCAAGGTGAAAAATGCTCTTGCTCCTGTGGAAATTATTGTCGTTATTTTCACTGAGCTGGAAAAAGCTCTTGCTTCTCTGCAGGTCATTCGGTTTCCTGTGCTGACTTTGATTTGTGCTCCCGTACCTTGGATGCATGTCCTGTTGTGCTTGCGGTTTTCCTTCATGGCTGGAGCTCCAACTTCTTCCTTGTGATAAACAGTGGTTTTGCAGATCCTCCAGACTATTAAGTGACCGTTTATCGCCGCGGGTAACCTGACTTGAGACAGCTGAGGAACTGTAACTGGATAGGCTGCTATAACTACGTGGTTTGACTTGCTGTCTTTCAAAGTGGCTGACTTTCTCCATTACTGACATGGCACGTTCGCTCTGGACGCTGCAATGGCTAGCGGTGCTCTGTGGGCTTGCACATCTCTGGACCTCTGCAAGCGCGTTTTCAAGTCGGGTTAGTGGATGATCCAGATCTTGGTCCCTTTGTTGATGTGTGTTAAAGTCACTGTGGTACTTCCCTAAAGAACTGACTCTTTGATCACTTTCATGAGCTTGGACAACATGTCCTTGTAGAACTTCAGGTTTTTGTGGATAGACGTTATGCTCTTTATTTCTGCTTGGCTCCTCCTCTCTTGGTTGCCTATAAGATTCCATCATGTCTCGCCTTGGCTGAACAGTAGTGTAAGGGTCCTTTCTGTCCTGGACTGTGCATGGCACTGTGGAATTGGACCCCTGAGTCTGGAAATGAGGTCTGTAGAACATAAATTTGGTCTGGGGGTCACCTTGCACCTGGTTTGACTCTTTTGGTTGTACAGAGCTGGAATGAGAAGCGAGCACACCAGAGTCTGATCCTTCGCCATTTTCCCTTTGAGGAATGTGCTTGTTCTCCTTCAGAAGTGCTGGATACATGCTAGCGGAACTGGGGTTAGCATTCGGGATCTGTGCAAAATGAGGCTCTGGCAGTGAAACAGGGTACATGCCTGTCGGAAGCATGGCCAATCCAGGCTGTGAGGAGGCAGGGAAATTTTGTTTGGGTTTAATTGTCGGGCTACTCTCGGGACTCTTTTCAATAACGGTATGAAGCTGACCTTCAATTCCAAAAGATGACTTTCCAGACGCGACAGAGCCACTGGAGTGATGCCAGGAACCCTTCTGCAGGGCTCGCAAGGACCGAGCCTGTTCCAGACTCGACCATGAGTTGGGCCGCTCGTGGTTCCGGAAGGCTGCAAAGCTGTCACTACGTAAGGGGGGCGATGGCACCCCGGTCAGATTTTCATAGGAGTTATGGTTATGTGTTTGGCCCCATACTGGTCCAGCACTGTGGCGGTGAGATGTGGCAGTGCTAGCACTGCTCCCGCTACTTCCGCTGCTGTTGCCGTGCTGCCAAACTCCACCCTGTATTCCACTTCTAGACTGTGCTTTGCCCTCAACTGTCTTCACAAGCACTGAAGAAGGGACTTCATGCTCTTTGGAGACACCCTGCTGGGAGTCGTAGACAGTGCGGACATAGCGAATATCTGCTTGATTCATACCCTCTGCAGTTTTATGTTGAGGAACACTGTCCATAGAATATGACCGTTCCTTGGTGATGGACGGCCCAGCTGTAAGGTATTCTGGGATACTCGAGCTGGTTGAGAATGAGCTGTACGCAGAATCACGCTTACTGTGCAGGTGGTCGATACTATTGGAGGATTTGGAGACTGACAGCTGGTTGCAGGAACTGTAACCTGGATGTGGATGATCTAGGCTTTCCATGCTGCCTCGTGAACTGTACTGGTCAGGACTTTTCCGCAGGAAGCCTGCATCATAACTCGACAGGTCCGTGGTGGAAGCACTGTGATAAACAATACACAGTACATTTACATTTGCAGCATTTAGCAGACGCCCTTATCCAGAGCGACTTACAATTGGTACAATCTTACAATCCAAGCAATTGTGAGTCTTGCTCAAGGACCCAACAGTGGCAGCCTGGCAGAGGTGGGATTTGAACCCTGGACCTTCTGGTCCAGAGTCCAGTAACTTAGCCACTAGGCTACCACAGTCCCCACATACCACAGTATACACCCAATGAGCTAGTTCACAAGTAACAAGTTAGTTTTAGATAGAATAATGTATCTCATTGTATTGTTAACCTGGAAATGTAATCACTTTGGTTTTTTGTTAAAATAACTTCAATAACTTCCATTGATATTGCAGGAATTTTACAGCACTCCTCATGGGAACCATTAATACAATTTTTAATAGGTTGGGAAACTAACACTGGTATTGTGCTTTGGGTGCGTTATTGGTCCTGGTGAATTTGGAATATCACCAAAGTCAATAATTTCGTCCCTCTTAGAAAGAACTGCATATGGTGGTAGCACTTTTACTCAGTGTGTGTTTATCTTTATGGCTTAACAGATATTCTTAGACTGGACAGATGTCTCGTTGAAAAGCAAACAATCACAAAGTCTAATCTAATAAACGCATGGTGTGTTTACAGCCGTCACACTTTGGTATCGATTACATGTCAATGAAACTTTCCCTTCCTCCACATTTGCACTTTTCTTACCCTCCTCTAAACTTGTATCCATTTTGTGGCTAACCCTTTAAGCAAACTAACCTAGTGCTGAGCTCTATCCTGTTTTGTATTCCACCTCTGCTGAGGTGAGGTAAGGTTTCGGTTGTGTTCCATGAGTTTGGAGTTGGTGGTGAGGATCAACTCACTGCTAAGTTGGTCGAGTAACTGGTAATGATCATGAAGAGTCAAACATGGGCAGGTTGGTGCCTGGAACTCCCAAGTCTCAGTCCCCCTCAGGTTTGGGGTTGGTGGGGTGTCACACGCAAATAACTGCAATTCCCAGAATGCATTTTCAGTGATGTGACAATAAAGGCTCCATCATTTGCATTCCATTCAGTCCACATCCATTTATATTGGGCTGTGTTTAATGACTGAATAAAGTACCTCTGAGCCATATTAGGCTACTACATGGCTCCTGCCTTCTTCTCCGTACTAAACTTTCTCTACTTTGATCCTCAAGCTTGATAATCACTGCATAGTTTTGAAATTAGTATTTTCTGTGAGCTGTTTGTAATCTGGTAACACACACTTGAGTTTAACTTTGATCACAGCACCCATCTGTTATCTATATCATTTAATCAGAATGTTATTGTCAAAATTTGTAATCCTAGTAAAAACAGAAAGAGACAGCTAAATGTTTTCCACACTTGATGTTATGGCGAGTACAAGAGTATGACCAGTGAAGTATGATCAGTTCAAGGTCATTTAAGAAGAATTGGTTTAATAAATATGAGGAAGTCTACCAGCAGGAGTCCACTGAGGAAGTACTACAAGAAAATCTAGAGATGGACTTAAAAAGAGCAGCAGTTTGTCATTCACTGTGAAATTATGTAAGACTAAAAGGCGACAATTTACCTTTTTTAAAGGTATGATGATTGTCGATTCAAATACAAATATTAATGCTCCGTTATTAGTTTTAACACTGAACACAGTACAGTTTTACAGGAGTGCAACACATCTGAATCTAGCTACATTAATATATTAAATATTGTGTGTGTGTGTGTGTGTGTGTGTATATATAAATGTGTGTGTGTGTGTGTGTGTGTGTGTGTGTGTGTGTATATATAATGCTATTTCTTATATTCTATAGTTTTATATTCTGTTTTATTACACTCTTCGTATTATCCTTTTAATTTATTATTAGTGTCTGTCTCTCTCTCTCTCTCTCTCTCTCTCTCTCTCTCTCTCTCTCTCTCTCTCTCTCTCTATACATATATAGTGGTACCTCGGTTCTTGCATTAGCAGCTAGCGCCTTGAGTTCACCAATAGAGTAAGTGTTTTGCTTTCACTTTCAATCCAATACTCAATAAACTATGACATTTTTCGACAGTTTATTATAAAATAAGCTTTGTGTGAATAATTCTGGTCGACTGTAGATTAATATGTGTTAATAGCTCTGCTGTTGTACAGTGTAGGCTAAATTAAACTCATTGGTTCATGATACATTTAACTTATTACTGGATTTGTTGGAACATATCCCTGTCATAAATCAGGGAGCACCTGTACTATACCACTCCATTAATGTATATAATGCCTTATACATTGTGGATTTTCTGGGGGTCTGGAAAGGATTCATTCAATTTACATTATTGCTTATGGGAAAAATTTGCTCTGTGCTCTTCGTTTTCGTTTTCCGAGGTCCCACTGTGTATTGTATTTTATTTATTATACTTAATTTAAATGTTTTCTCTCTTAGTTTTTTTTTTTATATTAGGCTTCTATTTCGTAAACTATTACTAGTTTCTCCTTGTCACTGTCACCCCAACTTTGTTCATTTAGTGCTTTGGGCCTAGATATTAGTAAACCCGCTATTAGACAATGCTCTGTTGTGAAAAGCACTATACAAATAGCTTTGACTTTGACGGACATGACGTGTTGGTGTTTTGCGTGTTGATTCTGACCTGGCATGGTAGCTCTGGTGCCAGGGAGCTCCCACATTACCCTGTGTTATCTGCATCATGCTGTCAGAGTCCAAAGGGCCCTCACCCAGCTTGGTGGAGTGCCAGGAATGGGGCCGGGACCCGGGCTCACTGCGTCTAAAAAAACAAAAAAAAAGGAAAGACAAAGATGTGTACAGTTGCCAAATAAAGCAGACATGGGCCAGGCATTCGGATAACAAAGAACATCGAAGAATGCTGACTACTGAGACACACAACCACATTCTCTCAGTACAAGTCAAATGTCTGGACACACGATTTAATATAATAATTATTTCATTAAATGAATTTGTTGTAGGTTGTTTGAGGTTTGTATGAATGGTACTCTAGTACTTCATTTCTAGTATGTAAAATAATCTTGCTCGAAAAACTCAAACTTCAATAATATTTAATGTATTTTTTATTTATTAGAAAAAGGTGTGAGTAACAGATTCATACCCGTTTGCAAGGCAACACACAATGTATTTAAAATAAATGCACAACTTGATATTAAGTTGCCTTAACTACCATACACTTTACAATAATGATCAGTGTGCTAAGTATAGTTTACTACCTATGTACTCGTCATGCTTTCTATGTATCATTCTGAGAGAGTTCTGGGTATTTGAGAGGGTCGCTACTGAACAATTTTGATTTTGAAGGTTTAAGGCAAAATCCGAATACTTAGGTTTTAACCAAAACACTTTCAAACTATTACTACAGTAAAATAAGCAAATATTTTACATATCAGTGACAAATATACATTAGTAACTAAAAAACAGCCTGTATTAGGTTAACACACATGATGCAAGCAACTCTGGTGGTCAGTGTAAGAGCCAGGTGCTGGAAACGGCAGTTCCCAAGGGGCCTGGGTGCGTATCCTGGTCGGAGTTTGCAAGATGAAGGTTGACTGTTGCATTAACGGAACTCTGTGATGGACTGGCCCCTGTCCAGTTTGTGTCTCTGCCTACATCTAGCCAGTTTGGAACCATTAGACAGAAATTTTGACCATCAGACATATTCTGAGGGTGGTAACACCTGATGTGGGACTGTGGTAGCCTAGCGGGTAAGGTACTGGACTCTGGACCAGAAGGTCAAGGCTTCAAATCCCACCTCTGCCAAGCTGCCACTGTTGGGTCCTTGAGCAAGACCCTTAACCCACAATTGCTTGGATTGTAAGGTTGTATCAATTGTAAGTCGCTCTGGATAAAGGCGTCTGCTAAATGCTGTAAATGTAAATGTACTTCACAAAATATTATGTTTAAGCAATATAACGTGACAGCGAGTGTGTTATAGCTGTGATTTGGTCACAAGGCGAGTGCCGTAGATCATCACAGCTGTGATGTTATTCAGTAAAAACAACCTCAAGTATTCTATTGCTTTTATGCAACAATTTTGAATATGCCTTAATACTGGTGAGCCCTTCAGTAACTATAAAAGGTTTACATGATACTACTAAGTAATGTTAGATTAAATTAAAAAGTGCAAATAAGCGAAGCTGAAAGGAAAAAAATGACAAACTCCAAACAAAATTCATTAAAAATTAATCGATCCAATTTAGTTAATTATTAGGGTTATTCTGTTACTTGTATATGTCATATGTTTGTGTGCACATAGCTTGCTGTTACTTGGCAAGGCGTCAGTGGAGTGATGCCATTTTGTTGTGATAAATCTCCTCTCAAACAATCAGATTGTAAGTTTGGAACTAACTGTTGTGTAATGCTTCTTGTGGCGGATGTGGTCAGTGCAGTTGGCTCACAGCTCTAACCACAGATTCCTGGTGTGATCCTGATACGGATCTGTCTGGAGTTTGCATGTCCTCCCTGTGTCCGTGTGGATTATTGCTCTGGTTTGCAGTAAATTACCAGTAAATCTCTGTGTTAAAGAGCATACATTACAAACCTAAAACATTATCAGTAAAGGTAATCAAGCAGTTACTTGAGATTTAAGAGTAAAGGGGGATTATGTTGGATTTAGAATTAGATTTAGGCTCTGGTTCCACTATCCCAAATGACTGACTACTTTGTCCACTTGAGGTTCAAGGTCCCATTTTCCAAAAACACATGGACTGTGTTCATACTTTTTTAACACAATAAATCAATGATTCAGATTTTAAACTCATCTTCCTCCGATTCATAATCAATGACTGAAATCCAGAACTAAATAAATCTAACTCCAGAAGTGTGTGTTTCATTGTGGAGTAATGGATTCACACTAAACTCTAAACTATTTTGCTTTGGCTGTATCAACTGTTAAACCGTTACCACTTTATGGAATTGAATGAAGCTGAAAATCTCTGATATTCCCCTCTAATGAGCAGTGGCAGGAAAAACTTTACATATGTTATGAGCAGCTTCTCATCAACCTTTTGCTGCAGGACTACAGGTTGAACTCTAGTACATGTGTTATGTTGAGCATGCAATTTTACAACATTAATATTATATTTAATTTTTTCTAGAAAGAAAATGCAAGCGTTTTACCCACAGCATGCATCCAAGATTCAAAGTAAAAATTTATTTGTATATGCACTTCGTATCTGTATAAAAAATACTGCAGCTAATTGTGTCATCACCTTACACTGAAACACAACATGTAAAGCAAAAATACTAGCACAAAACAATTAATAGCTGAAATGTCGCCTAAAATTTATTGCAGATGCCAACACAGCATGAAAACATAGTGTGTATGGGTATATTCTAAGATTATATAAAAAAAAAGTACTTATAATATTTTGGCTTAAATGTCCATTGAATTTTGCGTAGTTAGGCAAAATGGACAAAGTAAAATTTGAAAGCGATAAATAAGGAAATACTTCAGATTTATGCAAAAGTCCATCCCATGGATGACACGGATTGCATGAACCTGTGGATAAACAGGAAATAGTTGACTTCAAGAATAACACAGAAGGAAGCTGTTATCATGCAAGAATAATGACTCTACATATCAGACATGCAGTCCCCTCAGACACATTGGCACCCCTGGTAAAGATGAGCACAAAGGGTTATAAGAAATTCACCTTTTGACGAGTTATCTTAATCTCACTGAAAAGAAATCCAAGCCTTTTTCTCTTTAACTGACGTCGGTTTAGTTTCAGAAAAAAATCCCTCATATCCATGAAATAATGATGTTTAACAAAATCAAATGTATCACAGTTTTTCTCACTCCTAGAATTGTAAACGTAAATTTTACAATTTTAAATTTTTTAAGTTGTTCATGGTCTCTCTCGGTGTCACAGGAACTCTCAAGCTGTAATTAAAACGTGCCCGGCTGAGGAAGTTTATTTTGGCGCAACGCACAGTGAAGGATGGTAAGAGAGGCCAAAAAATTCCCAAGGATCACTGTTGGATCTAGAGGTCACAAAATCCCCAAAACTACCGTCAGACACCACCTACATACCGACAGATTACCTGGAAGACTAACCAGGAAAAATCCTTTCCTCTCTTTCATCTAACCACAAACGTAAGCCCCCGGAGATTGTTAAGCGCTACTAGGACTTCGACTGGAAGCGAGTTCGAAGGTCAGATGAAACGAAAATGTAACTTTTTGTCAGTTTTTGGTTTTAAATCAAAATCTGTCGTCCTCTTCCCAGACACAAGTGGATCTTCACTGGCTCGTCCAACAGGGCAGTGACCCAAAACATATGTCCAGATCAACAGTACAGTGGTTTACTGAACACAAAATCAAGTTTCTGCGATGGCCAGGACGGTCGCCATAGAAAAGCTGTGGGGTGAGAATAAAGTGCTCAAGAAGACCTGACAATCTGGAGAGATTCTCTAAAGAGGAATAGTCTCAAATTCCTTGTTTTTATTGCCTAACATTATAATATAGGAGACACCTAGTGCGGTTTTACTCGCAAATGTGGCTGTACAAAGTATTAATCGCAGAGTTGGCAGTAATTGTGGTACATGTGGTTTTGTCAAAAAAGAACTATTATTAACTTTAATTAGCCTGAATTTACTTAATTAAAGGTTGGTTTTTTCTCATTTTTTTCAGTGAAATTAACCTAATTGAACCTAATTCTTATGACTAATAAGGACTGTAATTGTTCTAACAAAGAATTGAATTAAAAAAACAGATGACCACACACAACTAACACTAATGCTTTAAAAAGACACAAAAAAACAAATCCTCAGGCGTTAATAAGAGATTTTCACAGCAGTACAAACTGTACACTACAATATTAATGCAACTTTACACAACAATATAACTACCAGAGTCGTTACAGCATCCCATGGTATAAATCAAGAGCAGAGTCAGAATGACGGTCGCTCTCACACCATCACATCAAGCTCCAGAGACGGTTACCTGGATGTGAACCTGAGAACCTTGGAGATGAGACCGTTGACGCCGGTCTCTGCCGGCAGCTTGCACAGCGCCCCATCGGACCTGCCGAGTTCAGACCTCTTTTGCTTTCTCCGCAGTTTTCTGCGGTAAAACGACCCAAACAGCTCCATTCACTCTGCTCCAGATGGACTCTTGCGCTTGAATGGCGAATTACTAACTGCGTCCAGTGTTGAGCAAGGCAGACATGGGAACGGTAATCAAAACGTGCAATTAAATGTCATTATGGCGCAATTAAGCATCATTTCGATGTTGTAAACATCCGGCTTCTGATGACCTAGCACTCAGGACGGAGAGAGAGAGAGAGAGAGAGAGAGAGCACAGATAGAAATACTGAGAGAGGAGTGAAAATGAGTTGGGGGTAAGCATGAGGCTGGAGAAAGAGAGAGCAAAAAGGCAAAGAACAAAAGAAAAACTGAAAAGTGAAATAACAAGCCTGATGTAGTTTAGTATTTCCCTTTGAACGCTGGAAGCCATGATAACACATGATAGTGTTTGCAAGCACAGCTGAACAAAGACCCCTCTGTGTCCTTGTCTTTCTTTCCTTTCTCCACTTTTTCTTCTCGATCCTCGACTATCTGTCAGCATGTGACCCCTGTGTCAATTGATGGGACGCATTAGGCCCGGAGGGTGTCTTAAGGGTGAAAAGGGCAGGAAGGACACTTCTTCACAAGAGTGTGTCTGTGTGTGTCTCGGCTCAGAAGTAACAGTGACTCGTCAGAACCTTGCAGAGAGACAGGTGTAGTGTGACAGGTGCTTTTAAATGACATCAGACTGAATGAATGTGATAACACGGGCCTTAACACACATTTCCATCACCTCTCTTTCAGCTCAGACACAATAGCGGCAGGTTTCCAAGTTGTTCTGTGCTACGTTTCCTGGGAAACTCGTAGATTTTCCCCATGGACAAACAGACCCTCCCAACGTAAGCTGAGCCCCAGGAATGCAGACAATCTGATACACACACACATCGTTTCAAAAACGCACAACTTAAAAACGCCCAGTCCTTTCTCTCACTGTCTGCTTTGGCCTTCTGTCTTATTTTTTTCTCTCTTGCTGGCCCTATTTTGTGGCTTCCTGGTGAGATCAGACTATGGAAGGGTGTGTCTGGGTGCAGAAACCTTATCTGAGCCTGGGGGACTTTGCTCCTAAATCTGTTTTATCTAAGGAAACTGAAACTTCAGAGAAGATTAGACAGAGGGAGGGAGAAAGGGATGAGGAGGAAAGTAGACGAGAAGCGAGGAGAGGCTCAGGCACTCTGAGCCTAATGACTAGAGATAGGTGTTCAGCAGTTTCACACTGAAAGGAAGTTCATTTTTGTTTTGGGAAAGAGGCAACACACCAGCCTTATTGTAATATTTTATCCTTGGACTTGAATAAGGTAGGATAACACTTGGTACACGGTGCACATTTCAAGTTTGGTCTAGTGTTGGGTTGCCAGAACAGAAAAAGGGTGAAGGGAAGGGGAGAAAATATCCAACAGTGCCCGTCAACACGCACAACCCTGAAGAACACACACATGATATACAACCAGAGTCCGAAATCCACGCTGAAGTCGAATAGTCAGGGGCAAAACGGGCAGGGGTGGGCACCAGAATCACAAGTCTGCACCATAGTATGCAAGAAAAGTGAGCTGAAGCAAAAACGAAGAACACGTTGTTGACCAAAGCGAGGATTAAAACAAATGCCAAAGCAAGCCAGAGTTGCAAAACAACGCTCAAATCCACACGTTTCACGTTTGGAGCACCACAGTGAGGCGCCACCCATGTCGGCATGAGTTTGAGGTGCCTCTTCGTGGATCCATAGCGCAGCCCCCTTGTGGTGCTGAGAGGATGTGGCTCCACTTCATCGCCAGTTTTGTAATTGCGTTTCTTGCAGTCACTTTTGAGGTCTCACCACTTCATCCAGGTTTCATTGCAAACCTGGGGTGTCATTTTGGGTCTTTGTTGTCTGTCTGTGACTGTTCACCTTCCCTCCAGCTTCAGTGTTCCTCAGTTCGCAAGGGCTACATCAGTACAGGTATCTGCTGTTTAACAACCATCCGATCAACGTTTGAGGTCTTAAGAACTATAATAGGAAATAAATATTGAATCATCAAGGTCGAACAAAACCTTGCAAGACCTGCTGACAGAATAGAGAATCGTAGTCTTGAAGGCAGAAAATAACTTTCCATTTCAAGTCCCAGAGGGACGTTTTCATAGTTTTTAAACCGTGCCCCATTTTTCACGTGTTCACTGGAACTGGGGACTATTGTAGTTCTTAGAACACTGTGTATAGGGACTTTTTAGCTCCTACTACAAGGCAGGGTCTTTTGGCAGTGCATAGGAACCCTGAGTGATTCAAGTTTGCGGTGATTGGCCCAGGCGTAAAGTATGGCGAATGGTCCAGACGCAATGGCGATGTTTGAGTCTACTTGTACAACAACATTCGTATAAACAACAGACCTTAAACACAGACAAATGGACCGACAGTGATGTCCAGGCTTGAACACGATTTTGACTCATCTAAGCAAAAATCATGTGGCTAATGTAACCTCAGCATCACGGTGCGAATACAAACCAAAAAAAGACGAGGTCAAACAGGTGCCATTAATACAGATAACGAGTGGAGGACAGAAGAGCTTCTTAAAGAAGAAGTTACAGGTCTGAGAGAGCCAGAAATCTTGCTTGTTTGTGGGTGACCAAATACTTATTTTCCACCATGATTTACAATTAAATTATTTAAAAATCCTACAATGTGATTTCCTGATTTTTTTTTCATTTATCCTCTCATAGTTGAAGTGTAGCTATGATGAAAATTACAGACCTCTCTCATCTTTCTAAGTAGGAGAACTGGCACAATCAGTGGCTGACTAAATACTTTTTTGCCCCACTGTACTACAATTTTGGCACTTGGAGGGGTTTTGTTATCAAATGTGGCTTGGAGAGCCTTTATGTGTGTATAACGACTAAAATACAACTCAGCTGTCCTTCTGATGTGGATTAGTAATTAGATTTAAATGTTCCATACGCATTGTGGTTGCATTATGCATTTGTTTTTATGTGAACACCCGCTACAAATACTTGTCAGAAGTCCTTCTGGTGTGGTTGAGCAATTAGATTTAAATGTTCCATACACATCTTGATTGCATTTATGCTCTTGTTTTTATGTGAACACCCCCGATCTGGATTTAACACTGTGTAAATGGGATCTAGGAATTCAACCACAGACAGACTGCACACCCATATTCTCTGAACACCACCCAAACTAATTGCAGCATATTGTAATCGCTCACAATGAAGCACTTCTAATTTTAAGGTTAAAGATTACAATCTCCTATACATTCTTTAAACATGACAAAACAAACCGAAATGCATCCCTACATTCCTGACCTTGCTGTCCCACAAAAAAAAAACACTCTGTCAAGCCAAACCAAACATGCCCAGTAAACATTCCATCACTGCGATTCACCCCTTGTTAAGGGACATGGACAGATATGATATCAAATGCCAGACAAATCACACTATTATGGTTCTTTTGAAAAATGAGAAGGGTTGAGTTAGGAAGCAGGGGACAGATCAACACCGACTGTCTCAGAGTCCCACGAGGGCCACAGATCCTAATCTTCAGCCCATTACAGAGAGATTCTGTCACTACTCTGATATTCTGTCCCAAGGCGACTTAAGGAGTTAAAATTCCCCATGACAGACAGCTTCCCATAATGCAAAGACAATTAATGCATGTCACTGTGGAATGTACTGTACAAATGGTTTGAGTATAAGGTATATTTCACTGTGTAAAGGTGAAATGCATGGAAAAAACACTGGAAATGAACTGTATTGCACTTCACATCATATCACATAAGGGCCAAAAGGAAACATAATGGGATAACAGACAAAAGTGATATAAAGTAGAATTTGTGCTGGGCGGTAAGACCAAAAATTAATTTTTTTTTACAGATTTTGCTAGTGTCACCGGGCTTGGCTTTTTCAGGCCATGGCTGAAGCTTGATTATGTAGTGAGTAAACCATTTTTGGGTTGATCTGGACATGTTTTGGAACATTTTTTCCTGAACATTGTCCTGATGGAAGATCCAATGATTACCCATTTGTAGTTTATTGGCAGACAGATTTAGAATTTATGCCATGGATCCTGATGAGCTTTTGTATGAAAAACAGCCATGTAACATCACAGGTTACCAAGCACACTTAACAGGGGGTGTCAGGTTTTTTTCAGTGTAGTCATCCTTTTTACACCAATGCTTATGATAACGATTCCAGTAAATGTACCAGTAGCATTTTCAGCATGTAGATGGTGTCTGATAGTTTTGGACACTTGGTTACCCCAAGATGATGATTTTTTTTTTGTTTCTCTTACCATCCTCCTCGCTCTGTGTGGGGCCAAAATAAACTTGCGTCTTCGACCAGTAAAGTTCATCAGAGTTACAGTTGATTTGAACTTTTTAATCATTGCCCTAACAGTAGATAAGGGAATTTTCAAGCGAGAAGCTAAATCATAAGCCATTCCCTGACTTAAGGTCAACACACGTTTCTCTTATTTGTCTTTCCAATATTGAAGAATGAACCCTAGACACTGATCACTTTAAAAAGTTGATTTTTAAAAACGCTTATTTTGCTTCTAAGAATTTATTGGAAAATTCTCTTCTCAACTGTAAATAATTGTGAAAGCGACTATCGCAGTTGACGCATTTCGACCAGAAAAATTTGCCTTGGTTCTCGTCGGTACTTGGCGCACTTGCTTAACGTTGTATGAGTCGAGGCGAGTGACTCGTTTCAGTCGGAACTCGGTTCACGATTCAGTACACAGTGATTCAGTGTCGCAATAGCTGTTTCTCAGTGAAGATCTGCACTATTGTTGTTTGTTTTATTTATTTTTACATCTACAGTACTGTATTCTTAGTGCAAAAAAGTCCTCATGGGTCCTAAAATGGTTGATGATTACAGCCAACCGAAAGGAAATTACGGGTCCTCCGGATCACTTTCAGGCTGAGTGGTAACAGCAAGTACCCTGAGTTCACCAATAGAGTAAGTGTTTTGCTTTTACTTTTCACTTTCAATCCATTTCTAAATTACATGAGATTTTTCAACGCATTATTATAAAATCCAACAGCTTTGTGTGGATGATTTTAGCCGACTAAGTTAATGATTAAGTGTTTTAAAGAATAAGGTTGACTCCGCTATGATATATTATAGACTACATTAAACTCATCGATTCATGACACAGACTTATGATGAATTTATCGGATTGTATCCCCATTGTAAATCGGTGAGCACCTGTACAATACAACTGCCCTAATCCATACAATGCTTTATACATCGTGAATTTTCTGAGGGTCTGGAACGAATTAATCATTTTTACAAGCCGTCTGGAACGAATTAATGATGAGAAACGAGGTACTGTAAATCTTTTTGTCAAATCACAAGTACAGACAAATCTAAGCCATGTTAGCATCTAGTAGTAGGAATTCTACATACACTGTCATTAAGGTCTCTGCTCTGTTAAAGGAATGTAGGCCGGTTGATAAGCAGAAAGAACGACCATGTAATCAACAGCTACTCGATAAAGTAAACCTAGATTGTCTCAGTGAGTAAGAATGAGCAGCCAAACAAAAGGCACTACATTCAGGAATGTGCAAGCAAAAATTAAAAGATAAAAAGACAGAACAAAATGCAACATCACTCCATGTAAGCGAGTTCATTTGAAGGACAGCCAAGAGGTCATATCTCTATCTCTGCAACAATCAGCATGCCATCTGTTGGACTTACATAAACACAGCAACAAGTCACGTCTTCCAAAGGGAAGCTCGTAATGAAAGAGTTTTACAGTGTATATTATACATGATAGTGACATTGCTGTGGTGTTACTGCTATGTTTATGCACTGTACCTTCAATGCTATACGGTCACCGCGTTAACAACCAAATCTCACGCACATGCCCAAATGATAAAAGAAAAACACGGTTAAATTGTTAAGATGTAATGGATTTTAAATCTGTACTTGTGGATGTACTTTGGGCTTTCATGTCCTAAACACACAGAGGCATCTACATGTGTACATCTTCCATTTTTGGATGGAGTCTGTGCATTTCAGGGATGAAACTGCTCATTTATGAACACATAAAAGGACAAAAAAGTTCTTTCTACAGAAGTGTGAGTTGGGTTTTAAAGGGAGAGTAGGGACTTGCGTCAGTTTACAGGACTTGTGTTATAAAGAATGGATTTTTCAGTCTAAACAACAACCATGGAATGTAATGACGCTCCGGAAGAAGTAGATGAGCCAGCCATTCTAGAACATTCTTAGCCCATCACCATAGTGATGCCCTGTCCTGAATTCCCTGGAATAGAGAGCTTGTGGAATCCAGCTGCTGAAGAATTTCCACCATGTGACCTTCACATTGGCACCTTATTAGGACGAAAGACAGATTTAGACGGTAGGCAATGCTGTACTTATTGGACATGGACATGGACCGAAAAAGGAAGAAAGAAATAAAGAATTCAAATTAAGAGATGCAGTGGAAGTTCAGTGATGAGTTTAAAACAGAGTGGACAAATAAAAAATTCTAAGGACCTTACTCACAGTCAGGAAAGAGTTGGGTTAGAATAAATACATTATCAGAAGACATGGTTATGATATTATGGGTGTGCTGTATTGGGGGAAAAATGATATTGCAATATTTTCTGGGATTTTGTCAATAACGGTAATTAGATGATACTTTGGCAGTGTATATGGGGCTAAATTATTCAAAAGTTGTTTGAACCCATCTCTGTCAACTGCCTGCAGTAGCACTGTGTCTTTTACGAGTATTTATCTTGCCATCTGTTGCTTTTCTTGTCGTAAGGCACTTTTTGCAGAATGATTTCGCTAAAGTTTGCTGAGCGTGTTTTTGTTCTGGTACTTTGGCTGGTTTAAGGCTGTGGTGGACAGCTGCCTCCTGAAGTTGGTCAATATCTATATATTCTCAATGGTGGATAGTTAGCAGATGGTGAAATAGGTTAGTTGTTGGGCTGTCTTTAACAGCGAGTGGTTTCCAACATAGTTTGCAGCCATTTTTTGAGCAACATCCATCTGTGGTTTCAAAACCAAACCACCTCCACGTGAGGAGTTGTGTAACATAAATAGTGTAAAGCCAACCATGTGGTCGGAAACTTTGTGGCATTGCATTTGTGACAATACAGGTAGGTGGTAAAGTAAGTCCAATAAAAACACCGTCTACTTTGCCACACCTACTTCTGTGCCACTCCACACAGGTCAGGGCAGGATCATTTATTTCTAACTGTGAATGTTGGAACATTTTTTCTGGTAAAACTGCATCATGTCTTGTAGAAAACAAAAAGACAATAGATGGAAATCCAGCATAAACAGCTGAATATAACTTACATTTCACGGAACTGCCTACCTGTGGCACACGGAACCATATACAAACACACAACACAAAGTAACAGCAGTGTCAACACCAAGTGAACATGTACACATCAGAAGTATCCTTGCCAAAAAAGTAAAACAAGACCTGGCAAACCAAACTATTCAATAGTCTCAGTTCATATGAAAACAGTAAATAGCATCTGAATATATTTAATGATAGAAGAAACAGTAAGAACTACATTTACATGTAACATGATGGGCTTACACATGCAGTAGGTAACAATTACAATACAGTGCACTTCTAAATACAGACGTGGGCTGCCTCCACATCCAATATGATTACAGTAACACTTGAGCGAAAAAATCACACCAAAGGTGTTTTGAAGTGGGGTTGTAATCACCTGTCTCCCACAAGTCTCACATAACACCTTCCACACAACTCATATGAGCTTCCTTACTTGTGTCGTGTGCTACCCTTTTTTAACACTTCAACCACATGACATAACAGAGGCTTTGGCAGTCATTATAAATGGTTTCTATGGCCCTTGTCTTCAGAGGAAAATAAACCACAAGAGCGCAGTCTTGCATGACTGAAGGGTTAAGTAAATACTATTATGATGATGCAATGATGCGATCGTGTTAGTACAGGTATGTTTAACGTCCATCTGATCAACATCTCTTCACTTTAACTTCTCAGGCCTTAACTATTATAACAGGAAATACAAATCCGTCTTATACGCTTCTAATTTGTCTGATTGAGAGAAACTAGTACGAGTGAACCCTAGCGACACCTGCTGACAGAAACGAGAATCAAAGTTGTGCAGATAGAAAACAACTTTACAATTTTACAGTACTTTAGGGCACTAACTGTTTTCACACTGGGTTTTAATCAATATTATTGTATAAAATTAAAACACTACATGCAAAGCATCTTAAACTGCTGTGTGCTGGTGCCCGATTTACTATGGGGATACGTTCCAACAAATCTATTGTAAGTTGAATTTATCATAAACCAAGGAGTTCCCTTCCCATACTCCTATAAACCTTTCCCACACTCTTATAAACAACTGCATATGCTCTTAAACACTTTCTAGCGAGAAGATTTTTATAAACTGATATGCCCCTCTCGATTGTATTTACGAAAGCGCAACGAACGAAGTGTTTTGGGGGTCCCATTTCTTCAGCCACTCGCTGAAGTTCTTTTGCCATTCTGACCATGGTTGCAGAACAATCGAGTGTTTAGACCTCATCCTCTTCTTCACTTGTCATACCTTTATGGCCACAAAAATCCTGTGATATAGCAAAAACTTTGCGATACAGAATTCGTTTTTTGTTTTTTTTAAACCCATGAGAGTGAAGCTAAGTGAACCGCGATATAGCAAGTTACGACTGTTATATATATATATATAGTATATAATATATATATATATAATATATATATATATATATGTATAATCTTCTATCTATCTACTTATGTTACATACCACATATATTACAGTCGTAACTTGCTATATCGCGGTTCACTCTTCACAGCTAGGGTATTTAAGTCCCCCCCCCAAAAAAGTATTTAGTCAGCTCTGATGGACCGCAAGTTCTCCTACTTAGAAAGATGAGAGAGGTCTGTTAATTTAATCATAGGTACACTTCAACTATTGAGGAGACAAAATGAGAAACAAAGTCAGTCAATCACATTGCAGGATTTTTTAAGAATTTAATTGTAAATTATGGTGGGAAACAGTATTTGGTCAATAGCAAGTGTCCCAACTCAATACTTTGTAACATAACCTTTGTTGGCAATGACGGTCAAACGTTTCCTGTAAGTCTTCACCAGGTTTGCACCACACTGTAGCTGGTATTTTGACCCATTCCTCCATGCAGATCTCCTCTAGAGCAGTGATGTTTTTGTCGCTGGGCAACACGGACTTTCAACTCTCTCCACAAATTTTTCTATGGGGCTGAGGGTATGGAGACTGGCTAGGCCACTCCAGTACCTTGAAATGCTTTTTAACGGAGCCACTCCTTCGTTGCCCGAGCGGTGTGTTTGGGATCATTGTCATGCTGGAAGACCCAGCCACATTCCTTCTTCAATGGCTCTCACTGATGGGAAGGAGTTTTTTGGATTAATCTCACGACACATGGCCCCGTTCATTCTTCCCTTAACACGGATCAGTCGTCCTGTCTGCTCTGCAGAAAAACAGCGCCCCAAAGCATGATGTTTCCACCCCCATGCTTCCACAGTAGGTATGGTGTTTCTCTGGATGCAACTCAGCTTCTTCTTCATTCAAACACGATGAGTTGAGTTTTTTACAAAAAAGTTATGTTTTGTTTTATCTGACCACATGATATTCTCCCAATCTTCTTCTGGATCATCCATATGCTCATCTGGCAAACTTCAGATGGGCCTGGACATGTACTGGCTTAAGCAGGGGGACACGCCTGGCATTGCAGGATCTGAGTCCCCCCTCGGCGTAGTGTGTTACTGATGGTAGCCTTTGTTACTTTGGTCCCAGCTCTCTGCAGGTCATTCATCAGGTACCTCCGTGTAGTTCTGGGATTTTCTGCTCACCATTCTCATGATCATGTTTGACCTCATGGGATGAGATCTTGCGTGGGGCCCCAGATCGAGGGAGATCATCAATGGTCTTGTATTTCTTCCATTTTCTTACAATTGCTCCCCACAGTTGATTTATTCACACCAACCTGCCTGCCTATTGTAGATTCACTTTCCCAGCCTGCTGCAGGTCTACATTTTTTCTTCCTAGTGTCCTTCGACAGTTCTTTGGTCTTGGCCATGGTTGAGTTTGGAGTCTGACTGTTTAGGCTGTGGACAGGTGTCTTTTATACAGATAACGAGGTCAAACAGGTGCCATTAATACAGGTAACGATGTGGTAGGACAGAAGAGCTTCCTAAAGAAGAAGTTACAGGTCTGTGAGAGCCAGAAATCTTGCTTGTTTGTTGGTGACCAAATACTTATTTCCACCATGATTTACAATTAAATTCTTTAAAAATCCTACAATATGATTTCCTGGATTTTTTTTTCTCATTTTGTCTCTCATAGTTGAAGTGTATCTATGATGAAAATTACAGACCTCTCTCATCTTCCTAAGTAGGAGAACTTGCACAATCAGTGGCTGACTAAATACTTTTTATGCCCCACTGTGTGTGTGTGTGTGTGTGTGTGTGTGTGTGTGTGTGGTGTGTGTGTGTGGTGTGTGTGTGTATATATATACATGCTTAATACTGTACACAACAACAGCTTTTCCTCACTACATTTCCCAGTGCTCATCACCCTGAAGAGTGCTTATTGAATTTAAAGAGTGCTATGAGAATTTAAACTTCAGAGTACGGTTTCTGCTGAACATGTATTATCGGATTCCTGTCAAGTCAAAATATAGAAAGATAATGAGGAGTATCTGCTAGATTTTGGAACATGACCCCAGAGAATTACTTTTATTCAGCCACAACTGCAGGACTGAGGTCAGCCTTAGATCGATGTCCATTCCAATATTACTGGATGAGGTTGAGGTCAGGTCTCTGTGCAAGCCAGTCAAGGTAATACACATTAATGCACAAATAAACCCCATGACACCAGGTTTTGACCAATGTTGTCCCAGATGATTTTGAACATCGGATGTACATAAAAAAAAAGCCACTAACATAGGAGGCTGTACTGTAACATCATACGTCAGGCAGCTCTGCACAGGGTCTTTGCCATTTTGAGTCATTCAAAGTTAAAAGACAAGAGTCTTTTTTATGTATTATAATTGATTGTAATTTTTTTAAAACCTCACATGTTAAAGCAACAGCTGTTGATCGGACGGACGTTAAATGGCACATACCTGTATACAGTCCATCAGGCTATGCATTGTAACTATACAGCAAAAGAAACTTGGTAAAAACTATGACTGACAATGAGATACAAAGGCAGCAGTTCAGAATAATAATCTGTTAAAGTATTTAAACAAGTAAACAAGTGGGGACAGTATGGCCTAGCAGTTAAGGTACTGAACTCTTGACCAGAAGATCCAAGGGTCAAATCCCACCTCAGTCAATCTGCCACTGTTGGGTTTTTGAGCAAGGCCCTTAACCCACAATTGCTTGGATTGTAAAACTGCATCTTGTAAGACTGTTCTATGTCGCTCTAGATAAGGGCGTCTGCTAAATGACATAAATGTAATTGTAAATGTGAATGACAGTGGGTTATCATGATGATATGCCTTAAGAATGTCACAGAACATTCTAATGAACTTGAAACAACTACAGGCAGTGGCTGAAAACTTTGTAGAATTTGAACAAAAAAGCACAGTATGCTTGTTCATGCAAGTGTTTCAGAAATTTAGGTATAAAGACCAAAATATAAAAATATATATAAAACATTGTCGATGATTTGGGCCAAAAATTTCAGACTTGGATGTGTCACTCTTTTTCACTGACCTTCCTCCCTATCTTTGTGAGCTTTAGCATATCTTAACCTTTTCACCCTGTTGATCCTTGAGTGCTGCCCTTCCAAAAAGTATATTCCTAATCAAGCTTCTTCGGATTGTAGAAGGGTTAACTTGGCATCCCAGTGAAGCTGCCAGATGCTGCTATTGCTCAGAGAGAGAGATGAGGTCACACTAAATACTTGACACTGTAGCCTGTTGAAGCTTGTTTTTTTTTTTTCTGATTGCTTTCAGTTGGTTTAATACTGCATACCATTTCTTGTTTTTTTTTCTGTCTGTATACTAATAAGAAAACTGATGTAAACATTGGTATATCTAATTGGATTGTGGCCTAAAACTTTTGCACAGTACTGTAAATTGTTTTCTCATAGGTAAAAAAACAAGTAACACATTTGGAGAATTCATTTTGAAGTTAATAATATATTAAGAAAAGGACGTTCGAACCATAATTTATACAAACACATACAGACCTGTTTCTGATGCGGATCTCAACTCCTCCACTGCATGGGGCTTTTGTGGGTCTTGTTGACGAGACGACGATGTAAAGGACTCTCTACAGCACAGCTCTTTACAAACACACAATCTACACACCCAGCCACACACACAAAACACAAGAATTTATAAAATACTATACAATAATACACACTTCACACTATACTCACATACTATTTTAATTAAGCATCTGTTGGATACCTAACTCACAGCATTGCATTTCTTATGTTGGTTCCGATTAAGAGTGATTTTATAGTTTCCTACAATTTAATTCAATACAGAATACAGTGGAATAGTCGTCGAAATTCGGTTCTCAACGCATTTTGACTGAAAAAATTGTCCCAGGTTCTTGTCATTAGCTTGCTTACTCTGAAAAGCTGCGCGACTCGTTTCAGGCGATTCCTGATTCATTAGTGTTTCCATGATTTAGATTAATAATAGCTCTAGATCCAATGAAAGTTTGTCAGTCAAAGTTTATCTTTGGTTTACATTTATAGTACTGCATTCTTAGTGGCAAAAAGTCTCCAAGGGACTTTAAAAGGTTAGTTTATAACAGCCAAACCTAAAGGGAAGCAGGAACTGAATCCTCCGGAACACAGGCTGCAGTTAGCTTAGCAGCTATGCAAGCGCCCTGAGTTCACCAATAGAGTAAGTGTTTTGCTTTTACTTTTCACTGTCAGTCCATACTCACTAAATTACATGAGATTTTTAAAACAAACTTTATTAGTAAGTGTTTTTAAACATCAACTTGCTTATCATTACTTATCATAGGCTCCACTATGATACACTATAGACCGCTCTACCAAACACGCACTGAACTCCTCAATTCATGACATTTTAACTTATGATAGATTTGTCGGAACATATCACCTGTACAATTCAACTCCATTAATGCCTATAATGCCTTATACAGGATTTTCTGGGGGTCTGGAATGGATGAATTAAATTTACTTCATTCCTTATGGGAAAATTTGCTCAGTACTCATCATTTGCAATTCTCGACAAGCTTTCTGAAACAAATGAATGACGAGAACCGAGGTACCACTGTAAATCCATCATACAGCAGGATGTGTTTAAAGTTTGAGGTAAAAAGCTTGTACCACACATTTTGTTGTTTGTTCCTCCAAACAAAACATGGTATACAGTGAGGAAAAAAAAGTCAGAGACCAGCAGTGAAAACGCTTCTTTGAGTCTTTGTGGAGAGGGATTCATACTGCAGCAGGACAATAATCAACTACTTGAAAACCAAAAACAATCAAGGTGTGCTGATTGCCATGGATTTTCCTCCACAGTCACCTAATTTAAACCCCATTTGAGCTTTTTTTGGGGGAGAGATATTGCGAAATCATCCTGGATAACAGGGATTACCAGCATGAGTACATGTCATATTGAGTGCATATTCAACTTTTCTCAGATTATTTGACATTAAATATGTGAAAAATCCTAAATGGAAGCATTTTCACCGGTGATCTCAGACTTTTGCCCCCAATGTACATGCAAAAAGAATCACACGGGCAAACGAAGGTTCCAGTATGCTGATTATAGTGCTTCTAAAAAACAAAACATTATTGAGTTGTATTGCTGAAACCTCAACATACCACTAGACACTTGCATAGTAAACATTTGAAATGTTTTTTTTTTTTATTGGGCTGAGGTTTCAAATGGATAAATGATATTGGAAAACAAATTTAAGCTATTTTACAGTTCAACACTCCTTCAGTTTCTATTCAAACCAGAGGCCAATTCCCAAACTACATACCAATTACTTAACAGGCTGTCAAAATGGCAACATTAGCATACTGCATACTATTTAATACAGTACTTTGAGGTTTCTAAACTGCCCATTCCCTGTCCATGTAAAGCACCTGTCTGAGCATCTGAGTGCTTCAGAAGTCTGTTCAGGAGGAATAACTTTACAAAAGCTTAAATGTAATGGTGCAGACAATGTGTGATCAAGTAATCTGGAGAACTGGACTTTGACCTGGATTTAGGTTTGTGTGTGTGTGAGAGAGAGTAAGCATTTCCAAACAAATTCCCCTCCTTATTCAGATCATTAAATGGTGTGTATGCTATATTTTCCCATTCCTACTGTGTTCAAATACAAAATCAGCACCACTTACTTCAATGCAAGTCAGTTTCTGCTCAGTTCAGTTTCATTTCATGTTGATTTAATTCCACCGTGTGCAGGAATAGCAAAATGAACTGACCCAGAAATGACATGCAAACATACACACACACCTGCACACGCAGTCTGCCATAAAATGAGGCTAGGCACTCCTTAAAGTGACCAGGTCCAACATATCCAAAAGTTTGTACTCTGGTCAATTTGCACGTTTTTATGATGTTTTGAATGAAAAGAAATGAATGCAACCACTGGAGATAAACTTAAATATGACCTACAATTTAATAATGAAATAAACATTTAATAACATGATAGAAAACCAAAACAGAATTTGGCATGTGCAAAAGTTTGGGCACCATTTTAGATTGTCCACTCCTGTGTGTTTTTGGCCTCAGAAATAAATTAGTTAGGTGATAATAAAAGTTAGGTGTAGACAATGTCAGAGGTTAAATTATGTGATGCTTTAAGCTTCTTAGGGTGCAGGTATGCATTAGTCGATCTCATCAGTGTCCATTTGCTTTAATGGCCGAGGTCTTAATTATAATAGGAAATAAAAATCTGTCTCTTAACTCTGAACGTAATGGCTGTAAACGGACTCAAAACAACAAAAACACTGTACAACGCTGCCCGACATATGATGTTACACTATAGAGTACTGTACTGAACTCTAATTACCATATTTTACTTAATAATTATAACAGATTGTTATGTTAATTGCTTATTTATGTACTGACAGCGTAGTATGATTGTTTTGTTGCACTCTAGTGTAATGCGTTTTGCTTCTTTAGCCCAAATGGTCATAAAAGCCAATCAACACTGCGGATCCATGAGCAGATGTGGGACTTAGGGTCTAAGAGCAGCAGAAGTCAGTCATTCACTTGAAAGCTCAGGCAAGCCTGTTAGCTCACGTTTGGTCTAGACACTGTTCTAACACAGTTGATGTGTTTAGAGACTTTTTTTGTGTAAACTACTTACTATTTATTTGTAACAAGCTGTAAATTGTTTGTAAGTGTATATGTCTGTCCTATTGTAAGTAGTACTCCTTTGTTTGTCCCACCATTACCTGTATATTCTCTCTAACCTGTAACTACATAAACTGGTTCACATTCACTCGCTGAGTCTCTGATTCATCTGGCTGATCTTCCATGTTGTTTGTAATGCCATCAATGCATTTTTGGCTTCCGTCAAACAAAAGTATCAGTTGTTTCCATCACTCATCAAGCACTTGTGTTTTCAGTAGCATCTCTGGTGCATTTATGCAGTTTTCTTGTGAAAATATCCTTTATATTTGCGTTACAGTAGCCTACAAAGACTATGGCTGTATTCGAACTGGCACACTTCTATACTGTATACTACACTGTTATGTACTGCATACTGCCCCCTGTATGCAGTATGCAGTACAGTAACAAGCTCTGTCATACAGTGTAGCTTACTACTATACTACCTGCTATAATACCTGAAATGTGTTCCTCTAAGCAGCTGAAGTCAAGACAAGATCTAAAAAAAAACAATAAAAACTTTGACAGAGCTGCTCATAAAGCTAATAAATCAGGTATGCAAAGACAGTTTCTCACATATCACAGCCAGTGACACTAGCAATACTGTGTAGACAGACAGAAAAACAGGTACTGCTTTCTCAAAATGCAGAAATGGGACTGTGGTGGCCTAGCGGTTAAGGTACTGGAAATCCCACCTCTGCCAAGCTGCCGTTGGGTCCTTGAGCAAGGCCCTTAACCCACAATTTCTTGGATTGTAAGACTGTACCAATTGTAAGTCGCTCTGGATAAGGATTGTAAGTCGCTCTGGATACGTCTGCTAAATGCTGTAAATGTAAATGTAAAATGGATAGGCTGAGGCTCTCTGAGCAATTGAAAAACATGAATTGGAACATGAATATTGAATAACCGGCTGGAACCCCTCGTTTGCAGAACTAAAGGTCGCACCAGCCTCCTCTTGGTGCTCTCTTTGGGATTATTATAAGAGGAAAAGCCGCAGGGGATCCTAGGAATCATCCGCAAACACCGAGAGGAGCAACGTTCACAAAGCAAAAATGAAATTCAATGCGTTTGAGGTCTCACTGTGGGTTGGCAAGCATAAGGCAAACAGATAGCGGCAATGCACTTCAAACGTTCTACCTCAAACTCGTAAAACCAAGGAGAAAGGCAATCTCTGTTTCTCTGCCAACTCTAATTCCATAGAGACAAGAGCTCAGACGCAGCAGAGCTAACTCTGGATCTACTTGCAGGATGCTCTTCATCCCAGAGAACAGTGGTTTCCCAGTTGCAAGTCTTTTTGTCTCTCTACCTGGTCATAATCACCTGCCACTGAGACGCCTCTTGTTTGTATAGTGTACAGTTGACCATATCATTTACCCATACACAAAATATGTGGTCTGGGAAGAAATGAAGGTCCTCTCAACATGGGTTGATCAGACAGTCCTATATGGACTGATGTAGCCCGGCTGTCCAAAGGAATCTGACAAAACCCATTTCTGCATGGATCAAGTCCAGCTAGTGTCTACATTTGATGTTCATTCCATGTCCTGTACTGATAAAACTGTTCAGTCGTGTTTAAAGGGATTTATGTGATATAGGTAGGGGGTGTGCAATATTAACAAAAAATGATATCTTGATCTTTTCTGTGATTTTGTTGATAATGAGAATTAGACTATAATTTGGCAGTGTCTATCTTGGTTCTAAATGATTTAAAAGTCATTTGAAACCACCTCTCTCAATCTCCTACATTTGCACCATATCTTTCATGATGTAATTGGTGGCAGCATTTATGTCTGGCCATCTGTTGCTTTTGTTCTTGTAAGGCATTTTTTTTTTTGCTGACTGATTCTGCTAAGTTTTGCTGAGTGTGTATTTGTGTTGGTACCTGTGCTAGTTTAAGCCTGCCGTGGACAGCTGACTCCCTAATTTTGTCATAATCTTCATATTCTGCATGGTGGTTGGTTCACAGATGGTAAAATGAATGACTTGTCGAGCTGTCTTTAACAGCAGCCAATTTCTGACATAGTTTGCAGATCACCATCTTTAGAGCAACATTCGTCTTTTCAAGGCCGAACCATGTCTAGCAATTAAATCTAATGTAATGCATTTTGTCTCTTGGCACAGTTAGTACACTCATTTCAAACTTCAGTCGTGCACTTTAAGGTAAAATGGTAGCTTGATTTGTGCTGCATACACTCAGTGCACATACACAGTAGTCTATAAAACTCTGGGTACATGCTTACGTGAACCCTTAAGGTGTGTTTTTGAGTGACATACTCAATAATGTCAGATTGCATATTGTTAAAACAACAATAAAGATATTATCTTAGCCTTCGGTGACTGATGTAATATACAGTGTGTATGCTGTTGCCTATATACTTCATACATAGCATTAACTTGCAATATCACAAGCTGGCACTCTATACAGAATATACAATGCGATGTGACACATTTTGGGATTCTGAGGTTGTTTTTCATTTTGTTCATAGTATGAATAAAGCTTAATAAAAGTAAACTTAATCAGAAACACATCTTAAACTTCAGTTCTATGACATTTACAAAGCACCTTTTGTAGCTGCGTTACTTATTTTGATAGTGCAGTGTAATGGGGGACTGAATTCCAGAGTGAAAAGTAGGAAGGGTGAGAGCATGTCCTTTAAAACTCACTATCCACACACCCACACACACACACAGGTATGTACAAGAGCAGATGTTACTAATAAATGAAAAGGGAGACTAATGTTGACTTCACAACAATAATCTGCTATAGTATTTTACCACAGGTCTAAGTTTAGTGGACTTGTGGCATTTCTCCTCGAGGCAAACACAAAATGCTCCATAAAGCAAGATAAACATCAACCTCATCAACACAGGTCACTGTTTAACAGGAGAATTTTTAGAAATGTTAGCAAACCCAACGCAGAAACAACTTCTTTCCAGTGTTCGGCTCCTTCTATGTGTACTTACTGTTTGCGTGGTGAGCTACAAAAAATGGCTACTTTAATAGAGGCGTTGGGCCTCATCTGGCCTTCAAAACCGCAGCAGTTAGTCATGGCATAGATTCCACTAGGTGTTGAAATCGTTCTATAGGAATATTGGCCCACAGGACAGGATGGCTTTAGATGGAGGTTCTGACATGCTCTGAGCAGCCTGTGCTACCTCGTCTCAGAAATGCTCTATAGGATTAAGATCTGGGTGGTGAAGGTCAGGGAAGCAAGGAAAACTCACTGTCATGTTCCTGGAGTCAATCCATGACTATGTCCCCTGGTGGCATGGTGTGTTGTCCTGCTGAAAGTGTCCTTCTGTCATGGGGCAAGCAGTTACCATGAAGGGATGAACTTGGTTAGGTCTTGTTAGCCCTTCTGTCCAAACACCCATCCACAGGTATCAGAGGACCGAGAGAGTGGCAAGACAGCGTTCATTGATTCATGCTGCTGGCACCAAATTCTGACCCTACCATCAGCACGGTTTCAACAGAAAGCTGGATTCATCTGATCAGGCCATGTTTTCCCACTCCTCAGTGATCCAATTTTTTTTCCCTCTCTTTGCCCACTGGAGACATTTCTTTTTCTCTTAGACAATTGCAATGGCACTCGAACTGGTCCATCTGCTGCTGCTATAGCCCATCCGTGCTAAGGAACATGTGGCCAACGTTAGTTGGAGCACCAGCATCGTGTTTGAATGTTTCCTCAGAACATTCTTGACGTCCTCCTCTGACCCCTTTCGTCAATAAGTTGTTACAGTCAAAGAATCCACTTTTAAAAGATGTTTTCCTTGATCACACCATTCTTAGTACACTCTCAACACTGTTTGGAGAAAATCCCACAAGGCTGGCTGTTTTTGTAACACTGGCCCTGGCTAGTCTAGCACCGATGAGGCCCCAAAGATGTTCAGAACGCTCGATTTTCCCATTCTAATGTAGATTCACACTGAAACTGATCCAAAGCAAACTTTCTCACTTATGCTGCACTCTGGGGTACAGACACTCTTTGATCGTGAACGGGCAGGTGTCACGAATCAAGTGGGCACTACTAACATACACTGCCCAGCCAAAAAAAAGGGCACCACCTGGATTTAAAAAAGCAAATAGTTAAATAGTTTTTAAAAAGAGCCTCCCATCGGATAATTACTGCATTGGTGATGATGTTTCAGCTGGCAACAAGTTCTTTAACCCTAAGTGATGCAGTGAGTAGCTTCTCATTTGTTAAACAGCCATTTCAAAAGACACATCCTGTGGTCGTGGAAAAGATGTTAATTTGTTTCAAAAGGGTCAAATTGTGCAAGAGTGGTTCAGGGAGCAGGAGACATCATTTTCACACATGGATTGCCCACCACACAGTCCCCATTGGATACCACTGAACCCCATTGAGAATCTCTGGGATGTGCTGGAGAAGACTTTGCTCAGTGGTCCAAATCTCCCATCACCAATACAAGATCCTAGGGAAAAATAGGATTGCAGTTCTGTCCAGAGTTGCATGCATTTTTCCAGGTGGAAAAATCTTATACTGTTACTTCTATTCTTAATCTATTCTGTTCTATTCTATTCCACTCATGTCCTTATGCATTTTGTTCTATTTTGTTCTACTGCATTCTATTCCAATTTATTCTGTTCTTCAGTTCTTGGACCTGCCTGTTTTAGAGTTACAAGAAATCCAATCCATCACAAAAAGGGGATATTTTACAAACGGACACTCTTTTTGGTAACAGTAATTCCAGACCCCACCAAGAACACAATATGTAACATATTTAGCTCTATTTGTAAGTAGATTTACAGTAGGCACAGGGGGTAAAGACTTTACTAGCCTGTGATTGTATTTCTGTCTGGAAGAGCCATGTTGGTGTTTCTACAACCTTTAGCTTACCAAAACATTTATCCATATTAAACAAAAAGATAAAAACATGCATGTTTTTGGAAGAGTCTTACAGTCGTTTACTTGAGTTGAGTAACTCTGTCTACATTCTCTCTACAAATGAATAGAGAAAAATACCCTTTTTTAGAAGGGGCAGGAAAATAAATCATAATGTTATCATTGATCCTAGCCTAAGAAATCATTCTGTCCAAGTAAGGCTTTACTCATCATGGGGTGCAAGCATGGACCTACTGGAAACAAGTGACCTGCAATGCCAATGCCAATATCCCAATAGCTTAACTATAGTGTCGCCACCCACAGGAAAAATTACTGTTATTTAGACTTGTTAACATGCTGTTTGGTTGATATATTGTATGGTTGGTAAGCCAAGCATTATACATTTATACATAGTGTTTGTTTTTTGAAATAAGAATGTACCTGTTTTATTAAAAAAAAAAAGCCACACAGAGAAACAAAATATACAAAGTAAGGGAATAACAAATCTTAGATGACAGAGCAAAAGAATAAAAAACCACAAATGAATAAATGATACAGGGATGAGCCAAAGACAGAAAAGCCAACAGTAACAGAAATATTTTTCTCAGATTACTTTGGGATTAGATGTTCTTTGCTTTGTTAAAAGACATAAATCAGCCATTAAGGAAACACTTTCATCTTCGAGCAATGCCAAATAGAGAAATACACATACTTTGCTTTCCTCAATCCTGCTTCAGCTTTATTTACATATCTACTCAACTTAAGAGGACTGTGGTATGTGGCGTAAAAGAGCCGACATTGTTAAGGTAAAAGTGACAATGTTTTGGTGTAATCTAATAACAGTTCGTTTGAATCATGGATCGTTCAAAATATGCTTACGTACAGGAGTTATATATCTAAATTCTGACTGCAAATAGATCCAAATAGATGCAAAACGCCAGAATGAGCTCATCCACTACCACCAGCCTCAGCTCAATTTGCATGGTGATGCCATCTCTCAGAACATAACCTTTTACCCAAAAATCACTTTTCATGCAAAAATCAAATGTCAGCAAGGCATAACAAATAGAACCAGCAATGTTCTAAATGAATCATCAAAACCCCAAGTAAAGCATGTTGTTGATGTGCTGTTATCTTAGTCATATCAATTTCACCTAACAAAGTTTCCATATCATCTTACATAACACTGAATCTGTCACGCTGTTTGAGGTATCGCCCACATAACTGATTCTTACCCTAGTGCACATGCTCCAGTAATGTGCATATACAGAACACAGGACCAGCCTTTAGTGAAACTAATGGTTGTTAACTTAATATATGGTCTTATGACAAATCCTAAATATTATACATATACAGTGGGGCCTAAAAGTTTCAGACCACTAGTGAAAATGCTTCTATTTTGCATTTTAGCTTTATTTCATTTGCTGTTTTTCAATATAAATCATATAACTAAAATAACAATTTGAGTGAAAAGTCAAAAAAAGACAGACATTTCAGAATTTGTTAGTATTTGGTTTGTTCTCTGGTCACCGTAATGGAAGCATGCATTCGGTCTTGTATGGACTTCACAGGTTTGTGCAAAACTTGATGATCCATATTATCCCAGTAAGATTAAACAATATTCCAAAGACCATCTTGAAATGTTTCCACCAGAACTGATCATCTTTGATGCAAAGTGTCGAGGTGAGTTTGTGTCAAACTGCCCAACTCTAGAGTAGACAAAACACCCACAGACAATGTGGTATCAGTCTCTCTTCTGTTCTTCTTCTTATATAAACCCTTCCATTACTGACATAAATCTCAAACTTGGATATATATGTAAATAGAACTTTTCTCCATTCATCTACTCTGAAATGTTTGTATGTACTAGCCCATGCCAGGTATTTTGTCTTGTTTAAGTTGTTTAGAGGCTGCTACTTCTCCTTTAAGACCAGTTTTGATCATAGTTTTGGTGATTGGAGTTGCTCACTCTTTACTGAGTACACACTATATCCGTGCAGAAGTTGCCGCTCTGTGTCTCAATGACCAAAGCTTTATGTATTGGTCTTCCAATGCTGTGGCCACTTTTGGTCTGGCCGATATTGGTTTGGGTACAAATGATCCAGTTTTGGTGAAGCTTTTTATATTTTCATTCACCTCCCCCTTAGAAACTCTGTTTAGCCATAATTTGATGCAGAAAAGGCCTGTCCTTTCTTAGAAGAACTATTTGACTTGTGACACAGACACTTGCATGTGATTCCATATTTCCCACTGACACATTGCTATTCTTTATGAAATGTTCTGCTGAAAACCTGAAGCGCAGCCATATTTATAATAGCTGAACAACAGCTGCAAACTTGCATCACATCCATCTGAGTGTCGTCTGAGCATGTGCTTCAATGGAAAGGATAAAACTCAAGGAAATCTAAAGTCTGAAATCTGGAAGTCTTTACTAAGGAACTGACGTGATAAGTTTCACAAATATGCTCACCTAGATTTCAGTATGCATTTAATGTCTGCATTACGTTCTGTGAACCAGGAAGTTGACCAAAATAGAAGTTGACTGGACATTACCAAAGTCACATAGTAGTTTTGATGCTTTGCACATAGTGTTTTATTTTAAGCAATAATATTAATTAAACATACAGTGGTACCTCGGCTCTCAACCACCTCGGAGCTTGTCAAATTCGGTTCTCAACGATTCATGATTCACGATTCATGTTTCAGATTCACAATAACCTTTGCTCAGTGAAGATCTTCACTGTGTTTGTCGTGGTTTTTCTTTATTTTTACATTAACAGTACTGTATTCTTAGTGCAAATAAGTCCCCATGAGTCTTAAAATGGTTAGTAGTGACAGCCAACCGAAAGGGAATCAGGAATCCTCCAGAACACATGCTGAAGTTAGCATTAGCAGGTGTGCTAGCACCCTGAGTTCACCAGTAGAGTAAGTGTTTTGCTTTTACCTTTAACTTTCAATCCATTACTCACTAAATTACATGATAATCTAAAATTCTAAAGTTGGTTTGAGACAATGCTCCATAGTAAAAAGCGCTATATAAATAAATCTAACTTGACATGAGATTTTTCAACATGTTATCATAAAATAAGCTTTAAGTTGATGATTTTGGCCAACTGTAGGTTAATGTAAGTGTTTTAAACATTAACGTACTTATCATACTTAACATACAATGTTAAGTATAGCCAATGATACAGTATAGCTCGCTCTACCAAACGCTCATTAAGCTCCTCAGTTCATGTTACATTGAACTTGTGATAGATTCGTCAGAACATATCTCCATTTTAAATCAGGGAGAACCTGTACAATACAACTCCATTAATGCATATAATGCCTTATACAGATTGGATTTTCTGGGTGTCTCAAACGGATTAATTCAATTTACGAATTCCTGATATGAAAAACTTGCTCGGTACTCCTCATTTTCGGTTCTCGACGAGACTTCTGGAACGAATTAATGACGAGATCCGAGGTACCTTTGTAATAAGAAAACGTTTAGTCCAGTACTGTACAATACTGTAATTCTTTGAATCTTTTATGAAATTTGAAACCGTTACTGATAATGAAAACGAAAGGAACGGTACCATGTAGTTTTCTGCTTTCAATATTTTCTTTTCTATCAGCAGGTGCCACAAGGGTTTGCTTGCTAGAACGTGAATTACTAAACTGATTTTTAATAACTGTAACTAAATGTTTCCTGTAACTGTTGATCAGTCCTGCACACCGGCTTGGAGGAATTTTAGCCCATTCCTCCGTACAGAACAGCTTCAGCTCTGGGATGTTGGTGGGTTTCCTCACATTAACTGCTCACTTCAGGTCCTTCCACAACATTTTGATTGGATTAAGGTCAGGACTTCCAAACATTAACTTTCGTTGTCTTGCTGCATGACCCACCTTCTCTTGAGATTCAGTTCATGGACAGATGTCCTGACATTTTTCTTTAGAATTCTCAGATATAATTCAGAATTCATTGTTCCATCAATGATGGCAAGCCGTCCTGGCCCAGATGCAGCACAACAGGCCCAAACCATGATACTACCACCACCATGTTTCACAGATGGGATAAGGTTCTTATGCTGGAATGCATTGTTTTCCTTTCTCCAAATATAACACTTTTCTTTTAAACAAAAATGTTCTGTTTTGGTCTAATCTGTCCACAAAACATTCTTCCAATAGCCTTCTGGCTCGTCCACGTGATCTTTAGCAAACTGCAGACGAGCAGCAATGTTCTTTTTGGAGAGCAGTGGCTTTCTCCTTGCAACCCTGCCATGCACACCATTGTTGTTCAGTGTTCTTCTGATAATGGACTCATGAACATTAACATTAGCCGAGGTGAGAGAGGCCTTCAGTTGCTTAGAAGTTACCCTGGGGTTCTTTGTGAAATCGCCAGCTATTACACGCCTTGCTCTTGTAGTGATCTTTGTTGGTCGACCACTCCTGGGGAGGGTAACAATGGTCTTGAATTTCCTCCATTTGTACACAATCTGTCTGACTGTGGATTGGAGGAGTCTAAACTCTTTAGAGATGGTTTTGTAACCTTTTCCAGCATGATGAGCATCAACAACTCTCAGAAATCTCCTTTCTTCGTACCATGATACACTTCCACAAACGTGTTGTGAAGAGCAGACTTTGATAGATCCCTGTTCTTTAAATAAAACAGGGTGCCCACTCACACCTGATTGTCATCCCATTGAGTGAAAACACCTGACTCTAATTTCACCTTCAAATTAACTGCTAATCCTAGAGGTTCACATACTTCTGCAACTCACTAATGTGTAATACTGGATCATTT